>OX456525.1:105470158-106070158 GCA_949748255.1 Eustalomyia histrio | reverse complement strand
TATACGAAAAGAAAATTGATTTTGATGTGTCATGGTCATAAAATTTGAAAATAACAAAAGAAAAGGAAAATGATAATAACAATAAATAAAAGTATTTCCATAAAATTTGTGTAAGTATATAAATTTAAAAAATTATTATTCTCTTCTCAAATAAAAAAAAAAAAGAAAACATTAGGATGCATTTATGTGTGTCCAGGGTTGCCAAAGGAGGATATTTTTTTGTCCCAGGGACACAAATAATTTCAATTTAGGGATAAGATTTTTTTGGGGATTTTAAGGCATATGGAAAATTTCTAATAAAACTGTATGATTTTTGGAAAAATTAATTTATTAGTTGAAGTAATAGCATGTAATAATTCTTCTATAAAATAATAAAATTTGCTATTTTTATCAACAAAATCGTAAAAATTTTTATTGTGTTTGTAGTTGAATTACAAATACAAATATTTATTTGTAGAAATTTTAAAATCTTCGTAGATACTCCGGATGGAAACCAGATCCCTACAAATAAATTTTCACAATTTGTTTAATTACTTTTGAAAATTTAACCACATTTAATTTCTTTAATGCAGTTAATGATTATTCCCATAAAAATACATTTGAAATATTCAATCAATTGTTTTTTAGCTCAAAATATTGTCAATAAATTTTATACGAATAATTTCGTGGAGCCTAAAATTTTCACAGGATTAACGTAACAGAGTTTGATATATTATTTATAGAAAAAAATGATCATATGTTTTGAATCTAATAATTTCAGTACAACTCTTTTTAAAATACAGATCAGATAGTTCTTTAAAAAAATTTTTTTGAAAAATTAGAAAAAATTTTGAAGGGAAAATTGTATAAGGATAGTTTCTCTAAAAGTTCATAATTCTAAAGCTACGGTCACATTGGGCAAATATTTTCCGCAAAAATGTTTGAACATATTTGTCCAAAATTTTGTCAAAGCAATATAGAGATTTTTTGTGGTCACACTACACACATTTATTTGCCTCTTTTTGTTTGATCAAACAACTTTCAAATAGTGGAAAACAAAAATGAGGAAAACATGTTTGCCCTATGGTCACACTTGAACAAATATTTGACAATAAAAATTGTTTGATCAAACTATAATAAAACATAGATTTATTTTCTCAAAAATTAAAAACTATAAAAACTTAAAATCTGATAAAGGACGATACAAGTTTTTTTGAGTTGTGCTTTGAAGCAGTATCGGTACTTGTGGAAGAGGAGGAAAACGTTAAAAAGAAGTTTTGGCAAAAGTTTACTTTTTCGGACACCCTCAAAAAAATATAAAAATATCACCCCCTCGGGAATTAAAAAAAAATCTCTATGGGGTTAAGTGTGTCGGGCCTCTGTGACCCGCTAGGTTCAAAAAACAACAAAACACACCAAAAATCGTAAGTGTGACGGCTTTTATTAAAGAAAATTTTCTCACGATTCCCAACATGCATTTCGTTTAAGATCCGGGAAATATAATTACGGAAAAAAGATATGACCCCCTCTGGAATGAAAAAATAATTTTTTTGGTGTTAAGGGGGTCGGGGACCCTAGTCCCGATATGTCCAAAAAAACCGAAACACACCAAAAATGGTAAGTGTGATAACTTGAATTAAAGGAAATTTTCTTCAGAATCCGAGAAACAGAATTAGCGTTACGTTTTTAGATGTTAAAAAATACTAGTGTTTTGTAGTTGTTATCGTTGGCGTTACCCAGGGATTACCTTAGGGTGGTGATAGCAGAAACTGAAAACCGCCCATTTTACAAAAAAAAAATGAATTTCTTGGTAAAATGTGGAAGATAGCACCGCAGTCGAAATTTTTTTTAAAAACCGCGCGATTTTTTTGACGAAATTTAAATTTTAGGTACATTGCGGCACGTAGCGCCGCAGACGAATATATATATTTTTTTTTAATTGCGCAATTATTTCTCAAAACTTTTCATTTTTTTTACTTAATACCATTCCGTTTAAAATGAACAATAAATTTCAGTTTATTTCAAAGCGAAAACTTCTCTTTTCCTTTTCTACCATCTAAAATTTAATTAAAGTTGACCTAACGCGAATTCTATTTGCTGGATTTTGGAACAAAATCCATATTTGGTATCGTGAGAAAATTTCCTTTAACTTGTGGGTGTGTTTCGGTTTTTTGGACCTAACGCTTCCTAGGAGCTCCTGCCACCTTAACAACATATATAAAATAAATTTTCTTTTTTAATTCCCAAGGGGTTATATATCTTATTAGAGGGTGGCTGAAAATGTAAACTTCAGCCGAAGTTTTTGTTTAATATTTTATTTTGTAAACAAAGTGACGAAACATATGATTATTTGTTTGTTTTATTTAAGTGTTGACATCTAGAAGTTATTTTTAACGGCAAAAGCACAAATATTTTACTTTTAACGATATATTTTGAAATATAAATTAACTGCTGAATCCTACATTAGATGTGCTTACGCCGCTAGCTATTAAAGTTGGCATAAGTCACTACCATATAAATTTGGCATAAGCCAACGCTTAGCGTTACTTAAGTCAAATTAGTATGCGAATGACACAAACCGACGCATAAAAACAGCTATTGCAAAATCATGTAATATTATCTTTCGAAAATTCTTGTACACAGAAAAAAATCTTTACATAGTAATAGGTTGTATATCAAACGCTGAAGTTTTTTTAGCAAACATTTTTAAGTAACTGGGTAATATACATAAAATGATTTTTTCTTTGTATCTATTATAGTGTACATACAATTGCATACGATTTTTAAAATAACATATGTTTTTAAAAATGTTTGGATTTTGTTTAGTTTGCTTCTAATTAAGTTGGTCATAATATTGGTCAAAATTTTTTAATTTGATGAGAAATTTTCTATTTGATTTTGTTGATTGTCTCAAAAGCATACGATGTTACTTGCAAAAAAACAGATTTTTTAAAATTCGGAAAATTGGTCTGTCAAAACTTAAGTTAACCGAACTTGAATGGAAGTGATTTAATAAAATTAACTTTAATAAAAAAATTTACAAAAATTTTAAAATTCATCTCACTTTGTTCTTTAGAACCCTTATTTTTTAGATTTTAAATCAAAGTATTCTTTTTAAACTCAGATAGGTTTCAAAAAATTTAATTAAACCCCTCTAAAACTTTTATAAATATTCAATTATTCGACACTGCCAGTTAACCGGTTAGGGCATTATTCGAAAAATGAAGAAAATTGATTAATCTGTTATCCGGATCGATTAATCGGAAAATTTGCAATTAATCGATTAATGCAATATAAATGTTTTTATTTTATCAATAAAAACACAAAGAGCTGCTTTTTATAAAATAACTAGTTAAGTTTAAAGTATTCCGAAGAAATATTGCCATAGAATCTTAGTATTTTTTGGCAGAAAATATTGTCAGACATGATCAGTGGAAATAAACCCTAAAGCCTAAAACTGATAAATTCAGTGTAGCAAGTCTATAGCCGCTAGGTAAAATTGAATATAGAAAATTTTCTTAATAAACAAAAGCAGCTTTCAAACAAAATTCAATAAGAAGTTCTTAAAAATATTATACAGGCTTTGCGAAATTCACGAACTAAGTTTGACAGCACTTCCACTGTTCACTGTCAATTTCACTATTTGTTTTGGGAAAATCTGCGTGTTTCTTTTTTTAAAATATCCAAGTTTGATTTTTGCACAAAAAGCAATTAAGTCGAAAAATTTCCAAGAATATTGTAGTTATTAAAACGCAAATTCATTTTTATCTTCATCTAGTGATGCGAATAAGCGAATTCTTAAATATTTTTGACAACACTATCTTCTTTTTAAGTTTAAATTATTTGTTTTGACATTAACCAAAATAGAGCCAAATAATCGATGAATCGGGTAATTTATTAACCGAATTGGAAACACTAATAAATATACAAGTTTCAAACAAATAAAATCATTTCAGTTTTAAGATTTTAGATATTTAGACGATTTTTCTTAGATTTTAATGATTTAAGTATTAATATTTGAAAAAACTGTTGAAACGGCTGTTATTTGACATTGTTTGCTCTAACAAACATTTTGTAAGATCAAATAATTGTTTGCCCTTTAGTGTTCACACTATGTTCACATTAGGCACATTTTTGTTTGATGGCAAATCATTTTATTTTCCCAAAATCAGCTGTTTTGTTATTTGCCCCTCAAAAATATTTTGTGGTCAGACTATGGCAAACAAATATTTGACGGTTTTCGTCAAATATTTGCCGAATGTGAAACTTTTGCAATAACAGTACTGTTTAAGGAATTACTACATTTACACTTAACCAGCAGCTGGTAGCTTTTAAAAACTACTTGTATTAAATTGTAAAATCTCATACAAATTTTGAATCAAAAACTAACAACTTTTAAAAACCACTAGCCATTAGCTGAAAACGTTTTTTGTAAGTGGGGATAATTTTTATTTGATTGGGGGTCTATGTATACCAATGAGTATAATATGCATGAGTGGATAGATGGACGGACGGACTTGAAATGATGAGGATCAGGGATGGAAAACATGGTACAATTGTACTTTTTTTTGGTACATTTTTACCTTGGTTGGTACCGTGGTACTACCGCGGCTCATTTAGTACAATTTGAAATTTTTTCAAATTTTCAATTTATAACTTGATAAAACAACATAACATATAGTCGACTTTTTTTTAAAGCAACTATAAATTAAAAACCTGTTTTTATTTATTCAGCTACTATAGTAACAAATAAAGTCAGTTTTAAGTTGAACCAGCTCTAAATTGGTGTCACATCAAATGTACCAAATGTTTACATACACATTGTACTAAAATATTCGGAAGTGGCAACAATGATCAGCTGATTTTAAATTACCTCTCAAAACAAAAAAAAAAAAAAAAAGTGTATTATTTCTAAAAAGCTATTAAATGCCTTTAAATTTTTTAATAGCAAATCCTGAAAAGGTTAAATTGCCCTCCAAGGAAGGCGGACACACAGTAAAAGGTGTGACATTTATAAAAATTAGAGTAAAAATTTACAAAGTTTTGTGGCTAACGATAAATTTGGTTCACCCCGTCAATTTAAATATTTTTAAGTCTTTTTAGTGTCTAAGCAAATCTGATTCAATACGATAAAAGTGTTAAAAAAAGCGGAACAAATTTTGGCACCGTGAGGATCGAAAAAGTACAATTTGTTTGTCTGGTTGGTACAATAACAGAAAACATATTTTCCATCCCTGATGAGAATGCTATTGAAAATGAATCGTCAAAAATATCTGTTTTATGTTTTGTATAGAAAAGTAAATAATCATCGTATAAGTAGAGTATATAAAAATAATGCATTAAAAATCTATAAAAATGTCAATTAAATGTGATCGTATAATAATATTACTTGTACTTTGAAATGTGAGATTTTAATGGTTTCTTTTGGTCACAAACTTTATAAAACAAATACACTTAAATTTAATAGAAAATAGTATATTGATGCTAACTTTAAATATTTATTATGCGAATAAATATTAACATAAATCAATAAGAAATTCAGTGATGTATAAAATAAATGCACTTTTATACTTATTTCCGTAAAATTAATTTGTTTTAAAGAAGATGCAAATTTATAATAAAATACTGTAAAAAAAATCTTATATAAGTCATTCAGTGTAAAATATAAACTTGGATTTTTTGAAACTTGGTTATTTTAAATTAAAAACTATGCAGTTGAGTGAACTATGAAATCCGTGGTCATACAAAAGAATTTCAAGCAAACAAATTTGAAAACAAAATTCTTAATATAGCAAAAAGTTTAAATTACAACCCAGTAATGAATTTTGCTGGCATTCAAGTTGAAATAAAGTGCCAATCATATTTTTCACATTCAAGCCTTGATTTATAGTTGAATTACACTGTAATTCAATAGTATATACAAGCACTGGAATTAAAATATAACCAAAGTTCAATTAAAGTTCAAACAACATATAAATAACACTATTTAGAAAGCCCTTCGATCTTCATCAACATTCTTCATGTCTTATAGTGTTTTAATTGAAAATATATTTTATTTTTTTTAATCTTCATTTACATAAGCGAGCCATTAGGGCCTTATGTGGGTTATTAAAGCTACTATCTAAATAACAAACTTCTAGATAAATCATTATATATTATATAAATTATATCCTTAAGCCCTAACCGAGCACTAGCAACAAAGGCTATCGGCTCGTTGTAGCGAAAACAAACCAGAGCCTCTAGTGGGAATCGAACCCACGACCCCCGCTCTGATAAGCTAGCATGCTACCAACTAGCCTACCGGGGCCTACTCTCAGGCTGAAAGCTAACCCCTGGTTTATTTATTGAGTTAAGATTAAATTTATTAACTGTCTGTCTTTTCATAATCCTCACCACTTACATATGTCTAATCAGCAATCAGCTGATATTTGCCGTAAATGTAAGTCAAAATATCAAACTGTGTTGTTTACATATGTTTGCCTTTTAACCCTTCTCCATTAAGTCTATCAATTTTTTTTATTGGTAATATTGATGGTTTTGATTAGAATATATTTTAAACAATTTATAGTGAAGTTTTTTCTCTATGGAGATGAAAAATGTGCCCACGTTAAGTTTTCGACGTTTATAAAGTTATCATATATACGAAAAGTAAAATGTAAGTTTGTTTTCTAGTTTAAGGATCTCTTTTTTTTGAACCCTGATTCAGGGAAAAATAATTTATGGCACAATATTTGGATGAAGAAGTTCAATATATTTATTTAGTTTTTTACGAATTTGATTTCTAAATAAACATATTTTCCTTTACTAGAGTATAATAATGTACGGAAATGTTAAATGGTATTTGTAAGACTTCAAAGGGTTTTTGAAAATCTACTTTTTTAAAATGTCCTAAAACATTAAGTTTTGCAAAAAAATAAAAAATTAGAAACACAAAACCTAGATATATCCATTTCATTGAATAAATTGTGCAGTCACCTTTGCAAATTTCTTAAGTGCATCTACAAATATTTAAAAAAATAAATGAAAATGTTGATTCAAATTTGTATTTTTTACCAAAATAGAATATTTTAACATAATGCTGTTGTTTTATTTTGTCAATTTTTTATTAAAACTAATTTCGCTTTCCGTAATATTTGGATGGAGGTTTGTTAGAGTTGATCGAAAAGAGGTTGTAATGAAAACATATGTAAACAACTTGGTTTAACGTTTTTACTTGTCCTTGCAAAACGGCCAACTTAATACAAACATATACATATATTTCTCAATATCAGCTGACAGCTGATTACGTTAATAATGAATTAAGTTAAGTCTTCGATTCAGTCCTTTATTTTGAATTTTTCTCGAATCGTCTCCGAAAAAAATTAATCTTTTTGGAAACTTTATAGAGTATAATTTTGTAAATATTACGAGTTTAAAATTTAATCGAACAAGTGAACCAATTTCGACACTTTTTCAGATTTGTTAAAAAAAAATTATGTAATTCTGAGAAACTGATGTTACAGAAATAAACGTTAAAATTTTAATGGTTTCTGTGTTTATAATACGTCAGTGGACACATATTTTAACCACAAACCGAAATTTCGAAACTAAATGAATTAATGAATTTAATAAACATAATTATTAATTATGAAGATAATAATAAAGATAATTATTAATTACGAAGATAATAATAAATATAATTATTTTTATATTACTAAAGCTATATTTGTATCAAATACTTAATCGATATCGATTCGATTTCCATACTGGGATAAAACAGAAAAATGTGCCCCTTTAAAAGACATATCGCTGCGGGAAAAAAGGGGTCAGTTGGGAATCGGGACCTGTCCCGTGATAGGTGAAAACTGGACCGGTTACGAAAATACATATCACGAGATAGTGAAAATAGGATCGGTTGCTAAAGTACTAAATCGACTCTATATAACGTTGCAGATATGCTTGAAAACACTATGATACTCGGTACAATATCTTAATATCTTAATACCCTAACCGAGCACTAGCAACAAAGGCTTTTGGCTCGTTGTAGCGAAAACATACCAGAGCCTCTGGTGGGAATCGAACCCACGACCCCCGCACTGATAAGCTAGCACGCTACCAACTAGATTACCGGGGCGCTCAATATCGAAGTCGATATTGAACTAATTTTACAAGAAAATTATTTATTTTCGATACGATTTCGACTCATTTTGCTTACTGGAGTAAATTTCATTTTAACTTCATAAATTAACATGGGTTAGCTTTGATTGGGGGTTTCCTTTAAAATTGTGAGTTAAATAAGATATATTTAGAAATACTAGAAGAACAGAATAATGTTGAAGAAGACTGTAGCTGACCAGGAAATGCATTACATTTAGCTTGTGTATCTGTGTATTCTACATTATTATAAAAAAGGGATAATTTTCATTATCTTGAACCGAATGGGAAACATCTCACATACGGTTTGTACAGATATGTAATAAACTTCACTTTATACATAATTAGGACTTATTTAATTTTCTTTTAGATTATTCTTTTGGGGGTCATTTGATTTAATTTTTTTTAATTGTGAAATTTTAGAGGTAATTTTGTTTTCTCTTTTGGTAATCATTTAATTATTTTTGCGTAATATGCATTTTATACAACAGCCGTTAATGGATATATACATATTTCTCAACATACAACGCGAAAATCATAATTATAACAAAGCTAAATGTAATCGTTTCACTAAATTTGCCTACGTTTAGTGCCTTAATTCTCACTGTGGAATACACAAAAAGAATAATTTTCACAATAACGGAACGAGTTAATCTCGTTGTATGTGGATTTGTTGTGTTGTATATTGTATTATCAACTTATTTCAAAATTTTACATTTCATCAATGTTATATTTTTAAAATTATCATACTCGTATTAAATTTGTAAATAGAGACATTTACATAATTTTAAACTTTGTATAATAAATATTGACACCATATGTATGACATTGTTGGAAATTAGAATAAAACAAAAACAAATTACTAAATTTTCTGTAACATTATCATTTTTATATGTATTCATTTACACATAATAATGAACAATAATTAAAAATTAAGGTCAGAAACTAAAAATTTATGATTAAACATATGAATTTCTAATGTAACAAAAATTATAATATGGGTTCACTCAAAGTAATAAGTCAGTAAAAAAAACTCTTGTTATTGAAATACTGTTTAAAATAAATATTTTTTTGACTTGTTTTGCTAAAATAATTAAATCTCCTTTACAATCATTTGATAAATCCGATAATTTTGGGCATTTCAAGGCCTAGAAGACATTGCATTGCGGCAATTATTTTTATTTACACTTTTAAATTATGTTACTTGTTATTATAGTTGTAATGTAATTTGACAAGTTTTGGCTGAATTCAGGGGTACTACAAAGTTCATTATTCTCTTTTTTTCATCCTTCTCATCGATATTCTTGTTTAAACTTTTAACCCTTTCGCAAATGACAGTAACATTTGTCATAAATTTTCTCCTCGATCGTAGGATTTTTTTTACAAAATTAACCTATAGAAGGCGGGTTAATATTTAGCATAACAAAGTTTTTAGAATTTAAGATTTGTTAATATTACATAAAAAGCAGATAGTGCCAAACAAATTTTTCCCACCATAAAATAGGCTTTTGTTTGATCAATAATTTCATCATTGGAGCTAAATCTCTTTCCACCGAGCCATTTCTTTAGGTTTGGAAATAGTCACTGGGGGCTAAATTCGGAGAATATGGCGGATGAGGTACCAATTCGTAGCCCAATTCATGGAATTTTGTCATTGAGACTACACACATGTGCACTCGTGCATTATCTTGATGAAAAAGAAATTTTTTTCTTGGCCATATGGGGTCGCTTTTTTAAATTCCTCGTTAAATCGTTCCAATAAGTTGTCATAATATTCGCCGTTTATTGTTTTTCCCTTTTGAAGGTAATCGATGTGGATTATCCCGCGTGCATCCCAAAAACTGTTGCCATCCTCTTATTGGCCGACAAACTTACCTTGGCCTTCTTCGGAGCCGGTTCACCTGGAAAAACCCAGGCTGCTGCTTGGTCTCTGGAGTGTTTTAATTGATCCATGTTTCATCCACAGTTACAAAACGCTGCAAAAACTTATTCGAATTGCGTTTAAACTACTCCAAGCAATCCTTTGAAGTTTCCACACGATTACGTTTATGGTCAATTGAGAGCAAACGCGGCAAACATCTTGCAGACAGCTTTCTTAAATCCAACTGATCATTCTTCGATCGGCCAACACCATATCGTGGATTTTTTCAACATTTTCGTGTGTATTGACCTCAATTGGCCGTCCAGAACGTTGCGCGTCATTTGTACTTGTGCGACCATAACGAAAGTTAGTAAACCACATTTTTACCATAGTATTTATCAAGCTTTTCCTTGGTTTGATTGTCGGTTTGTTTTCGCAAAAAAAAATGTTTAATGAGCACTCGAAATTCACTTTTTCCATTTTAAAAAAAATCCACGAGGTTGTCTGTTTTGAACAGCTGTTAAACGCAAAGTAAATGACGGAACTTGCTCAAAATTTGACAGTAGTCTATTAAAAGGTGGTACTTGATGGGAGCAGTGTTGCATTTCATATAACTACGAGGAAAGTTAGAAAAGTCATGGACTTATTGATCTGCCCTCGTATAAGATATAATTATATATAATTCAATCCTAATCAGGGAGATGAAAAAATACTCATTTTTTAATTTACTATATTTTCTAATTAATATTTTTTTAAATAACATTTTATCTTGTGGATCAATTTTGATCTTACTAAATCTCCAAATATGTTGCTGGATACAATTTGATCTGCTATTTTTTGGATCCCAAATGTAGAGCATCCAGATATTACAGCAGGTATTAAAAAATATCAAATTGAATATGATTGAATATTCCGCTAGATAATTTTTTTACTCGGGTAGTTATATCGCTTTTCTATCTAAATTTATCGGATCTTAAAAGTAATTCTTGACTTTAAAGACGACACACTTCATCAAGACCTTTTAACATATAACGCATATGTACTCAAATGCTCATTTTACTTTGAATTAAGCGCACTTTAAGAATAAATTAGCTAAACAACATGTTTTCTAACAAAATTGTTGCAAGGAAAAGTTAAATAAATTAGAAAAGGCATTCAGATTTCTTTGAAAATATCTCCACACAATTTTCTTGTACTAAAAATCGTATGTATTCATTTGAAAAGCCAAACTATCTTACTAAGGCCGTTCAAACAATTTAAATTTGTTTGAAAATTGGTTAAGTTGAAAATTTTTTAGTCTGCGAAGTCTTAAAAATAGTTTTTTTTACCAATAACTTCAGATCTTAAAAGTGTATTCAAAGTTTTGAAAATTGGTAATGATGAACCAAACCTATAATCTTACATACACTAGGTCGCTTTTCAAATACAGTGTTATACACGAAGAATTAGACTTTTGTTGTTAGCCTGTCTTTGTGACGCTTTTCGTTTTTCGAAATTTGCTAAACTTCGCTTGTAGTATGAAGAATACGGCAGGATTATCATGAATGTTAAGTTATTCGATCAAAATTATAATTTATTCGGAAAGACAATACTGCAAACAAATCTCCTGTTCATTATCAATGTTAATTTTTTTTGTTAATTGTATTTCAATCTAAGGTAATGAAAAATTTGTTAATTGAAAATATTGTAAGCTATGTAAACCATCTCAGGAGAATGTTGTGTGATTTTAGAATGGCGAAATTTTTCTTTAAAATTCCGACAACTATAATGTGTATACATTCCTAAAAAAATTTAAAAAGTATAAATTTAAGTCTTTTATATTGAAAAATCTTTGTTCGTTCTTTGAAAATACATTTATGTCTGTTTAAGTTTAGCAATATGAACCCGCACTTAAAGATACATAAACCGTCATTTCAACTTGAATTATTTTCCGCTTGGTTTTCTAAAACCTCCAGGGCAGTCACGATTATTTTTATTTTTTTCAATTCTGCAGTTGAAGAATTTTTAAATAGTTTTTTTTTTTTGTTGTTACAAACATTCCTTTTGTTGTTTGTTCAACGAAATGTTTGTGAACATAAAACACTATTACCAACCTAAGTGGAAAGAGTCGAGTCGTCGACTTTCATTGTTAATAACGTATGTAGTTGTACCTTAAATGTGTGGGGGTTAAACTTTCAAATTTTTGCTTTTTAAAATAATTTATGTTTGAGATTTTGTTTGTTTTAGTTTTTTGTTGTAGGTTTTTTATAGCAAGGAATAACATAACACTTTTGTCATGTGAAAAAAGGAGAAGTAAGAGAAGGAGTTTAAGAAGAGTAGTCGTCTGGAGGTGCCTGCTAACTACTAAATTCAAAAGCTGATGGAGAAAACCATAACAAAAAAACACTTTAGCATAAAAATTTCAAACATATTTTTATGTAAAGTGGTAACATGATGTTTTAGACGTTTATTATATGTTTAACACTACGCGTAAGTAGAATATGATTTGGATTTGTAGTCGTTGTTTTTAACTGTAGTTGTAATTGTTTTTCTATGGAAAAATTCAAACCAGCTCTTATTATAATTATTTAAAATACAACAAACTAAAAGTACTGTATTTCGTAACAGTTGTTTGATGCAGTTATTTTTTGCTATTACCGCAATTTTTATAGTAACGATGTTACATTTGTCTTGGTATTACCATTACCAAAGCATCAATACTGGTACATACCGGTATTATTACAAAATTGCATTTTGGTATAAATTGTATGTTGTTGTAAAATAAATAATACAATGTTGCCAACTCAAATTATTTATAACAGTGCGTGAAGTTCAAATCACAAAAATTAATAATGCTGAATTAATTTACAATTTTGGATATTTTGTATTAAAACAAAATTAATTTTATGATAAAATGGTAAAAAACAGGTTTTGTTAAAAGCGATCCCTATATGATACCGGTATTAAGGGAAACGATTGTGGAATGCCGATATTAGTTAGCAATTTGAAAGGGTTTTGAAACGGATAAAGGTATTGAAAAGGTGTTGGTATGTGAGCTTTGTGGTGTAATGGTTAGAGCGTTGGACTGTTATACAGAAGGTTGTGGGTTTGATTCCCAGCGACGGCATCATCTTATCATCTCGCGCAAATACAGTGTTGACATATTTGAATTTCTTCATCACCACCATTCATATCTCCTCTATCGCCTTTCCAAAGAAAGCAACACATAAATTAGCAGGAAGGATTTCTTGGGGGTTTTTTCTCTCGTTATAAAAAAAGTGTACATTAATAATCAGCTAAAAGCAGGACAATGAACTTTTCGATTAAAACATTTGTATTATATTGGTAATAAATTCACTGACAACATGAATAAAACAAGTAAAAAGATAGTAATTTCAGCTGTAACGAATCTTTAAGTACCCTTCACTTATGTCCTAAGAAAACAATGATTTACCAAATTACAAATAATACATGACACATATCAACAAAATATTTTAAAATTTAATCGATATTTTAGGTAAAATTTTATTGTAATACATATCTACTTTGTGTCCTTTTCTATTTAATCTTGGGAGCACTTTCAGAAACAATGAATTAAAACAAAAGGTGATGAATACGTTTGTTAACTCCACACATATTTACCTTACATACTTAGAGAGCAATTCTGTTAAAGTAAATTAAGAAATTAGGCAAAACAATAAATTACAAAGACAGGGTACACATTCCCATAATTTCCCTGGAATGTGTGAAACTACTTCAAAAACCACAAAACGCAAAATATCATCGATATCTACCATGTTATAGAAATTGAAATTTTTATATGGTATTAGAAATGACTTACATTTATATATTTAACTGTTTTAGGTTTTAGACACCAAAGTACGTTTGAGATTTTAAATTGTGGCACAAAATGTACTATAAATAAATAAAAAGGGAACATTTCTTAAAGTACTATAGTACTTTCAAGGCTTTAAAAGTACCACAAAAAGGACTTAAGTACAAAGTTTATTATCCAGTGAAGTGAAACTTTAGAGGTAAAAACAAAATTAAGGTGAAAAACTTGTTTGGGTGTGAAAACAATTTTTGTAGTGGAAAAAAATTTGTAGTAAAAAAAATTTGTGGTGAGAAAAATTTTTTGAGATGAAAAATGTTTGACGTGAATATAAAATATTCTTCACTCCTAAGCGACCGTTAAAAAAAATATCAGAAAATATTTTATTTATCAGTCGCTACTATAAAATAAAATACAACAATTTGTATGAAAAATTTAGAGGTACCTTGAAATTTTCACTCACAACTTTTCACCGCTATACCGATTTTGCTCATTTTAATACCAAAGTTTTCGGGAGCATTGCCCTTTCAACAGACAGATAGACGGTCATCGCTAGATCATAACGATCACGAATATATAGACTTGTATTTCAAAACGTTACATACGGAATGAAAACTGATATATACCCTCACCATATATAGTGGAACAACCTATTTTTCATATATATTCAATACACTTAAGAATTGTTTGTTTTCAAAGGAAAATTTAAATAGAGCTACTATTTCTCAGCACAGAGGACAAAATTTGTATATGTGTATTTATATAAGTTTATACTTATTCAATTATACGGTAGTGTTTATACAAATTTATGTATGTTAGCTAAATTTTTCTATTTTTTCCAGTGGCAGTAAATATTTTTCTATATTTTTCATACACTGTATCTTATATATATTTGTTTTTTTTTTAAGTTCAGGGGCCATTTATGTTGGCATTTCTTCTATTTTTATCTGAAGCCTTAAAAATGTCAGATGCAAACAAAGATTATGTATAAATATGCCGTATTCAAAAAGGAAGAGAGTGGCGTATATGTTTTATATCCCAGTAAAGCTTGCTATTACCAGGCAATGGGAAATAAGAAAGCCAAAATTGTAAGTACTTACACTTTGGTCCAATAAGAAATTTTTTTAACATGGGGGTGTCATTGGAGGTAAATGGTTACCCAAAGAAAGTAGTGAAATAAGTGGTTACTTGTAATATTCAAATCACTGGACTAAAGTATGTACATATTTGTAATGAGTAAAATAATTCATGTAGCATGAACAAATAATAGCTTCAATTAAGAATTTATTAAAAATCGGATAACAGTAAATAAATAATAAATTAAAAAATGTATATTTCTTTTTCTTCGTTTATGTACAACAATCCACACTGTTTAAACATAAACAAAATGGTATTTAAATTTTAAAATCTGGGCAATAAATTTTGACTTTAAACGTGTATAATATCGTACTTCCTTATTGAAAATAGTTACATATATTAAATTATACTCGTAATACAATACCAAAAGCTCATTATTTGTATCCTTCCAAATCAGTTATTACTTAATGCAATGACAGCAAGACATTCTTACAAAACCTGTTAATAAGTAACCCATGAAAAGTTTTGTAACAGATACGATAAACTCATGTATTACAGTGAAATGTATACTCCTTACCTGTATCATTATTTTTTAGCAGAAGGTAAATGGACACAAAATGCATTCTACTTATCTTCGGCATTATTTAAAAACATTAAGTAAGGTGATACCAGTAGTGGGTAAAATAATGCATTATTTTGTAATGTATATTCCTTAACTTTAGCATTACTTTATAACATAAAGTAAGGAGTTAGCGATAGTTGCTTACATAATACATTACATTTCAACAAAATATAATGACTCTAAAATCTGACAATTTTATTCAAATAATACAACACTTTATTTATAATTTTTATGTGTATTAATATTGCACATTACCATAATTTTTCACCCCCTATCTGCAAAAAGATAACCCATTACTTTTCATTTTCTTGGTAAGCATATTGGTAAGCGCGCATATATTAATTTGAGGCTGAACACCTGCAAAATTCATCAATTAAGATGTAAAGTAATAAATTGGCCTCTATGGCTATATATTACTTTACCTATGACTTGGTAATGTGTGATTTTGCTGGGAATTATATGCATCAATATCGATAACTTATTTTTTTCATTACTTTCAAATAGGTAGTAACATATAACAATATTTGCAACGTATTACTTTAGGTTTCATAGTATACCCTTTACCATAGCCCTTTACCAAGATTTTGCTGGGATGCTGCTATTATTTAAAGATCGGATGGCACTGAGGCAGTCACCAGGCATTTTTAAATACATAGAGAAGGAAAAACAGACGACAGATAGAAAAACCATACTAACAAACAGACAGATTTAACAAGCAAATGAAGGAAATATGAAAATATCTACTCAAGTATCATAAAAGTTGAAGTGGTACATACATTTGAACTTTGTTCCTTAAAGAGGTAAAAATAAAAAATAAATATATTTTCTACTTTATATAAACATAAATGTAGTTGTATATGCAACTCATACATACATGCATGTACAAATATCTTATGTTGCTTAAAGGTATTTGAGTATATAATAACATAAATTGATTCAAAACAATAGCAACTTAAAAATAAATAAAAAAAAACTTTTGTTTTAAAATGCTTCCATATAATTTTCTCGTTAATTATAAGTTTTTTTTTATAAATAGAACAAAATATTTGTAGTGAGTTTTCTACTTTAATTCTTATACAAGATTATATTGGATTAGGGAAAAAATCTAGTTCTTAAAATAACTTTTACTTTATTTTACCAAAATCCACCAATATCTCTAACTTTAATATGAGTCATTTCAATATACTTCATACGGTGTTCCTATACGAGTATCTTTCGTAAATTTTTAATCCTGTGAAATCTTCTGAAATTTATTCCGGCCACTAAAATTATGAATTTAATATTAGGATATATACCAGCATTTAGACCATTTTAAGTATTAAGGGATAAAATCTCAAACAAAAGTCGACCCATGTTTAGTGTTTTTATGAAAATTCATCCAAAATAATTATACGGTAGTTATAAATATCGGAATATATCACTTTTAAGGATATTGCTCTTTAAATAAATTTGTTTAATCTTTTTGTATTGCAAACCAAGTTTTTGACTTCTAGCTAAAGGCGTTTTGCAGACGTCATTAAAAGGGCAATTATTAGCACATTTACCAGTAAACACTCATTTTAAACTGCAGATTTCTACACAAAGTGTTTTGGATGAGAATTTTTACTTTTCACACTGCCATTTTTACCGCGTTTATGACGAAAATTAAAAAAAAAAATGTTATCAGAAAATTATCCCTGTTTTAAATTTCAGGTTTCTAGCAAAGTGGTGTGGGCAGCGTGTAGACTTTTCCCCTTATGTACCCAAATTTTGACTACGTTACTGTCGAATATTCTAAGAGACACCTTAGTAGTGAAGGACCTCAAACATCAGAGAACATTTTGAAATTCTACTTTTTCCCTTTCGAACACCCATTTTTCCATATTTCCGACGAAAATTTTAAGTGTTCCTTATCAGTGTATTATCCCATACTACAGCAATTTGAATATCTGGAATTTTTGAATATCTGGAGTTTCGATAGGACGATATGGCAGAGACTTTGTATCTCCACCCGAAACATTTCCGAAAATTTCGTCCTAGTAGAAAATGACCATAACATTAATATTAAAATATTTAAGGAATCATAAATGTGTAGGAAAAATCGCTAAAATAGAAAAATTATGTACATTTTGATAAATATTACTAAAATTGTTCCATAAAATTTCATTACATGTGTTAAGAGTTTCACTTCCACTTTTCCCATTCCATTTAGTTCCCTTTGTCCAACGCTTTAATTTCATTTGTTCTCTGTTGCATTCCATTTCGTTTCCCAATTTTCAAATCAACTTGATCTTTAAATTTGAGGTTTTTACCTAAATCGGGTTAGGTAAGCCGTTAGAGGGGAGATTTTTCCCTTTGACGTTAACACGTTTCTGTTTAAAAATTAAGATACATTTTTCATAAAATAACTAAATTATTTTACTAAGGTTTATCTAAAACTTAATTTTAATAATTATTAAGTTTAAAAAAATGTACTGCATTTTGTTGATTTCTATTCTATGCAAAAACGTTTATACAATTATGGTCCTTCGAACTGCAATGCAATAACGTGAAATTATTTTTACCTCAATCCAAACTAAATATACCTTCTATACTTCCATTTGATTATTTTATTTTGATTGCAATAACAAATAACAATTGTTCATTATTATTACATCATTGTTTTATTAGAACAAAATAAATGTGTTACCCACATTCACATACAAAACATTTTAAAATTTTACTTTTGAAAAGATGATTGCTTTTGTTGTTCTATTTATTATAGGAATTTTGTTTGAAAATGAAATTTCCATTGTTTATCCCCACATTTTGTAAAGTTTCTCTATGAGGGTTTTGTGCGTGTTTGATGTAATTTTAAAGCAATTTTAGATTTTCATCTATAAAGAAATGCACTGGGAACAAGCTTCAAAAATGTACACAGAGAAAATACATTCCTTCTGACAAACCGATCCGAGTCGGCTGGCTCGGAAAACATTAATTTGGCTGTTACAAGAGAATTTCGGAATCAACTTAAATTCAGTAGTCACAATTTAATAATTTGATTACAGTAAGCGAACAATTCGATTATCGTATCAGCAATTTCGATGTCAGCACTAATCTGTTTTCTTGGTGTACATATAAAAATTAACATGAAAGTTAAAATCTGATGTCTAAATAAGAATATTAACACAAAATTTTATATATGTGATATCCTGTACTTTTTTTAAAAAAATTTAAATTGTTTTTCTAGAATCTTTTTGTCACAAAACTTTAGTTAATAAAACTACAGGGACCCAAAATAACTGTTATAATTAAAAAAAGTTACAAATTAACCTTCACTAAATATAATATTAATTACTCTACTAATGCTTTCAATACTGTTACATTACAAAAGTCAAACAATTTCGCAAATATTTTTATTTTTCGATTTTTTTTAAGCTCTTTAAATTTCTGTTAGTTTTTGATTTTCATTTAATATTTTTTTTTATTTTGAGTTCTAACACACAGGGAAACACATTAAAAAAAAATTCAAAATGTTGAAACAAAAAATTAAATTGAAAAAGTAAAACAAAGTTATAACACCATGACCAATATTTTTCTATGAGTGTAAAATATTTACAGAATTGCATACATACATACATATAACAATTATTTCTTAATGCATGTTAGAAAGTGTATGTATGTTAAGTTGTTTTTTTGTTGTTGTTATTTTATTTCACAGTGAACAAATAATGCTAAAAACAGCAAATTTTCCATTTTCATATAAATTTTCATTCATTCATATATGGATGCATACATTGAGTCTCAGTGTGCATTCGAATGAATATATTTTTAGTTGATGAATTAATGTTAATAACAAAACATAAAACTCAAAAAACAAAGAAAAACTTTTAATTTTGAATTATTTCTAATGTTAAATAATAGCATCGTCGCAGCTGTTGTTGTCGTTTTAAAAACTCTTCCATATTTGCATTTTGCTTCGGTACCCCACCGGATGTAAACATTATTTACAGTCATTAAATAAAAAACTGCAACATAAAACAACAACAAAACTTCATTAAAACTTATGCACTGAAGGAAAACCACGAAAGTGAGAGTTTTTAAATAAAAAAACTGGGGAAGAACAATTTTATCTTAATATTTTCCCTTATCTAGAAAGGGAAAAGTTTTTAAAAACTTCTTACATTCATTTAATATGTTTAACAACATTTTAACAGACGAGGGATGTTTTCGTTCGTATAATAACGAGAATAATGCATTGCAGAAATTAAAAACATTTTGGAAGAGTTTTTTAAACCAAATTCAAATATTTTTTTTGTCCTTTTAAGTATAACACATACAAATTTAACAACTTTCCATTAAAACTTAGATTAATGAGTCATTGTTTTTAAAATGTGATATCTGTGATACTCAAAATCTGCGATCCCGCCTGTACAAAGCAATGCAAAAATTCTTAAAAAAATTAGGCAATTATTTAAAAAAATAATTATGAGATGCGATGTACGAGGAAAGGGTATATCAGTACTAATGTTTTTTAGGGGGCCACTTTATATGGGTCTCAACATTTATTGATTATATTCAAAATTAATAGACTTCGTACTTGTCATAATATTATATTTGCGAGCTGTAGCCTGCAGACGGACTTCTCTAAATCGACTCAAAATGTGTTTCTGAGTAGAATGTGTTTCAGACATTAGCACTAAAGATTATATATTAATCATGATTAAAATGATTATATTATAAAACTAGTGATCATAATATGATCCCAAGTAATGATAAAATTCTCAGTGATTATAACATGATCAATAAGAATCTTATTAACAGTTATTAATTTTAATGACTACAATCATTAATATTAATAATATTGAATCCCCAATTATGTTGATTTATATTTTTGCTCTGCCTGATGAATGAATGATGTGTATTTAATTAATACACGTATATTTAAATATACACATGTAATTTTGTTAAAAACATTTGTATTTACCCATATGATATTTTTCGAATTTTAGAAACAAAAATAATTTTTCGAAACAGATAAAAAATAAAGTTTAAAAGTATAACTATCGATGGTAAATGCATGTTTTCAACAGTTGTTAATTATTCATTAATTGTTGCCATCATTTTTCATATATGCATAATTATCATGTTTTTGTCGTAGCCAAAATTTTTGTGCTACATTATGGTTCAAAACAACTATATTATAAAATAGAAAGTGGATGCTGTCATTAAAAAATAATAATATTGTATATTTACTATAATAATAGCAACCACGTTGTTGGTTAGAACCTATTTACTCACTAGCCGATAGGCAGACAGAGGGGGAGGTTTAGTCATCTCGTCTGTTATTGTCCGATACTAATATGTTGGACGACCTTTCGGTGATATCGGATGTATGATTGAGTGTTCTTATCTGTTATCTGTATCTATCAGGTTAAATGTAGTTCTTTAGATATCAGCTCCTGACTGGTGGTCTGGCCTTTCAAAACGGAGACACTTTTTGACTCTGCTTGATGCTTACGATGGCGTGACTTTACACTTGAAAAAACAAACCAGCAGTGATCATGTTGTAATCAGGTTTTCTTATCTGCGTGTAGGATATAAAAGTGACAGTTACAATAGCTAAAATTTCAGTTAAAATTATTTTAACTGTAGCGGTTTTGTCCCATTTATTTATTTTTTTTTGTTTTTATCCTCTTTGCCATTTTGAATTGTATTCTGAAATGACAATAAATCTAACTTGCATTGCATTGCATCTTTTAAGTGTTAACGAGTGTTAAGTAGTCCATGATACCCTTTACCAGTCTGGCCGAAATCTATAAAAATTCATAAAAAAAAAATTAGGAAATCAGTAATGTAAGGTGTATTTAAAAGAAAATCGTGAACATATGTAATTCACACGGGCAACAAATATATCTAAAGCTGGACCGACTCTAACTAAAATCAATAGACTTCGTTCTTGAACCGAAGAAGAACGAAGTGAATTTCAGTAGGTCGATTTATTTCCCTAGCGTACATTCGGAAACAAAGCCTAATTGTACTTGAAGAAAACGTTAATATCTATTCATTAGATCTTACCTATCACCGTTAAGTATTTAATACAGATCCAAATTAGAAACAAATTTATTTTGAATTTTAGAAATTTTCGACATGCCCCTGAACACTACTATTATAAAATGAAAGATTTTCTTTCCCCTATATCTTGCGATAATTCCACGAGATCGCCTAAATAGCGATATCAAAATTTGAAGTTACAGAGTTTAACTGACAATACTATTCTTGTAAGTCGATGTCTATTGTAAGATACACAACTACAAAATACATGTAATACAAAAACCAAATACATGCCGCAACTCATTAATTTGACAATGAACGTCTTCTGAAAATCCCCTTTAACCATATTAAATATTTTTATATAATATATGATGAGGATCTTTCTCTCGCAAGCGAACAATTAAAAAAAAGTATCTGAGAATTACAAAGTAACAAAATAAAAACATTAATTTAAACTGGAAAATTTTAATAAATGTTATTATATTTTTAAACAACTTTATGTTATTTGTATTTTTATAGCACAACATCTTGTTTAACTAGATTTCAATATCTGATTTTCATATTGTATTACAATATGACTAACATCCAATATAAACCAGATTTCGAGCGTAATGTAACTCTTCATATGCAGATTTCCAATATTTTGGTTTAATAAAATATATATTTATTTTAATAAGAAAATTCATTATAATTGTCTTTTGCATAAGTTACAAAGAAGACATAAGATTTTCAACAAATTAATTGAAATATTTGTGTGTAATAAATATCACATTCATACTACATTAACAATTAGTAATTTAGTAATATAAATTAAATGTTAATATTTAAATAAGGGGTTTTAAGATTTTATTATTTATTTGACTCTTAGTGGCAAATACCATGTTAAGATTAAATTTAAACAAATATTTCAATACTGCAATTTGCAGTTATTTATAGAAAATTGATATAACATACAAACAATAAAATATTAACCGATTATCATGTTATATACATTAGGATGGATCAAATTCGGGCTATTACAACTACAGGACTGACAAATAAAAACTTAATGCATAAACAAATCTTGGAGAATATTTGTCCCAGTGGCATTGTCTATCTGACGCATCTTCTAAATGCGTCTATCTCCTCACAGAATATTCCATACATATGGGAGGTAGCGAAAATAATAACTCTTGCCAAAACGACCATGCCTGCTAATTTTAGTAGTTCGTACCGTCCAATATCATTGCCGCTCCTGTTACTAAAATACTAGAGGCATTCTTACTACTATTATTACATACCCAACTGCAACTGGCAGACCACGAATATAGGTTCATGAAACATCATAGCTTCTTCACTGGCTTCACAGAGGTTACTATATACTATTCAACAGTCCTTGGTTTGAATCTGAAAAATCCTTTTACAGGCACCTGGTCGTTCTAGACTTACAGAAAGATTACGATACAGTTGATCATACGGTATTACTCACAGGTTTGTTGCAGTCTTGTTTTTCCAAGTCAACTAAACGTTAACTAGTAAATTATTTGAATGGTAGACAATCGTCCGTGGAACTCAGGGCCCAAAAATCACAATATAGGAAGTTCAAACAATGTGTCCCATTCCCCATTATGTTCAATTACTATAATGCTAATCCACCAACCCCACCAGATGTAGTAAGTGTTGTCTTAAGTGGAGTAAGTGTTAGTTAACGACATCAGCATTAAAAATGTCTCCTGCAACCGCAACTTACTACTCTCAGTGGAATCATTGTAATCCCCACTGTTTACTACGTTGCCTACACAGATTGGCGATGTACTGAACATCCACATAAATGGTATGTAGACTGATTCCGACCGTCTCTCATTCACGAATAATGGGCGTCACTTTTGATAGCCTTCTTACATTACAGTCTATGCCATAAATGTCAGCAAATACGTTCTCGCTGGCTGGCTCCTCTTAGCGCAAAGATAAACAAACGTTTGACATCACGTATGTAGACATTGGACATTCCGTCATAAATTATGTAATACTTCAAACCAATCAAATTTGTTGCACCCCGAGTGATTACTGGTTATTATCTGATGGATAATGAAGGACTTCTACATCTAGAAACCTTAACTCTTAAGGTGGAGGAATATAATGAAATGCTTAAAAAACAATTTTTACTTCCCTGCAAACTAACTGATCACCCCAATCAACATCTTCTCAGCACCGATAATACCTCACACCATATACGCAAGGATATACGAGATTTTACCCCACCCTCCGTTAGATTCTTTCGGTTTAAAACTGGCACATAATACAATCCATCATGATACTAACACATGGGGGCTGCAGACGGTTACTCTAAAAGCTTAGATGCTTGTAAACAACTTCTTCCCAGGAGCACCTTATGCAGAATGACATGCCAACAAATTTTCTCACTGTGAATTATCTCCCCATGACACAAACTATCTTCTTCCAAGTCCAACAACTCTCACTTCGACCTCTCTGGGCAAAGCAATTTGTCAAAGTTGTTTATCCGATGTCATGTCCTATGAGTATTGCATTTCCTAAATTTAAAATTTCCTTTTTTTAAATTGTTTTCATTTTGCTCGATAATATTCAATTAAATGCTAAAACTAAAAGTAAAATCCGAATTTTATCTTCTATCAGGCTTTACTTCTTGAATACTAATTTTAATATATATATATATATATATATATATATATATATATATATATATATATATATCTATCCACTCTACTTATGTATATGGAAATTATAAAATATCACTTAATTAATAATAGAAATACAAAATATTTTAATATGTTCAATATTTTCATAACATAATTTTATAATCCTCTTAAATATTTGTTCATTTGCATTATTATTACCAAGCAATCTTCATAAGTTCAATGTGCACTTTTCTTTGACTTTGACTGCATCTTATTGCTAGTCAAGTTTTTAAAACTACTTTGTAAAATTTCAATATTACTCGCACTGTTGTTATTAATAGATACAATATTTATAATATTAAATAAATGTGGGAAAAATAACTGAAAACAGAAGTCTAATCAAAAAATGTGGTATTTATAGAATGAACAACACCAATTCCTGATTTAACAGGGTACAGAGTTTAAAATGTGTTAAATTAAATGTTGTTTACGCATTTCTTAGCTTCTGAAAAAATTCAATCCTTCATTTGATTTTCTATGTTTACAAAAACAAGAAAACCAAAGTTAAAAACAATGCAAGAATTTTTTTCCATAATAAAATTGAAAAAAACGATAAAATTGAAAAAGTCGTTAAAATTGGACTGTTATGCAGACCGTTGCGGGTTTGATCCCCAGCGACGTCAACATCAATTTATAAAAATATTATCACAACGTCCTGCTTTCGTGTTCCCATACCTCTTAACCCCAACGAAGTAAAATAAAATAACACGGCTATGAACTAAAAAGCTTCAACAAATTGCCCAACTTTAACACACTAACTGTTCTAAGATTTATCATGTCGTAAAATTACAGTGTTGCCACATTTAAAGCCCTTCATATTTCACCACCTTCTATATCTCCTTATCAAAGAAAGCTTCTCTTAAAAAAAAAAGAAACCTATAATTTAAAATTATAAATGTCGTCAATAATATTAAATCGCTTAGATATAATTTTGATAGTCCATATTTCGAAAACTAAAAACGCTAAAGAAGTAATTTTTTCACCAGAGGTCTTAAGTTTTGATTTGCTT
The DNA here is from genome assembly GCA_949748255.1 of Eustalomyia histrio. Classification (NCBI taxonomy): domain Eukaryota; kingdom Metazoa; phylum Arthropoda; class Insecta; order Diptera; family Anthomyiidae; genus Eustalomyia; species Eustalomyia histrio. The sequence goes on along the minus strand of OX456525.1, from coordinate 106,044,958 downwards.
GGCTAAATTTTAAGATCGCGTTTATCTCGAGAACTATTCACTGCAGATAGAAAAGAAAGGGTTACATTTGGTGATATTAAATTTCTTCTATTTTTTTATATTTTATTTTAAATTTTGGCGGGTTTTTCCCCAATTTAGTCTATTTTTTTTTTCAATTTGAAAGATTGTTTTTTCCCCAATTTTAGTGTTTTTCATTTTTGGCTTTTTTTTTTAAATTGAACGACTTTTTCCAATTCCTTATTGATGAAATCGAATTAGATAATTTGTGTGAATTCCTGGGATGTGAATTAGATAGAATGAACTCTCTGTGAATGCGGAAATTCATTCGATTCAAAAGTAAATCGAATTCGATTTTGAGGGAATTAATTTAAAATAGAATTCAACATGCAATTTTTCTCTACTTCACTTTTTGTTCTTCTGTGGTTAACTGTTGCAAATTAGGATGAACTGTTGATGTTAAATGTTTATTAGGGTGACAGCGATTTATGTCTAAAACAAATTACAGTGCTATTTCGTAAAGTCGTCGGAATTTTGTGACACTTGCTCTAAAATTTGTTTTTTACAAGGAATAGAAAAAAAATGTTTAATATGCGTGTTGAACATACATATTATATCAAAATTCAAATCGCAAAAAGACTTTTCAAGGTAACCCTTAAAAAATTTACTAAAAATCACATTAAAATAATAACTATGACAAAAATCAAACAGAATATTATTAAAGATATTTCAAAAACGTTTTGTATGTCTTAACCCTTTAATCACTGGAAGCGAAATACGAGGTATTTTGTTATGAGATTTTGGTTCTAGTATCATTTTGGACTAAAAAGCACGAATGTGAAGTCCATTTGTCAAAAAAATTTAATCTGAAAGCGCCAGTTGGAAAAAATGAAAGACAACCTGAAGACAAACAGCTCGACCCAAACAAAAATATTTGTTTCACAAATAAAACACGCAACAAATTATCAAAATACAGCTTGAAGCTGCTTTCCAAAAAATTTCGAGTCGATTGAGCTGTTGGAAATTATGTTTTTTTTTTAGTTTAAATTTTGCACCAAAATCATAAATAATTTTCGTGTCTGTTTTGACAAAAATCTTGACAGAAATGGGTGTATCTATCAAACTATTCAACTGAGCGTGTTTAAAGGTAAATTCAAACTATTGGAAAGGTAAATTCAAACAGATTAAAATGTCGTTGGCGATTATTGCACCAAAAATATTGCTTTGGATATAATTGGACTTTAGTGATGACCTTCTGTAGACGGTCTTAGTGCTTAAAGGGTGAAGTTTTTTTTCATATTCGTGTTTAACATACCGAAATTATTAAAATCGGAAATAAGAAAATCCGACATTTAGGTCAGCAAAGGCAGGAACAAGTTTTCAACATGGATATTTGGGGCTCTCCTAATTCTTCCCGCCGATTATCCGAGAAAAAATGCAGTCACCCTAGTTTATAAATAGACACATTGAAACATTTCATGCATGCTGCATTAGAATGCTTTTGTATAAACTTTCTTTTATTCATTTTTATTGTTTACGGATTAAATGATTAAAAATTGTTGAAACTCTGTCTATTATGTGTGATAACTAAATAGTATGTGTTGGAATTTTATTATTGTTGACTTAATTTAGTTTATAAAATCAATATATGATGTGTAGAGATTATCAGTATTTTAAACAAACAAAAAAAAAAAACTAAAATAATAATCACTTCTGATGATGACAATTGATTGATTAAAAATTCTAAAAAATAATAAAAGTTTTGAATATTTTTTATTCAACTAATTGTCTTCCTACATACAGATGTGGCTACAAAAGTAGCAGCGTACAGCCCAATGATCAATGTCAAAATTACACAAAAATGTTCATATTATACATGTAATTCCAAATATTTAATAATTTTAAAGAAAGAATTTTTTTTAATCATGATTATTTTTATAAGAAAAAAAATTCTTATAAAAAATTCTTAAATTTCTTAAAAATAAATTGTTTTCTATAGGAAAACTGTTCTTTTTTAAATCTGTTAGGTTTTTAATACGAAAAATATCTCACATTATGAGGGCTTTCAACTGAAAAAGGTTCTTAGAATTTAACAGGTTTTTGGCTAATAAAAATCCTTATATTATGAGGATTTTCTACAGAAAGCAGACAACACAATTCAATGATGATTATTTTGAAAACAGTCCTTATAATTTAAGGGGTTTTCTAATAATATGTCTTCAAAATCTGATCGTTCTTGAAATGAAATAATTCTTTCAAATCTAAACATATTTGCAAAGAGTTTTTACAATTTATAAGATTTTTATACAAAAAAGTTCTTAGAGAGTTTTCTATAGAAAAAATCATCAAAATTACAGGCAATTTGTTGTGATTGCACAAGAAGTGGGGACACTGGTATACAGGTATATTTTAGTTGTTTGTTGAATAAAAATCCCTTAAGCGGAGTGCTTGTTATAACCAGTAAAGTTTCCTCAAATGTTCTGAGGTATTCTCTGAACACATTAAAAAAATATTTAATATTTTTGTAAATTTTACATTTTAATAATTTTATTCTGGGTTCTGGGACTTATATAAAATTTACACAGACAATTTATTCTTATAAAAGTCGTATTAACTTAACGTAATCAAGCACTAACCCGTCGATTAAATCACATTATAATGTGTTTTATTAACAGTTAATACAACTTTTAATCTGATCACTATTTCTAAACTACCTTGTATTCATTCTACGAATTGTTTACAGCTCCGTTTTCTTATAAATACGGTTGGCAACACTAAAATAGCTCACACGCAAAGTCGCACATATGACACTTGCTTGATTTCATATTAATTTTTTATTGACGAAATATTTATGAATTTTCTTATGGGAAAAAACTGTATGTGAAGAGTTCAACCATATATTATCTGTCAAATGAATGGTAAGGCAGTGATCCCATTTGATTAAAATTTCTGTTAATAAGAATTCAATACGGAAGTACTTTGAACACAAATGAATAGTAAACGTACATTCATTATAACTCAAACTAATGAGTCTAAAAGTCGTTCGGCATTGGTCAAGGTAAAAACCGATAATATACGTTTTAAAATCGTTAATTTATTTTCTTCAAATAAATCTAGTTCCTTTCTTATTGCAAATTATAAACACCGTTGAAATTATTTTATAGCTACTCTTCATTTAAATACAAACTTAAAACGATTACACAAGAGACTTTATTTAAACTCTATTAAGTTTACACTTCCACAGAATACACAACGCAATTAATCGTCGATGCTTACTGTTTAGCATTTTGTTATGAACTGACTTGCCATACCACCTTGCTGCCGCTTTTATATATGCGGGTTAAAATAACTAGAATGTGGCAGCACCGTCCGGAACCTGCATACTGGCAATTTTGAGAATGTTTAACTCTTTTATATTTCGGAGCTATTGTATTTCTACGAGTAAATGGAAATTGATGAAACGAATTTCTGTAACAATACGTATTTTTAAATGTTAGAGAACACCCAGTTGAAAACCTTCCTACACGACCCTGTTACAACAAATTCATAGAGCTTGAAAAAGATAATTCTTTCTTGAATTAAATCGCATAAAATTTTATTCATTTTATCAATCACTGAATAATTTATAATCACTGAGTCAATGATTTAATATTGAATAAAGTGAGATAATGACGTAGTCTAATTAATATTGATGCAATTTTGATTCGAGTGCATAATTTATTTAATGATTTTTAATTTGCAAGGTATAAAAAATTAATATTTTTTTTTTGAAATTATTATAATTGACTTAATTCTTTTGATTCTATAGAAAGAATCAAGAAAAACCATATTGATTCTTTAAATATGATATTGATGGAATAGAGTAAAAAAATCGAATCGATTCGTTTAAAATTAAATCAGATTTAAAAAATGAATCAAGAAATTATGTTTTAAAAGACTGATTGCATTTAATCTTCTATGATTCATGCTAAATTTAAGTAATTTTTGTCATTCAGCATTGAATATTATAAGCAGCACATTAATCTTTTTAATGTTCACAATAAAATAGTTTAATATACTAAATGATGTAGATATTGCATTCTGCTCGTTTGAGATGTTGATAAAGTATTATATTCCAAAAAAAAAAAAAAAATAACCACAATTATTAATTTGCAGAAAAAGAAAAATGTTTACTTCAAAACGATAAAATTTAAAACAGAATCATAAAATATATTTGCTAATAGATTATACCCTGGTTAAATATAATACGTGTGGATATATACGAATGATGCCATTGGGGAAATTTTAAACCATTTTACACATTTAACACAAACTATTGGAGTACAACATATTCATCCATTTCACAGTCATATTACATAAGGTGTGGGGTATTATTGATATCGTCTAGCTGGAGACTGTCTGTCGTTGACGCCTTTAACGTCTCCGCACACACAGAAAAAAAAGTTGCAAACGAATTGGAAAATGTATGTTTATAGGTACAGCCAATAAATTCGTTTAGCACAACCATATATAAATTCGATTCCTTAATATTCTAGACATTACAACTAAAATTCAGAATTTTGTTGTGAAAACCAGTGTTTAGTTGTACCAACCAATTTTAGTCGTATTAAGCGAATTCCAATTGAAAACTAACAACAAATATTTCTCTGTGTGTAGTTGTTTATCAACTTATAGTAACTTCAGTTTATTCTCAAATGTTCTCATATTAAATAAAACAACACCGACAACGTATTTTACTTTTTTTATTTTGTATGACAATTTGACTCATTCTAGTCTAAACGTACACTCGAAATAAGATGCCAGTTTAAACAATTGCAAAAAATGGTTAAAATAACGAAAATATAAATAACAGAACCTGTTGCAAAATATTGGTTAATATTGGTCATTGGCAGACTTTCAACGGATTCGAATCTGTTTCGATGTTCTTTAAAGTCCGTTTCGGAGTTGGTTTTCGTTTATGACGGACAAGAAAAGGTACGTAAACGAGACTTTTTTTTTGTTGGGGAAGATTAAAATAAGTAGCAACCATGCATTGGAAGAAGTAGAATGTCGAAAATGAATTTTTAAATTTTGTCAAAATAATCCTACCAAAAACAAATAAAAATTTTTGTAATTTTTTTAAATGCAATTCAGAAAAACTTTCATATCTAATACAATAAAGGATTTCAAGAATCGAAAACCGCTTGATAGAAAATGCGGTTCCGGTAAAAAAGTGCTTTGAAATGCAGCTAAACTTGAGCCAATATAAATGCAGAAATTGGGGTTGGAGGTAGATTGTAATGGCTAGTTGAAAATAGGCACGGAAAAATCTTATCGTCACGTGTTCAATATTATGCAACTGCTGTTTCTTTATGAAGGCATTCATCATATAAGTAGTAAAGTTTTTTATTATGATTTTGACTTGAGATAAATCAATTCAGGATTCTTTTTAGGCTGTTTTTGATCACAAATATTTTCACACAAAATTTTCGAAAACGGAAAGTATTACCCTTATCGAAATAAAAATTAGCAGAGACATAGTTAACTCATTGAAATAATCATGTTGGACGTTATACGATTTGTTGTATTGTGCTGATGGAAACCGAGTTTTTAAAATTTAATTTTGATGATAGTGCGATACAACTTTTATTTGGTGTGCTAAAAAAAGAAACCCCAACAAAAAATTGTCATTAAGCTCAATAAATTGTTCACGTAAAAAATTTTCAGTCTAACTTTAATGCCCCCAAAACGTAATTTAAATTGTAAAGATAAATAATTTTATTATTTTATAAGATAAAAATAATAAAAAAATAATAGTCTTGTATAATAAATTTTCGCAAAAACAAATTATTCTAAAAATTAATTATAGTGAAAATTAGTTTTTTTATTGTATAGAGTACAAATCTGTTAATACGACGATGAAGTAATACATAAAGTAATTTGGTATCATTGCTAGTAGTCCAAATAATAGTGATACATCATTACCGTTTGTTTCTACACTAGAAAGTGTTGTGCTACGTGTTTTCGTTCGTGATGAAAAAAAATATAAAACATACCATGCCCTCTGGCTTACAAAAAACACAAAGTAATGTATTAAAAATAGATTTTTTATATTATTTTACCTTTGGAAATAATGCAATATGTTGTCAATGATCAGTATGTTCTAAAACAATTCACCCATAAAACTCATTGGTGTTTTCTGTTTTTTTTTGTACCGTTTTTGAATTTATACTGGTAGCTTGTTTAAATGATTTAAAATATTCATAGTTAAAAGCTGTTTTACCTAAATATTACTGTGAGTGTAGTTCAACTAAATTTCAGATTTTAGTTGGTTTTTTTTACTTATTTCTACAACAAATAAAAAATAAAAATATTAAATATAGTATTATAGAACTATGGCACGCTTCTGAGTATTTTTACGGTCTTTGAGATTAAAAATCTCACGTTTCTCCTTCTCCTGCTGTTTTGTAATACAAAATACTGAACAAAAGCCAGACACCACCACAATAACTATCAGATTGCAGGTTTGGAAATTTCCCTTACACTTTAATACAAAGACACACTTACATACTTGTTAAACCGTTAAGAAAGAGTTAAAAGGAATCGTGCTTCTGGTCAATTTGCATTATCATCAAAGGATTTGATTGGATGACACATTTTATCATTTAATACACTCACATAAATTGTTTAGGTATACGAGTATTAACATTGCTCAATGGAGAATAGTAGTATTTGCACCAACATAAACATGTGACAAAACAATTTCTATAAAAATGAATACTTTTGCATTTTAATTTCTTTACAACTAACAATTTCGAGTATTGTTTTGTTAGCGAATTTGAAATAAATTTACAATAAATATAAACTTTCCTTTTATTTGTTATTAAATAGATTTATTTTTAATGGTTTTTGCTTGATTAAAAAAGCTTATCACATTTATGTTGACAAGCCGCTTATTACATTAATTATTATTTATTTCTGGTTTTAGAAAATTGTTATGAAATTTTTTTTAGAAATAAGTCGTTAAATTTTTTAAATGAAATTAAGAAATAATCTAAAATATGCCAACCCAAGTTTTTCGAATTATATGTATGCCTTTTTAAGTCTTTTTTTAGTTATACGATACTGGATCGTAATTTGTATGGCATTATATGACCAAATAAAATATTTGTTTATTTAGTTCCGTTTGATAGAAAAGTTTACAAAATATATCTAATAATATACCTTAAATACATAGTCGTATTTTAAACCAATTTTCCAGATTAAATGTATTAAGCAGTGGATTTTATTTAAAGATATTATTTAAATCTTCCTTACCGAGTAACCAAAATCAACAAATTGAAATATTATTGATAAATAAATCAATAAAATTGCAAAAATAAACAGATTTAGAATTTTGGTTATGTGGTGTTATGGGTTAAACGCTAACTTGTCTAAAAAATAAAATTTGTGTGAATGCCAAAAAATACTTAAATCAAAATATTATTTTTATACCCTCCACCATATATGGTGAGGGTATATATCAGTTTGTCATTCCGTTTGTAACATGTCGAAATATAGGTTTAAGACCCCATAAAGTATATATATTCGTGATCCTTATGCAATTTTAAGTCGATTTAGCGATGTCCGTCTGTCTGTCTGTCTGTCTGTTGAAATGGCGATCACGACGCGAAGACGCAAGCGGGGGTGCCTATTTTTACCCAGATTATTGAACATCCTCCCGAGCAGTTTGGTATTTAAAATGAGCAAAATCGGTTAAGCGGTTCAAAAGTTATGAGTGAAAATGTGAAGGTACCTCTAAATTTTCCATACAAATTTGTACAATTTTTCTGCATCTATTTTTTTTTCTGTTAAGTAAGTAAAAATGTTATTAAGTCTTCTTATTGTTCGATTACATTTATTGTCTTACATACTATGATAACTAAGTTAACGTAAAAATGAACAATGTTAAAGTCGCTAACAGAGCAGACCTCTGTAAATAACATTGCTAAAACTAAATAACAAAAGTTCGTTACATAAATTGACAAAACATATTCATATAACAGTTCACGCAAAATTTAGTATATACGTATATCATCTTCATCCCCTTTGGTGGAGGGTATTCAAAGATTCGGCACAGCCGAATTTAGCCCTTTTTTACTTGTTTTTTTTTCTGTTAAGAAAGTAAAAATGTTATTAAGTCTTCTTATTGTTCGATTACATTTATTGTCTTACATAGAGAATAATAACATTCTTAGAGCTATATGTGTGTTACTCTGATAACTAAGTTAACGTAAAAATCAACAATGTTAAAGTCGCTAACAGAGCAGACCTCTGTAAATAATATTGCTAAAACTAAATAACAAAAGTTCGTTACATAAATTGACAAAACATATTCATATTACAGTTCATGCAAAATTTTGTATATACGTATATCATCTCCAGCCCCTATGGTGGAGGGTATTCAAAGATTCGGCACAGCCGAATTTAGCCCTTTTTTACTTGTTATACCCTCCACCATATATGGTGGAGTCATTCCGTTTGTAATATGTCGAAATATAGGTTTAAGACCCCCTAAAGTATATATATTCGTGATCCTTATGCAATTTTAAGTCGATTTAGCGATGTCCGTCTGTCTGTCCGTCTGTCTGTCTGTCTGTTGAAATCACGATCACGACGCGAAGACGCAAGCGGGGGTGCCTATTTTTACCCAGATTATTAAACATCCTCCCGAGCAGTTTGGTATTTAAAATGAGCAAAATCGGTCAAAAGTTATGAGTGAAAATGTGAACATACCTCTAAATTTTCCATACAAATTGGTAAAATTTTTCTGTATCTATTTTTTTCTGTTAAGTAAGTAAAAATTTTAAAGTCGCTAACAGAGCAGACCTCTTTAAATAACATTACTAAAACTAAATAAAAAAAAGTTCTGTTACATAAATCAAAGACAAAGACATTAATTTGTTAGAGAAAGAACATTAGTTGAAACTATTTCCCAATAGATGGCGCATCTGAAAAAAAATTCTGCCTATTAGGCATATTCTGCTACAATATACAACAGGGTATTATTGATTTTCTATTTCGTTCGTAACATAAAAGAATGTTTGCCAAAAGCTATGAAAAATATATGTTTTATGTGTATATTATACTTTAATTTTCTAAATCAATATTCATTTAGATGTTCAACAGCACAGTATTGCAATTTTTCGTATGTGTATTTATTTTTTTGAAAGAAAGAATTAACATAAATATGGATTTTCCAATGCCTCAATACTTCAAAATTATACAAATTTAACGAAAAAATACCATTTTGATAGATGAAAATTTGTTTTTTTTTACAGAAAATGTGAAACAAATGCTTTTATCACGTCGAACATTTCAAAAACTGACTTTAGTATTTTGAAATAAGTCTGCTAGTGACAGCTTAATGTACTAGAATTTTAAATATGTATTAAATCTCATATCTGTGGTTAGTAAGACAATTGAAAGCCAAATCCACGGCCATGCGACCTAGGCATGGCGCAGGGTATTGTTATCTATTTACTTAAGCGCCATCTACTGCTAAGTATAGACACTAAAGCAATTATGTATTTAGTTCTATCTTTATGTATAAATGTCTTTGGCCCCATGGCTAGGTCCAAAGAAATCTATATATAAAGAAAGAGCAAAATGCATAATTGGCTTAGTGCAGCTACTTTTGAAAAGGTGGCGCAAAATCACATTAAAACTATATCTTGCCCCATGGCGACATAGCCTTGGATAAGGGTTTAAATTAATTTATTTACCAAAAATATTAAATTAACTACATACTTAAAAATTATAATGCATTCAGATGTTGCTAGTAGACTTATTACATAATTTTAAAGTCAATTTTTCAAATGTTTGACGTAATAAAAGCATTTGTTTCACATTTTTATGTCAAAAACGAAATTTTCATAGAGGAAAATAGTATTTTTTTAACTCCATTTGTATTTTTGAGAATTGAGGGATTGACAAATGTATATTTATGTTAATTTTTTCTTTTATAAAAAAAATACAGATGAATCAAGTGCGATATTGTGCTCTTAAACATCTAAATGAATATTGATTTAAAAAATTAAGGTATAATATACACATAAAACATATATTTTTATAGTTTTTGGCAAATATTCATTTATGTTACAAAGAAAATAGAAAATCAATAATATTCTACTGCATATTTTAGCACAATATGGCTAATGGAGACTAGCTCTGCAGCAAAATATGCCTAATGGAGAGAATGCACTTTATGGTGGGCCATCTATAGACAAATAGTTACAACTCATGTTTTTAACAAATAAATTTCTTTGCTGTATTCTCTCCATTAGACAAACACACTTCAATTTTTTAAAGAAAGAACATTCGTTGCAACTATTTATCAATACGTGGCGCATCAGAAAGTGCATTCTCTCCATTAGGCATATTCAGCTGCAGAGCTAGTTCCCATTAGCCGGAACAAAATCGAGTATTTGACAAAAACTATTCTTTAAAAAGTGTTTTTTGTGCAGTCCATGTTTAAAAAAACCAGTGAAAATGTAAAGGTGGCTCTAAATTGCCTATACAAATTTAGTACAATTTCATAGTAGCGACTGGTACATAACATATTTTCTCATATTTTTTCACCAGTCGCTTAGCAGTTAATATTTTGTATTCACCTCAAACATTTTTCCAACACTGAAATTGTTATTCACCACAAAAAATTTTTTCACCTTAAAATTTTTTTTTTCACCTCTAAATTTTTTTTCCACAAAAAAAGTTCTTTTCACATCTAAAAAAGTTTATCACCTCAAAAAATTTTCTCACTTACATAATTTTACTTTTAAAGTTCTTTATATTATTTGTATCAAAAACAGAAGAGAACATCTTTTTAGGATATTGGTGGAGGGTATTCAAAGATTCGGCACAGCCGAATTTAGCCCTTTTTTACTTGTTTTTTTTTTTTAATTTTTCTTTCACACAGAAAAATTAAGTGGCAACTGAATTGAAAAGTATATTTTGGTTGGCACAACCAATAAATTAAGTTAGCACAACAAAATTTATATGCGATTGTTAAATATTTTGGGTATCCCAAACAAAATTTAGATGTGCTGACCGAATTTCGTTATGGACTTCAATATTTAGTTGTGTCAAATAATTTTGACCAAAGTCTTTAATAACCGACCTCTCGAAAACAGTGTTAAAAGATATCTCGTAACTTTTTACCATGAATTTAAACTAATTTCCACAGATAGTTTATAATTTTTAATCCTATTACTGCCATTCCAAGCTAAGGTCCCTGAGGAAAAAGGATCTATTCCAGGACACGTCATGTGACCGGTTCATTGAGATAGGGACCTGTCACCGGACCGAAATTTTTCACCGGTCACTTTAACATGTCCTTTTTTATGTATCAACACTCAGGGGTTGCCCCCTATGAATGAAATGCATTCTGCTGATGTCTGGAAAATAGGTTATGAGGAGGAGGAAAGAGGGAGTAGTGTTTTTGAATATAAGACTTGAATTTCCCTATATAATATTTGTCAGGGAAGACCTCTGCGGGGAATTTATTTCACATACGACTAGTCCGAAACGAAACGAATTATCCCTGTAATGTCTTGTGCGGTGCACTGGACAATCAACTCAAAGGGCCTTGTCCTAGGAGGGGATCAAGTGGCCTCTGCGACATGTCAAAAAAGTAGTCCAAAAGAACATATCACAGAACCAACGCAAAAGAACATGTCGTGACTTTTAAACCGGTGACCTAGTAGGTAATTTAGGAATCGGCCCTCTTTCCACCAATCTCGTGTTGTGTATTTTTGGAACCGGTCCAGTTTTCCCCTATCACGGGTTATGCCCCGTGAATTCTGAACAATTGTACACTTTTTCATTACAAATAAATAATTTGTAATGATTGAATCACAATTAAAAACAAAAATGTTTCCCAAGATTCAAAAAAGTCACTAAAGTTTTTATGTAATTACCCTACTGGAAATGGACCAGTCACTGTTTAATAAAAAACTAGTTACATATTAATCGCAATGTGTTATGTCGCAGAATTTGCAAATGCACATGGCACAGAGCAAACGAAAAATTATTAGCATATAACCTATCAATATTTCTCCCGCGTATGTCAGATTAAGAACGCGTTTTTACAAATTATCGCGAATAAAACAAATTATTCTATCAAAACAAAATTGATTCAATATAATTTAAATTAAATCATATCACACTTTATTCAATACCAAATTATTCCTTAAAAGTGATTAAAAATTAATCGCAGACTCGTGAAAAATGTTTATTTAAATTAATTCGGAAAATGGATTAACATAATTTAATGAAAAAAATAACTAAATGAATTTTGTAATAAAATTTTAACTTTGTTAAGGGAAAAGAATTGTCGATCGAAATTTTCAATAACAAACTTTGGATTTTTTAGGGGTAACATCCCCCAAGTGTTTCTCAATAAACCCATAAATGTTGTGATACCTATTATTCAGTCGCAAGCAGCTGAATTTGCCTGTCATTGACACTTCATGATGCACATTGGCTTCATTTTGAATTAACTCAGTTATATGTCACTATCTAAAGAGTTGCACATTGGTGTTATGTTCATTCCTCTCTAGTTACACAATTTATCTAGAAAGGACCAGTCGAGCGTCTACCACCATTTCAATTCAGCCACTGAATTGTATTTTTTACCAGTTTTGTGACATGTCCCTCATTCAGCTAACACAGATTTATCACTTTCGATCAATCGACCCTTCATTTCCCGTAGGGCACTAATAATTTCTCTCTCACTGTAAATCCGGCGCTCCACAAACCTTATCCAATCTTAATTTCCGTCGGTCTGTTCGTTGAAATGACAATTTTATAGTAGCGTCGGCTAAACAAAACATTTGTCATATTTTTTCACCTCAATTTTTTCCACTTAAAAATTTTCAAATCCAAAAACGTTTTCCACTTTCCAAATTGGAGGGTATGAAAAATTTCGGTAAAGCCGAATTTAAAGTATTTACTTGTTTTAAGTTCCTAGAGTAACGATCAAAAACCATGAGTGCGATTCTAAAGAATTCAATGCTTCATTCGATTTTTAATTCGTATTGACTATCGAATGATTGAACTCTCAGACTAAAATACTGCGAAAGGTCTCAGTTGATTTAATTTGAAAAAACTTCATTTAGTTTTGATCATTCGATTTGACACTGAATACAATCGATTTACAAATTTGGCAATTTAATCAACTTATTCTTTATTCGATATTGTTTCATTCGAATGGGTAATTTGGGAATGACATTCAACATTCTTTATTCGATTTAAAATGTGGAAAATAACCCAATACATATTGAAAAGTTAAAAATTCAAGTGCTTTAAATATTGCTTGTACTGTGCTTTATTTTAAGTGGTTTTTACAGTCAAAATTAAGTTCATACAAATAAAAATAGTTTGTTTCATGTTATTCGTTTACTGTTAATATTTCAAAATAAATTTAAAATATTTTTTTTTTCAAATTTACAATTTTCCTGAGAAGATTTTTATAAAATCTTAATATCTTCCATGGACTTTAACCAAAAGGAGCTAAACTCTGTCCTTACATTATTTTCTTTTTTTTTATTTCCGAAAGACTCTATACATTTCTACGCTTCTAAATTAAAAAAGTATTAGGAAAGAAAAACATCAAAAATCAAGATCAAATATACAAAACCAAAATTATATATGTTAGTATGTTAAAAATATTATGCAATTGTTATAGCCTGTTCCTCGATCTCGAACGAAAAACTAGTCGAACGATAGCAAGTCACTCGAATTCGAGTCAATTTGGGTTTCTCTATTTCGAAAGGCTTCGATCGACTTGACTTACGTGTGTCAATTTTTGTTTCTTACGCATTTACAAATCACAGAGATGCCAGATCATATATTTTGAGCATTTGTTAAAATTTTCTTTAAAAGTAGCAAAAATACTACTAAACTGCTTAAAGACAAAAACAACCCTGTTTAACAGTGATCAGCTGTATATGACAAATGAAATAAAAAAAATAACAATAAACAAATAAATTTTTATTTGGAAAGTCTGTTTTTTTGTTATCGATTGGTTGTGGGTGAAATTGTTGTTTGAAGAGCTTTTCTGTTGCCTGTTGTCTGTTCGGTGCGGTCACTGCTAAAGTCCTTGCAAAATAAAAGATGTAAAATAAAAAATGTAAATATAAGTTTCTTGGGCAAACGTAAGCCACAAACAACACACACATACCTTTTCCACTCAGCAACAGCGTAATAGGGGGTGAAACGGAGTTTAGTTTTCTGGTCAAATTTTCCTCCTCTGCGGAAAATTTGTTTGCTCCGAAAACCAGAGTCCTTCTGGCAAAATCAGGCCTTTCTTCCATATATAATACAAGCGTCTTCGGATGGTCCATTGTTGATTTTTTTTAACTAAAATTTAAAATTTTAATAAACTATAAATATTTGTATTATTTTGTACTTACTTTTTGTTATCCATTGCTTTTTTACTTCATTTTGCTTTTAAAAATATCAAATATATATTTACTCGACAAAAAAATAGCAAGTGACTGATTTTGACATTTGCGTTCGAGCTGTTCGAAATAGAGAAACCAAATTTTGTATGAAAACAGTTACGTTTTCATTCGACTTGTCGTTCGAGTCATCGTTCGCATAAAATAGAGTTAGAGAAACCAAAGTCAGTTTTCTTTCGACTAGAAAGCGAACGAACGTGTTCTTTCGAAATAGAGGAACAGGCTATTAATAAATTATACCAAAACCAATCATTATCGTGTTTTGATGGCTTTGTTTAAACTTGAAATAAGGGTTTTAAAAAAAGTGTTATTATATTGTTGTTTGAACTTGAATTATGGCTTGAATTAAAGCATATTCTTAAATTCCAGTGTCCGTTTTGCTGGAATATGATATTGAATTAAAGTGTAATTAACGTATAAATTAAGGCTTGAAATTGGAAAATATGTCTTGAAAAACACTTGATTTTAGCTTTAATACCAGCAAAAATGTTTCTTGGAAATTAACTACGTTATCAGTTTTAATTAAATCAAATTATTTTTTACATATACAAGAGAACCAAAATTAAAATTAGTAAAATCAAAAAAAAAAAAAAAATCTAAAAAATGTCTAAAATTTAAAAAAAAAACTTTAATTAAAAACAAATTGCAAAAAATTTGAAAATTCGGCAAAATGAAAACAAATGGCTAAAATTTAAAGAATATAAAATTGAAAAAAACTCGCTTAAATTAAAAAACTTCAAAATTTATAGAAACCGCTAAAAAGCAAGAAAATAACACTAAAATTAAAAAAAAATTGCAAAAATTACCGAAATTGAAAAAATCACTAAAATTACCAAACTGCTAAAACTAAATGAAATCGCGATAAGATAAAAATAATAAAAAATCGCTCAAGATAAAATTTTGATCGTCCATATTTTGAAACTAAAAGAGCTAGATAAATCCTTTGCGCTTATCCCGACAACTTTTGATTGCGGATATAGATATAGAGAGATGGCTATTTTGAAATTTTTTTTTCTAATTTTAACAATTTTTTTACTGTATAATTTTTACCATTTCCATTCTACAAATATTATGCAAAATATATTGCATTCAACTGATTTGAGCTTATCAACCGCGAATACTAAATTAGTTCCTCACTTTTTTTTTAACTTTGCACATAGAATATTTTAGGGATTTTCTACTGTTTGTATATATATACATGTATGTGTGTGTATGTATATCTGAACTTAGTATGGTAGCTTAAATTTTAAGAAATTATTTGTTCAACCTAGTTTTTTGGCATAAGAAGAATAGCAACAATAAAAAATAATACAATATTTAAAAAGTTTTTGCTATTCTTACTGTTGAGAAAGAAAAAAAAAACAAAAACATTTACATTCACATTCACATTTTACAACATGCAAAACCTAATTACTCCCGGAAGTTTTTTGTGTTATAAGAGCTAAAAAATAATTTTACCAAAAAGTTTACTAACACAAAATTATGTTTGCATATGATAACCCTTAAATACATGTGTATATTAAGTCAACATACAGAAAAAAATCTGTTTAAACGCCTGTAAACACCTGTACTAACACTCGAATACATTTGTGTGCAGAAATTTAAAAAAATGCAAAATTTTTGATAAACAATTTCCTTCTAAATGAGTGTATAAAGTAAGCAAAAACAAAAATTTATGCGTCAGCTCTACATGGTTGGGACTTCATTTTCATTTACAACCAGATGTCGGCTCTTGGCTTACAGAATGGAGTATACAAAATATTTTTTTAGCCGTCTATTATTAAAAGTTGTTTTTAAATAAGTTGCACCTAAATGAAGCTTCCATATAATCCTAGAAAATATTGTATTAATAACACACATTCGCACACAGTTTTTGAACGTGCAGTTTATCTTTAATTACAACGTGTGAAAATTATTATAAATTCCACACACTTAAACAAACTGTGACGACCTAATTTTCATACAAAACATACAATTTTTTATTTCATCCTTTTTTCGTTTTATCCTTTTCAAAATACCAGTAGGCCACAGAGTATCCTTGTTTTTTGTTTGTGTTTGTGTATAATAGTGTGTATTTTTAGTTACCGTGGAGGAGAATGTTATCTCCACTACTTTTTCATTCTTTTTTAGCTTAATTTGCAGGTATTTTCTTCTATTGTTATGGCCAGACGTTACGTGAGTCTTAAATACAAAATACTGCTGCTACTGTTAGTAGAAGTGTCTCTGACTATGTATTTGTTTTCAAGTACTTTTGTATGCATTTAAACATGTGTATATGTGTATGTGTGTGTTTGCATATATGTATGTATGTGTGCTTGAGTATAAAGTTTTATTACTATAAAAGAATTATGTACGTATAAACACACCTTTTTATGGGACACGTAATTGCAATATACAGCACCTGCATGTATTAGACCGAGTTTATAGAGTATACGGCAATAGTAAAAGACATCCAGTTTTCATTCATTTACACACCCAATTCTGGTTGTATACGGACGAAAGAACATGCATAAGGGTGTCGTAATGTACATATTCAAGTTTTGTTGCACTTTGGCGGTAAATGTTCTTTTTAAATCTTGTCTTTTTACGACACTTTTATATTTTGTAGTTGGTACAGTATTACAGTCAATCCATAAGAACGTTATATAAGATTTTCTAATTAAACGGAATGTTAGATCGGTAACTATCGTTACCAATAGTTTAAATATTTTTCCAAAAAAATAAAAAAATTTTCTTTTTTAATATAATTTGTCTTGTAGCAGATGTTTCAATTTCAAGTTTCAGTTTTCTAGCTTAAAGTGCTTGCATAGGATATAACCCAATATTTAACATGCTTTATTTAGAATTTCCAAAAAGTATATCTTTAGTGAATAAACCCATATCCCAGGGAACATACATATATTTTAAATCTCGGATTTCTAGCCAAATTTTTTTCAGCCGGACAGTTATGGGTAAATTTTTCTACTTTTTGGCCGCAAAGCAAATTATATTTTTAGTAAATTTGCTCATACCCCAAGGAACGCATATTTCAAATCACAGATTTCTAGCGAAAATTCCAAAGCTCTTTATTAATAAACTAGCATAGAACAGCAGAAGAGCTGGTGGGGCTTAGGTAGCACGTTAACGTATCCACTTTTTCCCTTTTTGCTTCTGAAAAATCCCGTCTCCTCATTAGAGAAGGAATCCCAATTCCTAGCTAAAGCGTTTTGTGCTGGGTAATTGAGGGAACATCTCTTCTGTTTTTTAAACACATTCTAGAGCGTTCTCATTTAAAGTTCCTGAAATTATATATATTCAGTTAATCAGCTCATAGCTCCATAAGTTTAGGATTTTACTTCAAAATACGGTTGCCTCAGCTAAAGTATTTCGATGAAAAATGTAAGATATAATTTGTTTTTAATAGAAATTTCTAGACTGTAAGAAAATAAATAATAATGTTTTAAGCATTTGAATTATTAATTTACGAACAATGGTTTTAAATTTCATTGGCATTTTTAATGAAACAATAGAACAAAATAATTACTCTTGACAGATTAGATTTTCCAAAAAGTTTGAAATGGGAAAAAATCGCTAAAAAAAATATGTTCAAATTGAAAATAATACAAAAATCTAGGCTCACTCCATTTTATTAAATTCCCTGTAGCTAGTGTTGCAATTTCACTTGTTTCCCGTTCCATTCCAATTCTATTCGTTATTTTCAGTATTGTAATTTCATCTCGTTCCCCTTGTCTACTAATTTATTTCCACTTATTTTCCGTTTCATTATATTTTGTTCCGCCTGTCTAGGGATTCAATTCGTTTTCTTATTTTAGTGTTTCAATTGCACTCGTTGTTTAAATTTCAGAATTTTATATAAAGCAAATTGGGAAGGCCGTTGTTGGGGGGGAGCATTCTAACCTTTTGAATTCTCATGTTATGTCGTGGAGTAGCACATACTCCAAGGAATACATATTTCATAAATCAGGGGAGAATTTTTGTTCTTTTTAAAACCCCCATTTTACTACGTTCATGGCGAATATTCTAAAAAGTACCTTATCAGTGAATTAGTCAATAAATAGTCCATGGAACACATTTTGTAAATCTCAGATTTATACCGAAAGGGATTTGGGCAGGCTGTCAATGAGAAGACTTCATATTTGGGCCCTCCCTATAGGAATTCCCAAAAATCGGGTCTTAGCGAATGTTTACGTCGCACAGTGGCACATATTCAGAAAGGCGTTTTTTTTTTTTTTTTGAATACGTATATAAGACAATTAGCTTTAAAATTAATTAATAAATAAAAAATTAATAACCTTGCTGTTCGTTTTCAAGTCGCTGTTTAGCTTCTGGATCTAACTCAATTGAGGTCAACTTCAACCTTCGTCGGATGTTTGACATATATATGTAGATCTGATGTGTAAAGCTTAATAGTAAGAAGATCTTTGTTAGTAAAACATCTATATATTTTTCATGTGCTGTGCTCACGGAAGTTATTGCTGAAAGCTATAACATCAAGTACCACCTGTTAATAGACTCGAGTGCTCATTAAATTTTTTTGCGAAAAAAACGGTCAATTAAACCAAGGAAAAGCTTGATAAATACTATGGGGACTCTGCACTATCGATGTTAATGGTAAAAAAGTGGTTTACTGACTTTTGTTGTGGCCTTACAAGCACGGAAGATTCCAAATGTTCTGGACGTCCAGTTGAGGTCTCTACACCCAAAACAATTGAAATAATTCACGATATGGTGTTGACCGATCGGAGATTGAATGTGCGATAGATTGTGGAAGACACAGGCATCTAACATGGCTCAGTGGTTTAAATTTTTAACCATCACTTTGGTATGAAAAAGCTTTTCGCAGGATGGCTGCCGCTTTTGCTCACAATCGACCACCAACGGAATCGTGTGACAGCTTAGTTTCCATGGCAAAAATGCATGAAGTAGGCTACGAATTGCCCCCTCATTAGCCTTATTCTCCGGATTTAGCCTCCAGTGACTATTTTCTATTTCTAAACCTAAAGAAATGGCTTGGTGGAAAGAGATTTAACTCCAACGATGAAATTATTGATCAAACAAATGCCTATTTTATGGACCTCGAAAAATCCTGCTGCTCAAAATTTGACAGTAGTCTATTAACAGGTGGTACTTGATGGGAGCAATGTTGAATTTTATATAACTACGAGGGAACTCCCAAAAGTCATGGACTTACTTTGCTCTTCTTATCTTACTAATATTTATCAAACAAATTTTGCTATTTTTAAAAGGACATTTTTAACTATTTTTTAGTAACTTAGGCAAACATTTTAACCGATTTTTTTCTATTGGTGTAATATATATAATAAATGAAGCAGTTGTTCCACATTATCCAAATATAATTTTATTTTGTATCCTTTCTGCTTCATTCATGTGATTATAATTTGTATACTCTAATGTAGGACTCCTTAAGTTGTAACAGTTTTGTGGCTTTATTTTTCTGTCATTTCAATTCTCTACTTTTATTTTCCAGACCCACACACACACACATACACACACATTTAGCCTTTGGTTTCAACACTTGTAGCAACACCATTATATTATTACTTACATTCATTTTACGTTTGCTAAAACTAAATAATATCACTCGCTACACAATTCAGAAGTATTCTCCTTATTTTTTTTTATAAAACGTTAGTATATATTATTATTTTTTGTTACTCTAAGGATTTTCAATTGTGCGTGCATTTATATATAATTTAGCGATAAGCAAGGTTTTTCGTGTTTAAGGATTTCTTTTTAAATTGTTACGGTCTGGCAGTAAAATCAAAGGAGTAAGTAACGTATGTTAAGACTACATTTTAGTAGAGTTTCGAAAAGAATTTTTTCGTTTCCATTTCGGTCACGTCTCAAAAATAACAAAGTTTTTTAGTCATTTTCATTTTGCCTTTTTTGGTTTTATGTGTATGTGAGATATTTTATATTGTTTTCTATGTAGGTTGCATGTTTTTCTAAATGTTTGTATGTATGGATGTGTGTGTTTTTTGGCGTTACTGCAGCATAACAATCATCAATTAAATGTACGTAAGTTGTTACATTGAAAATAAAATATTCTAATAACAATTTAACATGCCAACATTGTACATTTTATTTAACCCATTTTACACTGCGGTTGCTTTAAGGCAACACCTCTACTTTTAAGGCGCAATAATTTCAGATTAGAGTGATATAACAAAAAACTATAAGAATCATGCAGACAGAAAAACAAATTTTAAACTCAAACAGAACCACATTAAATTAAATAGAGATAACTAAACTACGGGTATATGACTCAATTTAAATAGGTTTCTACTTATTAAAATGTAAAACATAATCTAATACTGACTGCATTTCCATATACGTGTTTTGGGCGAAATTACATGTTTTGCTCAAAATACGTGTTTTGGTACATATTTTCCCATATATTTTTATGCGAGCAAAACATCTCAAACAACATATCGAAAATAGTCTGATCAAGACTGAATTGTGTCTATACAACTTTACAACTTTGTGTTATCCATTCATGGAGAATGATAAATTCGAAAAAAATGACATTTTGCATTTGACAAACTCGAAAAGAATTTTAAGCGTTATTCAAGGTGGTAATAATAAATATAAAGGAGTTTAAATATATGTATATAAAAAAGAAAATTTAATAAATCGAACCAAAAAATGGCTACAAAAAGTTAAATATTTTTTATTTTATTTTATATGAATATGAAACGCCAAATTAATTTCGAAATTGCAAACACTCAAAACATATTTTGCTAGTATAACAGCAAAACTTTGGTAATGGGTGCGATATTCTCATGCGTTACCTTGTAATGATAGCTCGTTACCTTTTTCATTATTTGCCAGCATAAAGTAATAAGTTACTCATTATTGATTGTGTAATATATGATTTATAAATGTAAAGTAATAATTGAAATATTTTTGAAAATCTATTTTTAGATACATTACTTTGTGTCTTTTTGTAAGCAAAAGGGTAATGTATGTTTGTTTTGATAACACTAGCGAAAAAAGGAAGCGCAACAATTCATTTAAGTTTAAAGCAATCAAATACTATATGCGTCGATAGCTCAGTGGGTAGAGTTCTTGGCTGCCAACCAGATTTCCCTGGTTCTACTCCCATCTTGACCACATTATTTTTAATTACAAATATTTTAAATAAATGTTTGTAATACTTTTTTTTAATAAAAATTCCTCTTTTTTAAAAATCTATTTTTAGACATATTACTTTTTCCATTCTCGTAACCATATAAGTAACCCCTTACGTTATAACCTCTAAAGTAATGGGTATATACATTACTTCGAGGCTCATCGCCTGTAAAATCATCAGTGAAGTAAGGTGTAAAGTAATCCATCGGCCCCTATGGCTATACATTACTTCACCCATTATTTGGTAATGTGTTGTCTTGCTGGGATGGTAGAAAACGCTGACATTATAATTTAAGTAGGAAAAAGTCTATTTTATTTAGAATCATATTTATTTTAATAAGATTTATACTTAATTTAGAAATGTTGTTAAAAAAAATATATGTCAATTTTAATCTGATAATACATATGATTTAACTACAATTTTTTCTGTGTCTAATAATTTGAAGTCTGAGTTTTACAAGAAATTATAAAAATTTATTAAAATTATTGTTACAGATTTTCCATAAAATAATTTACAACAACAACTATTTTTAAAATTTATATAAAAAAATTATATATAGAAAGAAGATCGGTGTTATTTATATATAGAAAGAAAACTAATGTTTTTAAAGTGATATGTTGATTTGGTGAGAAAAATTTGTTACTCAATTTGCACTAATTTTTGTAAAATTAACAGATGATATCAACTTATATCCGAACTTGTAAAAACTTTAATATGCTGAATATTGAAGCATTTTCCGATTTAGTGTAAATAATAAGATATTTTGTTTCAACAAATGCAAAAGTTTTTAAAAAAAGTGAAACAATTTTGAAGAATACAAAATTTTTAAAAAATTTGAAAAAAGAAATCTTGGAATGCCGATTTCTAAATTGAAAGATATATATTTTAGCAATAAATAGATGGGTGTTTTTTATGTTCCAGCCCGATATTTTTTGAATAAATCTCAAACGGTGCAATATTTTTTGAAAAATATTTTATTGCATGAAAGTTTGGTTTATATCAATTACTAGTATGTACATTTTTAATTTCAATATATAAGTTTTTAAGAATAGTTGTAAATCCAACTTTGACTCTATGTCGTCAAACGGTATACTTTTTAATAATAACTTTATACATAAATAAATTTCTTTTTATACATTAAATAAAGCTATTAAATAATTTCGATATATTACACATGTTTTCATATAATTTGCCAATAACTTCCAAGAATGTGTTTGACCATTTAATAAATGTATTATTTCCTCTTCACTTAATACAGTTTTTCCAAAATTTGAAGCCCTAAATTCCCTTAAAGTGTAACAACGAAAAATGTTCTATGTCTTCTTTTTCTTTTAAATTGCAAAGTGAGCATAAAATTGATGTATGCCTTAAATATCCATGTTATATCTTCAATCTTTGTGTTATCGGTCATATATTTAACTCCTGCAAGTGGATCTAGTTTTCTAAAAATTCTACTTGTTTGGTCTACTTGTGGCAGTTTTCACGATTTGTATTCCATTGTGTTTTGTTAATGTTTAGTTGTTGTGTCCATAACATTCCACAATCTGCACTTATTATGTTCTGATCTTTAACCCAAAACATTTGCTTCTGTACTAGGAGTTTAGTGAGCCGATTTGAAAGTCTTTGTTGGCCGTACTCAAACATAGTCCTATAGATATACCTTAAGTGTAGGTCTAGTGTGTACAAATGCCGGCTTTCCATTCCGCTTTCTAACATAAGTATATAGGTTGGTGTAAAACTGGGAAGTTTTAAAATTTTCTTTATAAAAAACAGCTGCAGTTTATCCACCTCTTCAAAAAGTGAGAAACCCCATACCTGGGCCGCATAACTTTGAACAGCTCTACTGACTGCCAAAAAGAGTTTCCATTTGGATCTTAGCGATATATTAGATTTATTGAAAAGTTATTCCAAGTTATATTTATGCTATTTTTCGCAATTGTGTTTCTATTTTCCACATGTTTTCTAAAAATCATTGTGGGAGACAATACCGCGCCTAGATGACAATACTCGGAAACTATTTGTATCTCTTCTCCATTAAAATACCATTTTTCGTTTCGTGACAATTTTCCACCTTTTCTATCAATTACACGCAGAGAAAAAACATAGTTGCAACATGATCACTGCTACTATATTGTGCTTGCTGCAATCAGGTACGATTGTCACAACCATATTATTGGTTGTCTAACCATCAACATGGTCGCTACCATTATTATTATAGTAAATATTTCACTATTTTATGATTGCCAGCTTCTATTTTATAACATGATTGGCTGTAACCATAATGTGGTAACAAATATTCTGACTTTGAAAAAAATATGATAATTATGCAACCATAAAATGCTGGCAACAATCAAAGAATAATTTACATCAAATAAAACATGACATTTACAGTCACAATACGAGTATTGTCTTGTTTTCATAAAAACCAAAATGTCTTAAAAAAACAATCACATATTTTTTTCTAAAACTGGACAAATATCAGATGGGTAGAAAATACCTTTCATGTGGCATCAAAACATTTCATCAATTGACCTATTAAGATCCAGTTTATTTTTTTTTTAAACTTTAGAAAATTTTTTTTGAGGGTTTCTTTCGAAAATTCCTCATACATGTAATATTATTTACACTAATCAATTTATTGTCAAAAAGATTCTATATAAAGATTTTTTATGGATCATGTTATGATAATCCAGAAATCATAATATTGTTATGGGGACCATAATGTAATAACGTTTTGAGCATACTATGATTACATGCAATCATAATATAGAAATTTTTGTATCATAATATAACTGTAGGGTCAGTATTATGTTAAAATTATGGATATTTTATTATCATAATATGATAACCATAATATAGTACGACTATGGTTGACACAATCATAAACCCAAAAATATATGATGCTCTTCGAATATGATTCTCCCAACCATGTTTTTTCTTTGCGTGTATGTATGGAATATAATATAGGCTGAATGGCTGCTTCTGGCCGCTGCACAAATGTGTTGTCTTTTAATCATATTTTGCATAATATTTTGGTATTTTACGGGTGTTATTGCTACAATTTCTTCAATAATGTTGTTCTTTAGTAACTGGCTTGTTGCCGTAGACCTTTTCCTTCAAGTACCCCCAAAGAAAGTAGTCGGCGGCAGTAAAACCGGGAGATCAAGGGGGCCAATGGACATGTAATGTCCGTTGGTGTGTCAATTGAGTATTCCAGTTCCCCAGTAGCGCCTATTCTGTTTCTTAAGAAAACCAGCACAATCAAAATCTGACTCGTCGCTCATAATCGTCAAAAAACATCGACCTGGAGCATAAAATCCACCCTGTATAAAGTAAATTCCGTATACCACCACTAGAGGGCGCAAGAAAGGTACATAAAAGCATATTAAGTAACTATAATATCTTTCTGCCAAATTTCGTCAAAAAATATTCACAAAATCGATGAGCGATATAAAATGGGTTAACACATTTTTGTGTGTGTGTGTTGAGATGTTAATATAAAACTGTTTTCCAGAAGCTATAAAAATATGAATTTCACAATTAATTTACCAAAATTTTAACACACAATATATTTTCCGTTACTGAATGAAGTTTATTTAATAAATTAATACATAAAGTAAATGAAGAATCAATTAAAATATGGTAATATTGGGTGATTTTTTTAGTGGTTGAGAACTTTAATTTGGTGTTTAAACTGTAAATGCCGTAATTTTTTCTACTGCCCTATATTTGCAATACGAATAACCTATCAAATGGAAGTAATTTTTTATGAAGGTAATTTTTTTGATCAATATTATTGAAAGGTTATTTTATCATCATGGAAAAAATAAATTTTTGGCTGTCACTTTAACCGAATAAAAAATTGAAATTTGGCCTTAAAAAACTTGGTGTCGGTAGGCATTTATCCAAAATTCTTTTTTAATACTAAATGCGATGCGAAGGTATCAAATAAAAACTTAAAATAAATCATTTCGTAAGTCTTTATGTGTTTTTTTTTCAACCTCTTAAAAATAACACCTTATATATTCTTTTACTTTTTGCAGCCGTCATTCATATAACAATCTAATAAAATACGTACTTTGAGTAGGAGTTGATATATTTTCAGTTGCTTTTTTATTTTCTATATGAAAAAATTCATTACGATGTCACCTCGCTTAACGCAACGCTCGATTAACGCAACTTCTCGATTATTGTTACTCGTAAATTATTTGCATTGTTGACTCAGTTAACGCAACTTTTTCAAAAATAAACTTCAGTCATTGCAACTTTTCTACCAATATTTTCAGTTTGTCTTTTTATTTTCTCTTTTTTTTTTTGTTGTTTAAATTGTTTTTCAATATTACTTGCAAGGGAAGAATTAAACAAAATGAAACTGTATTGAAAAAATTCTGACGCGAGCCTGGGCGTTTTGCAATGAGAGTTTGGGAATATCCCAAAATGGAAAAAGCTTTGTAAAGCGAAGAAACTTTCCGTTGTCAAGGTGACATTTTCTGATAAAATCATGAATTCAAAAGCGTGCCAGTTGCTTAAAGAAATTGAGGATGACCCTGTAGATTTTCAGATTAATACCGTATCAAATTAAAATTCAATTAAATGTTATTTGTAAATTATTTTTATGTTACTTATTTTAAGTTAAATAATGAATAATATATAGTTGGCCCTCATAAATTTGTGACTCGGTTTCTGCAACAACCATAGTTTTCGCAACTGCCTTAATTTCTATTAGTTGCGTTAAGCGAGGTTACACTGTAATTCCATTTTTTTTGTTATCAAAATACCTTGTTTAAGTACAAAATTATTTTACACACATACCCACATAGTAAATAAAAATATGAAAATATATGTATGTTGTGTGTGTTGTGTTTTTCAATTAAAAATTTAAAAACTTTCAAATTAAAAACAAAAACAAAACAAACAAAAAATAATTATTTTCTAACGTTCAGTCAATTTAATATTGAAGTTTATTTTAAACGACTTTTGATTGTTTTTATTACTTTTATCGAGAAATTAAACAATGTTTGAAAATGAATAATAAAATGGGGTGAACATAATGAAAAATCATTACTCGACTTTTTAATTGTGTTTTGAATTAATTTTATATGTACTTTAGATTGTTTTTAATGAAAAAGTATTATGAGTGAATAGAAGAAATAAAATTTAAGAAAAAAATTATGTATAAAGTAATTTAACAGAAAGTCTGCTGATTTTCGGTTTAAAATAAAATTATTTAAAATTAAATTATTTTTGTGTATTTTTTTCAGTCAATCAACAGAAATTTATTAAAATTTCGTTAGTTTTTAATGTTTTAGCTTTGGTTTTTTCCAAGAATCTTTGATTAAACAGGCCAACAAGGATATTTAACCAAGAATCAGACTAAACTTTCCCGAGGATTTTGGACGTGCTGAATCCGAATCTGACCTCAGAATAGCCCCATCATGTCCATTTTGAATTTTAAAAAAATCTTTATTTGCTACTTATATATTTAGCGCCCTTAACCCATTGCGTCTGCAGACGCAAATAATGAAATGTATCACAGCTTCTTAGTGACAAATGAGGATTTTTTAAAACTTCAAAGTGGATGTTGTAGGGGAGGAGATAGCAATTTTAGATACCGTAACGATCTTTTTGAAAAAGAAAAATTTGTGAAAGTTACATGTACCCAAAACAGGTTTTTCGCAATTTTGGGTTAGAATGTTTCGAAATCCTGACATCATAGAGCTGGTTATTGTTAGGTCAGATTCGGATTCAGCACGTCTAAAACCTTCGGAATGTATAGTCTGATTCTTGGCTAGAAAATTTCATAAAATTTTGTCGGCCTGTGTAATTATTGTCTATGAAAACACTAAAACTTAATATATCCACAATATAATGTTCTTTTTTAAATAATACTATCAATATAAACGATAACTACCGAAAAACACTTGTTTTTACAATATTTTCCCATATTTTGACTCCATTGAATGCAAATATGTTATTTAGGTATTCTAGCATGTTAAACATAGGACTTTATAAACCAGGACGAACAAACTACCAAATTTTTAGCCACCCATTATGCCAAATGGTGCGACTACAAAAAAAATCTTAGTCGAGACCACGAAATTCTTGGCCGATTTACAGAAAAACTTAGCCTCTAGCAAGGGTTGTACCAATTCAAACATGTATACATTCACATCACAATCACTGTACTTGCGCTACTAAATGTTTCTGTAAATCGGGTAAGAATTTCGTGGTCAAGACTAAGAATTTTTTTGTAGTTGCACCATTTAGCATCATGGGTGGTTAGAAATTTGGTGGTTTGTCCATCCTGGATTATAGGGTCCTAGGCTAAACACAAAAGTCGCTTTAAATTTGTTTAATTCTTTAGTTTTTTTGTTAAAAGCAGTTTAACTACATCGATTATATCGCGACCAAAAGCATCACTGCAAAGACAATCAAATATGAAAGAAACTTCTTTTATATCGTTGTTTTAATAAGTTCAGTAGCTAAGTGCGATAGACAAAAACACTAAAAAATATATCTTAATTTGCCAAAAGCCATTTTTTTTAGATTTTGAAAAAAATCGTAAAAATTAGAAAACAGCTAAAAAATAAAGAATTTTTTTTGACACCGAAATCAAGGCGCATATTAAGAAAATCCGTGGATTAATTAAAAAATTATGGCGAATTTTGTAGATAAAATGAGACACTTTTTCGCAATTAAAAAAATAACACGGCGTAGCAATAAAACGTTTAATTAACGTGTAAAATATTTAGTGGAAAATTTACTCATTCTGTTCTACAAAATTGGCAATAACTGCGCAATTAATCCATGGATTTTGTTCTATCTGTACCTCGATTTCTTCGTTGGAATATGGGCTTCACGCTGAAAATGTGCCATTCATTTTTTTAACATATTTTTACACTAAAAGTACTGAACGGATTTCTTAATCAGTTTAGTAGTTTTTAAAGAATTTTGTTTCATGTTTGATTGGCTTTATACTAATAGAATTGATGAACAATGAAAAATAAACTATATTATAAAAATTGATTTTCGAGATCAGTTGTTAAAAAAAATGGTTGCCCCTAGTGCGTAGAAAGTTATATTTATTTTGTAAGCTAGTGTTTTTCAATCTATTTACCATTTTACATGATCAACATTTTTTAATCGCTTCAATTGTTTATCTTTTTTTCTAGTATTTTGCATATTTTATTGAATTATTATTATTTTTTATTGACCATTCTTATTTTATTGTTGCTGTTAAGGGTCATTGAATTTTATCAATAATGTTCATTACAACAAAAATTAAAATAAAAGTATAAAAAAAAAAAATAAAATTTAACGCATTGTTACAAACATTGTTGTCGCTGTTATTTTTAATACGAGTACTTAACATTGAATTATTCTAGCATTTTTTTATGTTTGAGGGCATAAAAATAAATAGAAAGAAAACAAGTAAGAGCGGCTAAATTCGGCTATGCCGAATCTTATATACCCTTCACCATGGTATTCTGAAGGAGATGAATACATCGTTGGAATCTACTACCTCATAGCTCTCCACAAACAAGCGGTATCCCCATTTATTTTTTCTTAAATGTCCAAAAATTTTAATCCAAAATAATATGTCATGTAAAATCTCAAATTTATATTTTTCCATATGTTTCAGCGCTTTTCTTGTCAAATTTGGCATTTTCTAGGCAAAAAAAAGTTGGCGACACTACTATTTATTTTTTATTTATATCATTCACAATAGTTGTGAAACGTATTTAACCTACGTACACACTCTTATTAAACAAAGGGATTTTACTGGAAAAATTAGAGGTAGTCCTGGTTTTTTGCTAATATCTCAGCCATTTATTAACCGATCTGTCTGATTTTTAATAGCAAACAGAAATGGATCACATGTAACAGAAATAAAAAAGAATCAAGTCCTCATCATGTCTGGGTTCTTCGGAAAACCCATTTCAACACACAGACGGACAGACGGACAGACGGACAGACGGACAGACGGACAGACGGACAGACGGACAGACGGACAGACGGACAGACGGACAGACGGACAGACGGACATCGTTAAATCAACTTCGCTCTTCATATGGACCCAGAATATATATACTTTATAGGGTCTAAGATCAATATTGTAGAAATTACAAACGGAATGACAAACTTATATATACCCTTCCACCTATGGTGAAGGGTATAAAAATAATGAAATGGAAATGAGTATAAAACCTATTTAACCTACTTCGTCTGTCCATTATTATGTAGATGTTGATGATTGTAAATGATTGCTGATGATTGACGATACCAACAACAGAAAAGGTCAACAATTACAATGAACAGCAACACAAAAAAAGCTAAAAAATATATAAACATAATTTGCCTAAGGGTCAATTGACTTTAATTGCCAAGTAAATAGTACACATAACATAGGTTGACATTATCAGCTCTTTAAACGTATACAACATTTGAATCGAAGGCGTAATTTTACAAATTTTCAGTTGCAGAATAAACTTACTACAACCGGTTTAAATGTAAAAGAGTTTGTGAAAAAGTTTAAATTTAAAGCAATGAAAAAAACTGCCAAATAAAATGAAATAGCTTTTAAAGGAAATAACCCCCAACAATTTTATGGGCTTTTTTATAATGCACCATTCTACAAATTAAAAATGAAATAACATCCAAAATAAATGAAATAATACCTAAAATTTATTTTTTGTTTTTTTTTTTTTATTGGGGTTTATTTAAAAGTGCCATAAGAACTTGTTCAAAAACCTGGGTTTATTCTACATTAAAAACTTAACGATACCAAGGTGCAACCGCCTTACCATCTCACCTAAACAAGATATTGAATGCAACCCAGCAAAAAAAAAAATGGTTACTATGTAGATTATATAATAATATAATAACAGGTCGCTTCTTTTCGCATTACTTTAAAAAACAAAATAATAACCTACTGATAATGGGCGAAAAAAGTTCTTATATGTACACGCAAATTAATAATTTTCTGGTAGTTTTCTTACTATTCTATTTATTAATTTGTTTTGAAAAACTTTAAAACAAAATAGAAAATTATCTGCTGCATTCTACGAGAAATAGCATTGAACTTAAGTTTATGATTGCATAATAATGGTTTTTTATAAGTTTAAATACAAGTTATTCTTGTCGATTTCTTTAAGTAAGAAAATTTCACTTTATTAGGCCCAGTATTGTTTTATTAAAAGTTATTACTTAATTAATTTTTGTAACCCCATACTTCTTCACTATGAGTACCCTTGCTGGCGAGAGGATAATGACTACCCATGAATTTTGAGACATCGCCAACGAAAGTAATTAAGCGAATAAAACGCCTGGTAACCAGTGAAAACCTTTGTGTGCTACTAACTCCATTAATTACTTGGTAATGGCTGGTTTTTCTTGAAATGTTCTTTCCTTTTTGTTGTTTATTTTTTAATCTTCTCCGTGTAGTTGTGTTATCAAAATGTATTCCTCGCTATATCTGCTGGACCTCGCCTTTTTGAATTATCGTTGTGTCTTAATACTCCAACGAAGCATACATTTTGTCCGTTTTGCTATATTTCCTTAGTTTTCGAGATACTGGCCATTTTAAAAAATTATCAATCTTTATGAAACATTCACAGGGTGACTTGCAATTAGTTTGTTTTAACAATTTATGAAATAAGACAAATTGGCGCACTCCGATAATACAACTTTCCTTATCCGTTCCAATTCACTTCGATCCCTGTATTAAGTGTTCGAATTGTATTTGTTCCCCACTACATTCCATTCCATGTAACTTCACCTGGTTACATAGCACGAACAAATGTCCAAATAACAAAAATTTAGATTTTAGATTCGGATTTTGTCCATAAAATAGCTATTTTTTTTATATCGTAGAAGTGCGAAATTTTGTGAAAACATGTACTTAAGCCAAATGAATCATTACCATCAATAAAACCGGTTTTGACAATTTTGATACTTACGCCCTTTTGCATTTTTGCTGACGATATGTAGTTTATTTTAATAAAAAACGAGCGGGTGCTTATTCTAATGCCGTAGCTAGAAATTTCGCATCGCTCATGTTTTTAATGAGCGAGTAAAATTAACTTTTTAACATTGTTTTTGCTATTGTAGCGAAAAATTTCAGATCTTTTAGGTAGAATCGATCAACTTAAAATTTAATCAGCATCGGACTCTAAGCAATTTACATAGATGGTGATTTTAGGGTTTTTTTTGTGAAACTTCTGTTTTAAGAAGTAATTCTTTTACAGCACATTACATAAGTACATACTTGTATGACTTAAGGTCTTGGACAATATTTCTTTTAATTTAAAATTTTTTTAATTTTCCTGTATCTATCAGCCACCCATTAAATTTTTTTTTTACTTATTTTAATATGTTTATTTATTACTTAAGTACATCAGTTTTATTTTTACGAGATGATTTTTATCATAGTTATGATGATGATGTTTTTTCTTTATATTTTTATTACTGGGTGTAGTGTAATAATAATGGTCAATTGTAAATTTACAAGTTTATTACATTCTACTTTTTATAGTACTTTATACATGCATCAATTATTAAATGGCTTTTCAATGGTGCTTTTAGGGAAATTTTTTAAAGGAGAAAAAACTGTTTTTTTTCAACAAAGTTGCAGTGCTATAAATTAGAGTTGTTTCTAC
The DNA here is from genome assembly GCA_949748255.1 of Eustalomyia histrio. Classification (NCBI taxonomy): domain Eukaryota; kingdom Metazoa; phylum Arthropoda; class Insecta; order Diptera; family Anthomyiidae; genus Eustalomyia; species Eustalomyia histrio. The sequence goes on along the minus strand of OX456525.1, from coordinate 106,012,670 downwards.
TTGTTTGCATTGGTATTTAAGTATATGTTGTCATAGTTTTAAGACATTAAGACTTTAAAAATTTAAATATATATTAAAAATTTAAATTTTTTTGGTCATTTGGAAATGAATATCTTCATAAACATCATAATGCTCATAAACCGAACGAGGAGATAAATTTCAGTATAAAACCACACACACGGTACGGTGCTAAAAATTCATATTACCTACAAAAAATAGTTGGAATTATACGAAAAGGGTTAAAATGAAAACAGAGCAGAGAAAACAAATTATTGTGATAACCGAATTTCTTGTCAAATTAATGATTTGGTTGGGGCCACCGACATATTTGATTGTGGCAGCCAAAATTCGGTTAAAGCAAATGGAATTTGGTTGAAACCATATATTTCAATCGGATCTGGAATACGATTGGTTGCGACAACCGAATAATTTGGTTGCTGCAACTAAACTATGCAGTTGACAATAAATTTGGTTGACACAATGAATCTGTTTTAAGTTATCCATGTTTAGTAATCCATGTTTTCGAATCAAACTAAAAATACATTTTCATAAAATAATTATTATTAAATAAATACTAATTGAAAGAATTGTTTTGTAAAAATTGGAGAAATGTAACAAATTTTTTACTGATCGGATGAAGTGTCGTTAAAAAAGTGGAATGGAATTATTTCTCACATTGAAATCAAGGGCAACTGATTTATTATCCTTAGTACAGGAAATAAAGTTTTTAAAAAGATACAGACAATTGTATATTTTTAATGTTAATGTTGTCTTAAATATCAAAACTACATGATGTTAGAGACAACATCAACATGTCTTCAAGTTTGTATATCTGCCTTACCTCAAAGATATTTTGATAAGTGTCACCCTAATCTATAAATAATTACTGTGTTATTTAAACGTTAATTATTTGACTGCAATTATATTTAATTAAAATTAATGAATACTTATTAACACACATTATGCTAATTATGATCTTGATTTTCACCAAATATATCACACTCTAAACGTTTATCATTGAATCAATTGATTTCGAATGCCAGTGTATAAAAAATAACAATCATTTTCAATTCTTGTTTCTTTTCAGTATTCACATCGGAGAAAGAAATGAATATGCCTCGATACGTGGCATTTTACTAAGAAAAAAAACCTTTTATTTGATGTAAGTATCTGTCATATAAATGACAAACTTTAACATATATTTATTTTAATAAATATTTATAATGTAAATGAACAGAAAAAATGTGTACGTTCCTATCATAAAATGTTCATAACTTTTATTATTAATTTTTAACTATATTCTTCCTAAAGCAAACACAGAACTCATCATAACTTTTACATCATTTATCAAATGTTGTAAATATGCATCCACTTTCATTTATATCATCGCATGTTTATTTATCTGTCTGTCTGTTTGTTTGTTTGTTTGCTCTTTTTATATCATGCACCCCACCCACATGACGCACTTACTCGTGATGATCATTAAAACCTGCATAAGGTTCTTGATTTTTTTCCTTTTTTTTTGCAATTTTTATATTTTAACAAATAAATCTACACTGATGACATTTGTCAGTAACAAACTGCATTTTTATCTTCCTTTGTACCCACTAGGGTTATAACATTTGATGTATTTTTTGTTTTTTTTTTTTTTTTGCAAATATCACATTTGTTTTACTTATCCTTTTGACTTTACGAACAAAAAGATAGTATAAATACTTTTCACGGTTTTGAAAAAAGTTCCCGCATGGACATTGTTCAAGTTCGGAATATTAGTTTTCTTTATTTATTTCGGCAACATTTTAATGTAACGATGCACTTCGATCTTCAAGGTTACGATTACAATTATTTAAGTTTGACGGTTTTCGTGTACATTTTTGTTCGAAGTCAAAATATAGAGTGATTTCAATATATGGACATCAAAATTTCCTGAACGATAATGTAAAGTATTTTAAAAAATTATGTTCAGTAATCTTGGTTTACTTCTGCAACATTCCGCAACATTAATAAAAAAATGCGAAAAAGCACAGAACTGAATTTTTAGAAATTGCTATTCATGTGGAACGTTTTTGTTCAAAGAAGATATTTATTATTAATATAGTGGTAATAGGTTTTTACCTATTTTGCATAACAAAAGTTATAACCCTAATACTCACTTTAGTGTATGATAATATTGTATTCACCATTTTGTTCACCCTACATCAAGCCTGCAGTTGCACATTTCAGTACAAAAAAACTCATTATATAATTAAATTCAAAGTTTTAACGCCTTGACAACCCATTTGATTTAAAATCTATAATTATGCAACAACAAATTGTCTTCCAAGGCCCCGCGTGGTTCTCATTTCGCTTGTAAAATATAGTTGTTTATCGAATAGCCCAGTTTCTATTCCTATTAGCTTTACTATATTAAACCCTCTATGAAATAATTTCTTGAAAAATCACTTTTTTTAATGAAAAACTGTTCACTATATTTCTGACAACAAAAAATCAATTTTACTATTAACACTATGGAACATTTTTGGGATTATTGTCTGGGGGGTGAGAAATTCCAAGTCAGGGTGATGGTACTAGGTCAGTATAGTAAAACCCTCAAAGATTTTGGCGTTCGTATGTGTCACCTTTTATGACCTTTTAAATTTTTTCCTTATCTTGATGTTTTTTCGCTTAGTTGTAACATTTTGGCAAAAAACGTAGTTTAACATAACTCGAGAACCACTTGTCCGATTTTGCTAAAACAAACTCAAAAAAATTTAGAATTCAATTTCTTTAATCCGTTCATATAACGTTTTTCTTTATAGTCAACAGTTTTGCCGGTAAAAATAAATTTGTGGAGAAAAAAAATATTTTTTTGCCTAAAAATTAAATTTTTTTTTTTTAAATTCATAAAAAATCCAAAACGGAAAAAAGGATCAAGTGTTATTAATTGCATGTAAAGTCACATAACCTATAAACAAAATGCGACATAGATCATAGAAATCGATTAACGCGTTCTGCTTTTATTTACAATTAAGTGAAGGTATCCCATTTTGACAAGAATATTGATATTTGTTTTTATTCAAAAAAGTGTCATTTATCGCCTTTTTTATAAATTTTCCCCAATAACTCCAGACTTCTGGCCATAAACTACTAAAAAAAATTAAGTAAACATTTTTATAATTTTTTATTTTATTTATTTATTTTTATTTATTTTAACAAATATTGCCTAGACTTTTTCGATGGTGGTTGTTCGGGACTAGTGGCATCGCATTCATCGCTATCATCAGTTTCTGAACCACACATAATGTCAATGTGTGACTCCACTGTTTCAGGAGATGCAGAAGGGCCTTCTGCATCTCCTGAAAATTCTTTATCATCAAGATCATCCTTGTCTTGCCACACAAGCTTACTCCACCAGCAAATTTCCGCAATTATTGCACTCGGCGACTTTTTGCCGCTATATCTGTAAGTTTTTGTTTTATTAAAATGAGTTTGAAAAAATAAAAAATCAGTATTACCTCATTTCAAATGGCATAGCAACTTGATGATAGCGTTCACCTTGTTCATCAGATTCGGTAGCCAATTGTTTGCTGAAGTCGTCCAGATGATGATGTATATAATGGATTTTCAAGGACATGTGGACACCAATTTCCGAGAATGCTCTTAACATCCTTGCGACAGAAACATCGTAGTTGTTAGAACGATGCTTTCCCAACAAGCCTTCTATTACTTCTTTGATTGCCTGCCATACATTCAATTCAGCGTCAATCAAAATATTGTTGAATGCGTCACTTTTAATCAGCTTTCGTATATCTAGACCATTTACTACGCCTGATTGGAAAAAATTAATTTGTTAAGATGGAAAATCATGGGAAATGAATGTGATATTATAACTTACCTTCTTTAATTTTACTTTCGCTGAGTCTCGGGTAAATTAGTTTCAAACACAAGAAGATTTCATCTCTTTTGGCGACAGTTTTGATAAAATTCATAACAATTCCAAGTTTAATATGCAGTGGAGGCAGCAATATCTTCTCCTTCGGCACTAGAGGCTCACGAATAATATTGACCGTTTGTAACCTGCTGTGCTCTCTGAGTTTCCCTCCGTGGCATGCATATTGGTCACCGGAAAATCGTGTGTCCCAATCGCACAATAAGCACATATATTTTATATAGCCGCTTTTAAGACCGCAAAGCATTGCTACAACTTTTAAATCGAAGCATATGCGCCACATATGTTTGGCGTAGTTAACCATTTTTAAAATATTTTCCAGTGCATCATATGTTTCTTTCGTTTCTGTACTATAGGCGATTGGAACTGAAGGTTTTTTATTGGTCTTATGCAGTAAAACCGCCTTCAAGCTGAGTTTTGAACTGTCAATAAATAATCTCCAGTCATCTGCTTCATATTTTATTTCCATTGCGTCCATCAATTTTTCTACATCCGGGCAATATGCAGAAGTTTTTTCATCATTCACAAGGAATAAACTTTGGAGTGTTGCCTGACGACTTCGATAAGCTGTGACTTTCACACCGGGTGCCAACAAATTGTTTGATTTCAAAATGGAAGCCAGCTCTTCCGATTTATGCTGTGTTTATTCCAACTTGGCAACAATTGAATCAAGCTTATTTTGATTTATTAAAATTGGCTCATTGGATACTGGGGGATCATCACGTGCATGATATGTCGGAGCAGTCGTAGAAGAGAAAATATCTGGGCTAGAAGCTTTTGGCACAGGAATGTGGCCCGAATGAGGCAATGGTGTTGCGGCACTTGCAACACCAACGTAATTATACGATTTTCTTATCCTTTTTGCGGCTCCTTTATTCGCACATGCATAGCAATTCAATGGATTGTGACCTTCGCCAGGATTAGTCCAAGTCATTGGGATACCGAATGGCATACTTTCACGTCTTCTATTTTTCCAATCCATTAGACGGTTGTAGCAGCTTTTACACACTATATTTGGTACCCAATTTTCGTTCACTATAACATTTTGGTTGAAGTACATCTCGTATGTTTGAACAAAATCAGTACTGAAATTTCCCCTTTTTTTATGTGTTGAGTCATATTGACCACAGCAGTAGCAAAAGCTATTTATATCTGGCTTGCACAGTTCCATATTCTGTTCAGTTTTGTTCACTTTTAAAAAACTGGAGAAAAATCACTTTTACTGTTCGCGTTCGTCGGCACTTGTTGAATGACAAAAATCACAGAACCAGTGTGAGAAAGAGAAGAAGTATAATGACAATGCATGTTTTATGTGAACATTACAGAACCAGTGTTGCCACATCAATATTTCTCTTTTAGTACAGTAGAAAAATATGAGAGAGTTCGGCTTGTGAGTGTCAATGTTTTCTCCAAATAATGTTGTGCATATCTGGAGCAAATTTTTGAAATTCATACATTTGCCTAATTGTGAATAAATGAGAAACGCGTGCATCGATTTTCATGATCTATGCCTTTTTTTGCTCATGAGTTATGTGACTTTACGCGAAAGTAATTAGTTTTGGCACTTTTTTCCATTTTGGATTTTTTATGAATTTAAAAAAAAAATATTTAAATTTTTAGGCAAAAAATAGATTTATATATAGGAATGCAATACCCTCAATCAACCCCATTAAATTTATCGACTTTTGAAAAATTTATTATTACTACATATATTAAACGAAGTTATTTGGTTGATTTGTTAAAACAACAGTACTTAATATATCAAGGTCATCTAAATTTTTGTTTATTAGTATGTCTTGTAAAATACGTCTACTGCATTCTTAAGAAATAACATTACTAGGTATTATGATATAAGTTGTAATTATATGATTAATATAAATAAAATAAAAAAATAAATAAAAAAAGTAAATGGATATTGACATGCAGATAACAAACAAAAAAAAATAAAAATAACGAAATATTATTGGAGAGTACTTAAAAAATATTTTACTTTTTTTGAAATTCATATAAAATTTCGGGGAAATACTGAAATAAAATCCTTGAATAATTTTTAATCACTACTGCAATTTTTTATGGAATTTTGTTTATTGGCGGTCTTATTATTATAAAATGCTCCTTTTTTCACCTGCATTGGTGGATCAAACATCCTTTTTGCCCAATTTAAGTAAAATGGTTGTGGGATTTGTCTTTAATTGTGCCAAATGTTGTCTTTGTATCAAAAACTTCTTTTCGATAACTCTCTCAAAAAATTCAATTAAAATATGTTATTGATAGAAACCCATTTTGTTAAAAAGCCCTTCGTTAAAAATCTGTAATTTTATCTTATTGTAATCAGTTACTGTCATTAACCTATCTACAATAAGATCTTCTACTCTGTATGTAATGTAAGTCATACAATTTATAACTTATTTTACTTAATAATTCTAATAACAGGATAAAACTTCTCATATTTCCTTACAATGTATTGCAATTGATTATCCAGCTCTATTTAGTTATTATATGTTAAAAAAAAACGTTGATGGAATCGATGAAACTTAAATAAAATTGCAGGTTATATAATTTTGTTGAATGTGCAATACCCTCTATCAGCAATTAAAATATTGAAATTTTTCAGTTTCAATACCCTCTATCAACCATATTGTGACATACAACTAAAATACATTATTTCTATACGTATTTAAAAAAATTAATAAGATAAATTGATTTATAGTTTAAGAATTTTTAAATCAGATTCTTGCCTTTCCTGAAAAATATATTTTAGTTCATAAATGGTATTGAATATGAGCTCTCGATATACAAAATCCATTGCTGAAATAGGTATTCACTTAAATTTTTATGTGCACAGAAAAAACTCAAAAGTTTCTTAAAAATTAAACAGTTTTCGTAAATTTTTGTCACAAATATCAAAAAATACAGCTATCAGCATCGCAGGGCTCATACATAAGGGTCTTAAATGATATATTAAAATTATTATTGTTTTGAAATTCATCTAAAATATTCTAACTTGCCAAAAAAAAATCCATTTTATATGCTTTTTCAAAGTAGTTTCTGAGTACAAATGAGTAAACTTTTACAAGCGGGTTTTTTTAAATTTTAACTATACGGGAAAACCAAGAACAGGTTTTCAAAAAATGACGAACAGTAGATCACCCTATTTGCACCTCTTAAGTAAGGAAAAATATTTGACCAAGATTTTCGGCACACTTCCTTACTCAAAAAATTAGCATATGTGCTCTAAATCTTGTCTAACGGTAAAGAGATTTCTTTATATTTTCACTTAAAACTTTTAATTCCTCAATGGATTTTCCTTATGTATTATGACCATAATAGCTTGCATGCTGATTTTATACGGGCGTTATCTAATAACTTATATTTAACGATCTATAATTTTATTGGCCTGACCATGATGTGGTGTGTCATTTTATCTGCTTTTACCGATTGCAATTTTCTTTATATCCCACTTTTTTTCTTCTTCAAACAGTTTCAGTTTGATAAATTATTTATTTGTAATAAGTGTATCAACATAGTTGCATGTCATACTTGGGAATTTTAAATTGGCATTGAATTTTAATTGGCATTATTTAAAACCAATGCCAATTATAAAAAATCATTACCATTCAATGCCAATTGTATTTTGTTTAATTATCGGTGTTCAAATTAATTGTAACGAAATTAATTGTAACGAAATTAATGCCTAAAAAAAGTAGTTACAATTGAATAAAAACCAATTAATTTACAAACATACATTTTATTGGTGTGACAATCATTTTTTTTTGTAACAACATGTTATACATATTAAAATAATTGTCTTTCATAAACATTTGCATCAGTTTTTTGCTTCAAGAGTGAATGCAGACTTTTTATAACTTAAAAAGTGGGACATACAAGTATGCTTTTACAGCATATAGAGCGAATTATCTTATTGAATTAATGAGACGACAATTCAATTTCATTGGCATTGAATGAATGATCTTCAATTAATTGGCCTATTCAATTAACTAGTCCCAAGTAGGTTGCTTGTTGTTGTACACATTGGCCTGGTTGCATTATTTTAAAACATTTACAAAAAGTCATTTTATCAACACTTCACTAGAGTTTTTTGTTCGTGCTATTTTCAATATCCTTTTTGTATTTTTTGTTAAATGTCATTTACTTTTATATGTTGTATGTATTCATATAATATATTTATGGTCACTTTTCATGATTATTTGTAAATTGCAAAACAAACAAAATATTAAACTGAAGTGCATTTTTCGTGTTGGAAATTTTTTTAATGCATTTACTTGATAGGACAACCAACGATGCAGATATTTATTGAAATATTGTTTTTCTTAAATTAATATAAAATACTTAAATAATTTGTCATCAATTATACTAGAATTTTTGCAATGTTATAGTTGAGAACTTTAAGGTATCAAATCGCGATAAATTCTCTATCGCAATCACAATAAACATAAAATTCCAATTTTTTACCAGATAAATAATAGTCTTGTATGTTCGATTTACGTTAAAATAAATTTTACAAAATTTTTAAATTCTTTTCTGAAATTGGTTGTTGGCGTCAATTTCCCAATTTTTTTTTTAAATTTTATTTTACCCATCCAGTAAAATAAAAAAGGGCTGTTTAAGAAATTTTTATTCAAAAAATGTATGCCTGTAGTCGGACTCGAAACCTTTCTGCTACGAAACTTTTTAACAAAGCGTCATATTTTTTATTTTAAATTCAATGCTCTGCCCCTGCTTTGATTCTTGTACCTTAAGCAATTTCTAATTTGGCAGTACTTTTTTCAACCACCGAAAAAAAACATACTGAAAAATCGTTTTTTACAAACACTGGTAAATTGCAATTCCATAGGTGCCCAGTGGTTTGCCAGTTCTTGATTTTTTGTGTTACTAGCAATTTCTGATTTGGTATCTGCTTAAAGCATTTTATGCGTTTTCTTTCATCCCTCTTGCAAAGTTAAAATTTTTTAAAAATTTTTATTAAGTTTTTCAAATTGTATCATTTTTCTCGATTCATACTAATAATATCAGTTTTATTTTACGTCGCCCTTTACTTTAGATGGTTGCAACCCTAAAGTTAAAAAATAGATACACTATCGGACAAAATAAAAAGTGTTATTTTTAGCTTAACTTAAATTATTTAAATTTGATGAAATTCATTTAAAAATACTAAACAGCCACCATTTATTAATGACAGAAATCGACAGATAAAAAATTATATTTTGCTTTGGCAAACCGCTCTTTTTATCCAGTTGGAGTGGCATTAAATATAATAACTACCAATAACGACTGTTGTTGAAATTCGTCTGCATATTAGGAAATATGGATTATGGAGCTAATTAAATTTCGTCTTGAATGGCAGAGAAATCTTTTTCTCTTTGTTGTAAGATTCAAAACTATCGGGGCTTAAACTTAACATTAAAATCGTATTATTTTACCATAAAATATCACAATTTTATTTTAAAAACTGCTTAATTTTAAATTTTTTTTTATAATTTTGTAAATTTCAAAATTCTAAGAATTAATGCATAATAATACCATATTCACGTCCAATAACACTGACGATTTAGTAATTATATACAAAACTATGAAATTTTAATGCTTAATTCAATTGTCGATAGTTTTGAGTCCTAGGGCTCATTATTTGAAAGACAATTTTATAAGCTTGATCATTTTTATACCTGATCAATGTTTTCCTCTTCTTAAATCTCACGCCCGCTATAAAAAAGAGGCGGTATAGTAAAACAAATATTACACTTTTAATCTGGGGGCTTCTATAATTAATGAATGGTGCCATTTACTTGTTTTTAGATCAATTTGACAAATTTTGAAAAGGTTAAACTATTATGCTACGATTTTCAATATCCCAGCAAAAATAAAGCTGCCAAAGAAGCATCACTACTATGGCAAAGGCATCACTTCTTTTCTAATGGTTTCATCGATGAATTTAACATTAGCGTGTCATAGAATGGAATTATTTAAATGTTGCTACTAGCGTTACTCATACTTTACTCTAAGGAAGCAATGATAATACAATGATTATATATTCTGATGCATGAGTGGAAAATGTTCATATACTTTGTTTTATTTAAGCTTTGATGAAAATTTAATTCATAAGAATGCAGAAAAATAAGTTTAAAGAAGCGAAATTTATGCATTGATATACAAATAATCTTTATTAAAACAAATAAATAATTCTGTATTTTCACTAAGCATTTTGAAACAAATTTTAAAATATTTTTGGATAATTTAAAAACTGGTTGTACAATTCGAATACATTTTTGGATAATTTTTAAATATTTTTGAACAATTTTTGGGCAATTTGAAATAATTTTTACACAATTTTAAAACTTTCTGAATTAAAACTGGAAATGATGTACTGTTAAATAAAATACATAATGAAAAAATGCACAGATTGCGTCGTCATAACTATTTAAGGTTGAAAAAAATGCAAATGACAGGCCAGCTAGTTTCAATTAAAGGTAAAAAAATTTGTTTTTCTTGATTTTTCAAAACTTTTATAAAAATTGCAAAACTGCATAAATTCTAACCCTCGTGAAATTTGAAACTAAAATTTTAAAAATAATTTAATTAAAACATTAAAAAAGTTCATCAGAACTATTTTCTCAATTAGAATAAATGCTTTAGATTAAAAAAAATATACATATATACGATATACTATAACTTATGCTTTAGAAGTAATGAAGAGTGATATTTTAAGATATACATCGGGCTTATATCCAGATCACTGCATTTCAAATATGAACACATGAATTCTTTTGGAAGTGCCTTAGAATAACACAAAAAAATCATAAAATAATGTCAACTGAAGTTTGGGAAGCAATGAAAGGAGTTATAGTCACAGAATGACCACCATTTTTTTTATGGGATGTTTAATACCCTCTTTTGCCCCATAGTGTATTTATTGACTTTAAAAATGTACTATAGCTGTACTTCCGCTCTTACCTATCATTGTTAAGTATTTAAGGCAAGTTAACATTAAACCAATTGAAATGAAACAAAATTTTAAACAGTTTATCTTTATAATATTTCCTATATAATGGAACGTATGTCCGCAAAAGTTGTTAGGAAGTACCGCAAAGAAGTAAGATTAGGAGTGAAAATGTAAAATCGTTAAGTTTTCACCGTTATCCTCGTTGAAAGTTAACGTGCATACAAAAAATAATGTGAGGGCTTACGCTTAGAACACATTTTTGTGTACCTTCAATTTTTTGGAGAGTTAACGGATTTCAGTTAAGGCTTATATATTTAGAAGAATCGATCTGATATAAACACAATTGAATGCTTGTTAAATTGTTCCAAATAAAAATACGATCTTAATACTTTGATGTAACATTTGTATGCTTAAAATTGTTTAATTAAAAAATTAATTTTGATATTTTTGATGAAATATTTTTTGAAAGTTACAACCTAACACATGTGTCTCATTTAATTTAAAATAAAACTTATATAAAATTTGGAATAATTAAATTCAAAACAACAACAAAATAAATCAAATATAGCAAAGGAAAAAACGTTCTGTAATCACATGCAATTGAAACTCAACACAATTTTAACAATCATTTTCTAAAATCCTATTAGACTTAAAATTTTGTAAAATTTTTGTAACATTTTGTAGACACGATGGCAGACATTATCATTGAAATACAATAATATGTTAATGTAGGAATATGAAAAACAACATTTTGTAAAATTAATGTTTTTTTAAATTAGAATTTTGCAGAAAATAGACATATATTTCATATAACAACTAAGCACATTTACATATTTTAATGAAATGCATTCTGAAAATGATGCACAAAAAAGAAAATTAATTTGTTTGTAAATAGAGAAGAAAGAACTTAACAAATGATGATGCTCCTCATCGCACTATCTCTCTTGGTGGTGACACTGAAAATTCGTAAATATATTTAACATAAATTTTGTCAGGCATAATATAAAAAAATATTTTTTTAATTTAGTGTGGAAATACATGAAAGTTTATTCCAAAAAAAAAAAAAGAAGAAGAAAAACAATTTAAAATGTACATTAATTTTTGTTTTGCTTTCTGCCATTATGGTGTTTAGTTTGAAAATAAAATCCTTTTAAAAGATTTTAACAAAAAAAAGTTTTTCTTTTTCTCTATATCCTTCTACTACTGTGTGTATTTTTTATGTTTGCCTTAAATAAAAAACCTTGAATTATTTAAGCTAAAAAAATTCATGATTTCGCTTTTGTTGAAGTTTGTTTCGAATAAAATAAAAATAAGAAATACATAAAAAATATATAGTGGCATAAAGTTTAAAATTCTTGAATAAGTAAAATATAAAAATCCTAAATTTATAACGGTATTTATCACACGAGAATAACAAAAGTTTTATGAATGTATTCAGTGTATGTAAATATCGTATATATTTAGCAAAATTAAACGTAAAAGTTCACCAGCATGTAGACCATACATTCTAAATCCGAGGTCCAGTTAGGGCAGTCATTACACAGCAAAGGCAAACAAGAAATGTATTTTTTGTATATTTTACAGATTTCGCTGTGCTTAAATAAGATGAGACCGGAAAACTTTCTTAGATCTGTATAAGTTTTTGAGTTATCCCGTAATAAAATTACGCTAAAAAATATAAAATCGATGTTATATGAAAGTACATTATGAATAACTCTTATGGGGAAATTTTGTAACACGAAACGTTTAGAAAATGAGGCAGTGTGAAAACTCCTTGACTTTTTTTTAACAGCCATTGAATTTAAAAAAAGTTAATTTCTTGCGCTTCTAATGCATTTTCAACCTCCTCAAATGGCTAAGAGCTGACAATGGCATTACTAACCCAGCAAAACCACACATTACCAAATAATGGGTAAAGAAATGTATAGCCATAGGGGCCGATGGATTACTTTACACCTTACTTCGTTGATGAATTTTACAGGCGATGAGCCTCAAAGTAATGGGTTCATTCTTACAATTATGCTTATTAAAAATGAAAAGTAATGGGTTACCTTATTGCAGATAGGGGTTAAAAAAATAATTGGTTACCTAAATGATAACGAAGAGATTAACAATAATTGGTTACTTTGTCTTTTCATTTTTTAACTTGAACTTTCCCCTTCAAATCTTTAATTTTTCAAACCAATTTAGACTATTCTACAGAAATACAAACTAATAAAAACACGAGTGCTAGAGTTTCTGAAACTAAAAATGCTTGTTAACAATTGATGACAGTAGTTTTTAGATTTTACAGTAGTGTGCAATATAAATTAATGCACATCCTGTAGTCTAGAATGGAGACAAATATGTGAACATATATTGCAGCAAACGTCAAAATTATCTTATTTTCTGTGTGGATGACTCGAGTTCGTAAATATTTATTGCCGACAATTTATGTTGCAATAATTCTCCGTTAATATTCGTTATAAAGTATTGCTATTACGTAAAAATTAGCTGTCATTTTCGTTTGAAAATTATAAAAGAGGCGACACAAAAAAAAAATCAAACAAAACAGTATGAAATTTAAAAAAATTAAATAAATTTTAACAAATTATGAGAAACCCCAAAATAATTTAACATAAGCTCGGCGTTGAGCAATTTTGTGCAATTATTCTGCCGAAGCTTTGTACTTATTGCTAAGATTTTTTTCTACGTATGATTTCAGTTAATTTATCAGTTTTAGGAGTCATTATTTTGTGTTAAATTGTAATACATAAAGTAACCAACTGTAGGTAACTTATTACTTTATGTTTCAAAATAATGCTGAAGATAAGGAGTATACATTACAAAGTAATGCGCTATTTAACCAACTATTGATAACTCATTACCTTATGTTTCATTATAATGCTGAATGTAAAGAGTATACATTACAAAGTAATGCATTATGTATCCAATCATCGGTAACTCATTACTTTATATTGAATAATAATGATATAGGAGTACACATTATATATGATATAGGAGTACACATTACAAGATAATGCATGAGTTTTCCTGGAAAATTTAGCATATCCTTTCAGATATAAAAAAAATCTGTCAGCAGATCTGGTCTTAAAAATTACCAGATATAATAGAGTTCAATCAAATGGCAACGATTTGTTAAAGCATATTTTTACATATCTTTCTATAAATGCATATTTTGGTAAAAAAGAAAAAAAAACTTGTTTATATGCATTTTTTATTTTTTACAAAAGTTGATTTTTACACAATTTAAATCCTTCATAAAATAAATATAATTTCTCAAATTTATAAATATTTTCCTCTTTTGTTTTAAGATGTATAAAAAATAAGAGAAAATTCCGGGAAGGAATAGGGCAGAAAATTTGGAGATAAATTTGAAAGAAATCACCAAAAATTTCATTTCGGAAAATACCAAATATGGTTCGATTTCCCATATAACATTCACAACCCAAAATTTCAAATACATATTCTATACTATTCTATACATATTCTATTCTATTTCTGGTATTGATTTACTTTGAAACCTAAGTAGTACTTTTGATATATCACTACTTTGAAATGGATTTAGATTGCAGTAAAATCCAAAGACCATTTCAAAACGATTGGATTGTTTCAAAAACTTTTGGAATCACTCCAAATGTAAATTATAAAACATCAATTGAAATTTAAAATGTCAACAATTTTTTAATTGAGTTTGGTATACGTTAATTTTAATTCATCTTTTTTAAGTATTAATTCCGAATTTTTGAATTTTATTTGACATTTTTTGAATTTAGATTGTGTTCTTTTATTTTTGGATTTTTGTTTTCAATTGACATTTTTGAGAATTTTTTTTTTTTTTATAAGGGAGACAACACTCAGGAAATTCTTTCAGCTAATAAATGTGTTGCTTTCTTTGGAAAATTCATACGTCTTATTTGTCTAAATTGATGTTGCCATCGCTGGGAATCGAATCCGCAATGTTGTGAGTAACAGTCTAACTCGCTAACCATTACACCACCCTTATATATACGTGATCTTAAATTTTTATTATGGCAGCACTACTCAAAAACCTTTTTTTTTAATTTTATCTCTATATCTGTAACTACTTGTAAAATGATTTTCTCTACATACCTGACATTTCTTTATTTTTTGTAAACTAATACAATTTGAACTTTTGGGGCTACCTTGTTTACGAAAGCTGTTTTCGTATATGGACTACGCCGGAACGTGAAATATTGTATGCCCTTCACTACCTTTACTTACAAACACACAATACATTTGTTAGCTTTTGTTGTTGTTTTTAATATTTTATAAAATAACAAATACAAAAATTTCAAATATTTTTGTTACACATGTTTATTTTACATTTTAAAGAGAAACGCCAAGAATTTCCAAGACTTGGCAGCATTTTTGTAAATTCATAATTTTTAAGCAGCTATATCTATAACTACTTGGAAAATCTATATCTCTTCCGTAAACACTCTTTTAATATATATTTATTTCAAAATTAATTGAACCAGAACTCACAACACCTGGCTTCTTTTGCCACAACTTTAAATTACATGCGATCTGGTCGTTTATAACGCAGAAAGTATATTTTTTGATATAATTTCATTTTAACATTTTTGCTTCAGAGTTCTCTTTTGCATTCATTTAAACTTTAAATGTTTTCGATCTTATATTGGCTTTCACTTTTCAGACAAAGAAATCTTCTTTTCCTCCATATGTATTAGGTGCTCGTTTAAGCAGTTTTTCAACTTTCCTGGCCTAAACAATATCCATTGGACCTTTTTTTCATTCCGATCCATGTCTTCTATTCATGGTTCAGTCCTCTTCGTAACGTTTAATGGCATTGGAAACAATATCACGGTGTACTTTATGCTGGTTTGCTATTTTTTTATAAAACCAAAATTGAATTTGTTGAAAGGTTTTTATTATTTCAGCCTGCACTTTTTGGTCATTCATTGTGCTTAAATGAATGAATAAATTTAAAAGTTATTAATTTAATATCTGACATATTTTTAGAAGGTAATGTGATTAAAAATAATATTTAAAGTGCAAAACAGAGATGCAAGCCGCCGGTTTGCTACGTTATTATTATCAAATGCGAAATATATTTTAAGATTTTGTTGAAATTTAACGAAAATAATAGAGAATCGCTGGCACAACATTTGCAATTAAGTTCTTGTACCAGTTTTTCATTTCACTATGCTCCTGTATTTATATCGATAATAAATTCAATTTGTTAGACTCTTGTTATGTGTCTTTACTTACAAGGGAATTCCACCAACACTTGCACACCGATTTGGACAAATGTAATACAGAAAACAAATCTAAAGTAAACCATGTTTTAATTGTGCTCTACGGGTATAAAATGGTGCCACAATTTGTGCAATTTTTCGTGTTTAACTTATTTTGAAAATCCTTCTAAAAAAAGTGATATTAATGGAAATAGATTTCAAAGGACCATATACCTTAGTACCTTAGTTTTGTACTATTTTCAAATTCATATATATTATTTCCTATTTCATTGAACACTTTTTTTTTATTTTTGCAATAAACGTGGTTTTCCGGTTTTAACGCCCCATTTCTGAAACATCTTTTCCCCTACTTGGTAAGGTTATTCAAAAACGTAATCAATATGCATATCACACGAAAACATAATTTTATGCCAAATTGTTTCCATATTTCGTAAATTTTCGGCGTGCAGCTGAACAAAGTAATACCAAAAAAATAATATATTTTCTACCCCTATTTTTACTTCCTAATCATCAGAGATGGCAATAAAAAAATATATGAGATCAACTAACTTTGGACTTGGATTCTCTGTTACACCAGAGTTTCAATTAAATCGACTTCTAAGTATTAGAGGGAATTCCCTTCTTAGTGTAAAACTAAATACCAAATTTTACACAGAGAAAACAGATTCGGGCTGACAGCCAAATTATTAGCCAAATGAATGGTTGGTTGTGGTAACAAAATTTTTCGTTTGTAGCAATCGAGACAAGAGTAATTTGACTGTTACAACAAAAATGTTATTTCATTTTCTAAATAACAAATCTAGCGCCACAACTGAGAAATAATTTAGGTTGTCAGTACGAATCTGTTTTCTGGGTGTACACTTAACTTTCATTTTGAATGATTTTTTTTTTGTTTTTTTGTTTTAGATATTTTTCGGGGTTATATTCCGTTATTATGTTATCTGCGTTGCAGTATCTCTTTAGTTGTTTAAGTTTCTTTTGGCCAATACTAAAGTTGGTCCATATAAGAAATTGCTTTATATTTCGTTTATTTGTTGCCTCAGTATTGTACGGTCTTGATATTGTGTTATGTCTAAATATATTTTTGTATATTTGTGTGTATTTGTTTGCTAAATGAACCACATTTGTTGGATAAAATTTATGGAATTTTAATTGCCTTAAAGCTTTTTTTGGGCTTCTTTTTATACTTCTACGTCATGCCAATGCCGACAGGGCTTTGAAGATAAAACGAAACAATCATATTCATTGGTAGCAAACACTAATTATAATGATGCCTTATTTTAATTAGTTTTAGGGATCAGAAAAAACAACATTTATATTATTGTTATTAAGTATATTTTGCAGTATATGCAAAAATATTTATATGTAATTTATGTAAACAAGTTGGCAATGTGTTGCCTTTGCTATTTTTTGATAACCGACAATAAAATATGGTCTGTTAATTACAATAAAAGATTTTCGTCTTAAAATATGTAATTAATAGGGCAAGGAAGTTTATGATAGGGTTTGATGTACATAAACAATATGTATTAAAAATCGCGAAAAATGCATTTAAAATTTAAAAAATATGCATTTATTTTTGATTTTTTTTTTTTCAACCTCCCAGAAAAAAAATACCTTGCCAAATCATGGGTTTTAGATCGAGCAGTAACTGGTTGAAGTTTGCCTGCTAAGCTCATTATTTTAATATAGGGATGTCATTGGAGGTAGCTACTTACTTACAACTAGTTAATGGTAATGGTTAATGGTTAAAAGAAAAGAAAAGAAGAACAAGAAACAGCCAGGAATAGATTTACTAATATTATAAATGGTCATTTAAATAGAAAACAATTAACGAATATAGACAAATTTTTGTTAGATAAAGTGAATAAGACAAGAAGATTTTTGAAAACTAATAAGGATCTACTTATTTTAAATGCTGATAAGGGAAATACCACAGTAGCTATGAATAAATGTGATTATATTTTAAGAATGGATAATATTGTGGGTGATATTACTACATATAAATTGACAAATAGAGATCCAACTTCCGGATTACAGAGAACAAATAATAATTTATGTGAAGATCTTTTCAAATTAAATATTATTACATCTTTGGAAAAGAACAAACTTAAAACAAATGTAGCTACAGCTCCTAGATTATATGGAGTACCTAAAATTCATAAGGAACAATTTCCTTTGAGACCAATATGCTCATTTGTTAACTCCCCATCTTATGAACTCTGTAATTATGTTACTAGTATTCTAAGGAAAATAACACAAAACTCTAAATATAATGTAAAAGATTCTTTACATTTTAGAGAAAGGATAAAAAATTTAAGGATACAAAGTGATGAGAGATTAATTTCACTTGATGTTGTATCTTTATTTTCAAGTATACCAATAGATATAGCTTTAGATATTATTGAAGAAAAATTGAATGTTATCGAAGAACATACTAAAATTGAGAAGAATCTTTTTCTACGTATTTTGAAATTCTGTATAATGGACAATAGATATTTCAAATACAATAATAGAATATATATACAACAAAAAGGACTTCCAATGGGATCTCCAGCTTCTCCAATTATAGCTGATTTTGTAATGGAGAAATTATTAGATTCTTGCATTGAAAAATTGGATATAAAACCAAAAATCATAACAAAATATGTTGATGACTTATTTTGTATTATTTCAGAGAGTTCGGTTGATAATATTTTATCAACACTTAATTCGTTTCATGATAATATAAAATTTACGATTGAAAAGGAATATGATTCTAAAATTCCTTATTTAGACACATTGGTAAAGAGAAGAGGTAATAGATTTTTAATAGATTGGTATCAAAAACCCACAGCTTCTGGAAGAATTATAAACTATTATTCGAAACACCCAAGAAGAATCATAATTAATACAGCAAAGAATCTAATTGAGAGGGTATTGAATATTAGCGACTTAGAATTTCACGGAAAAAATATAGAAAAGATTAAAAATATTTTAAACAATAATAATTACCCAATTCAACTAACATGTAATTTAATAAGGCAATATAAGAACAGAAATAATTTTAACACAAGAAACGCTATTGAACCTAAAATTTATAAATCTCTATATCTGAAAGATTAGAAAGATCAAAAATTTATGATAATAGGAAATATTTAGTAGCACATAAAACATATAACACATTAAGTAGACTATTTAGCAACACAAAAGACAGAATAGATAAATCGGAAATGTCAAATTTAGTTTATAAAATACCGTGTAATGGTAATAATAGTGGAAACTGTAATAAGGTATACATAGGTACAACAAAAAATAAACTTAAAACCAGAATTGCAGGACATAAATCAGATCAAAAATACAAGAACACCATTCCTACACAAAAAACAGCATTATCATTACACTGCAATAACTCTAATCATTATCCTGATTTTGATAATACGACAATTTTGAACATAGAAAATAATTACAGACGTAGATATATGTTAGAAATGTTACAGATAATGAAAATACCATCTACACAACGCATTAACTATAAAACAGATATAGCGAATATAGCCCAAAATTATAGACATTTAGTGAATAAGAACTGAGCTAATTATTTTAATTTTAAATAATATATGAAATTCAAAATAGTTTTTTTTTTGTTCTGTTGTTATATTTTCATTTTAAATATTTATAAAAACATTTTTGTTTCCTTATCTTTTTTAAACTTAAAATATTTTTGTTTCGTATGATATTTATATTTTTCATATTGTCAAAAACTATTTTTATAATTTCCCGCCTTTTTTAAAAATTTTATATATATTTGTTTTTTATTGTTGAAAAAATTATATAATTTCCCTGAAGAAGTCACCCAATGTGGTGACGAAATATTGGAAAGAAAGAAATAATAAATAATCATTATTATTATTTTTTATAAAAAGGATCTTGAAGTCGATTTTAAAGAATAATATAGCATGTATTATTTATTTATTATTTCAAGTGTGAAAAAGAAATAGATATGATATTTATTTAAGTACAAAGATGAACGTCATAGAAGTGCTAAAAGTAAGCAAAATTCTATAGGTCAGATAATATAATTTTCTGACTCGAAACAGGGATCTACTACAATAATCGTCTTCGACTCGTAATGTGCCTCTTTGTCTAAGCAAAACTAAATCATGCTTTTGTAATTTTCATTTCATCATTTCATTTCATCATTAATTTTGTGAACGGTGGTATATATATAATACTATGTCCTTGCTCAGAATCCTACAAGGATAAAAATTTTTCTAATACATATTTTTCAATACAACTCGATAATAAATGAAAGCAATTTAAAATTTTGTTTAATTTTCACTGATATCTTATAATGCTCCGGAAAGAGATATATAAAAATGTGCATCTTTAGCAAAATAAGTACCAAATTATTTCAAGATGTCAATTGCAAAATGAAAAATAAGTAAAGTATGCATTTATCAACGCCATTTTTTTTGCAAATTCTATGATTCGTAAAGATATTTGCGTAACGTTGCTCTCCAGCTAACGTACTTTCAAGCCCTAGTAATTATTAAGAAAATAATATATGCCTCTTTAAACAATACGATATATGGGTACAAAATTGGTTGTGTGCCTTCAACCAGAAAAAATCTCTTCAATGTTTGCCCTAAGTAACAAAAAATCATTAATACACGGGAAAAAATTTTGATCTGGCGCAATATTTTATCATACCCAATTTAATATTGTTGAATATCTGCTGTAATATCTAGCTGATCTTATTTGATCCGCAAAAATCGCAGATCAAATAAGGCGACCCATTATATATATATTTTTTTTTTAAAAAATTAATGTCGAAACCTAAATTTTTTGAAGCACTTAAACAAAATTTACAGCTTTTAAATTCATATACAATTTTAATTTAAAACTTATTTATCACATTCACTGATATCTATTTTAAACATTTTGAAATTGAAGCTAAAAATATTCAACGCTTTTTTGAAATATATCTTCACGATATAGATTATTCACGATATAGATTATAGATTATTCTAGATATAGATTATTCTTGTAATCTAAAGCTTCTCTTCTTTTTAAGATCATTAAAGTTCTTTGAGGTTACAAAATTCTTTCAACGTCAACGACATTTTCAACGCATTTTCATGACGGAAAAATGAATTTGTAATACTTGAAATTATATCATCCAAATAGAAAATGAATAAGACGGATGGTAAATATGAACGGTATTTTTGTGTTCCTACCCTTTTTGGTAACTGTGGCTTTATACCATACAGCTTTACGACTTCAGTAGTCCAGCATTTTCAGTAGTTCCAGCATTTCAATAGCAATTGAAAATAAAAAGGTAGAATTTTAAATTCAAAAAATATTTTGTCAAATCAAAAAAAAAACCATTTGAAATTCAAAAAATATCAATTGAAATTAAAAAGTATGAAATGCTATTAGAAAAAAAAAGAGTCATTTTATGGATATCTCTTAAAATTTGGACATGGATGTTCCTGTGATGTCTGTGCTGTTTTGGTTTTTATAAATTTAAGGTGTATCGATGCTCAAAATTGGATACTTTTAGCGGCTCAGGTTTAAACTGATCTAACATTTTATGCACTAATTTTTACACATTATATTTTATATGAAAGCATAGATCTTATTAAAGAAATATTGCAAAAATGCAAAACGTTATTTATTCGCGTATATTTAAAAAAAACATTTCTTCGATTTTAAAAAAGTGACTAACTTTGAGCCGCGATACACCGTGAACGAACTATATCGAATTTTGAAAAACAAAAAAATGCACAGATATCATGGGAACATGGAATAGCCACGTCAAATCAAGAGACAGTTTCGAAAGCTTTTGGAATGACTCCAAATGTAACTCATAAAACATCAATAGAAATTCAAGAACACCAAATTAAATAAATATTTATTGAATTTCGGTAGTTTTTTATTTGCGTTTGAAGTTTTTAATTTAAATTTATCTTTTTACGTATCAATTGCAAATTTTATAACTTTTTGAATTTAAATTGTATTCTTTTTTCGGATTTTTTTTTAATCTCAATTGTCATTTTTGGCCAATTTTATCTACATATATGGGTAATTTTAAATTTTTATTATGGCAACATTGACTTAAATATTTTCTTTTTATTAAAAATCTTTGTTTTTTCGAATTCTATCTCTATATCTATAACTTCTTGTTAAAAAAATGACTATCCCTACTTACCTAACTTTTCTTTAGTTTTTGTAAACAAATAGAATTTAGGGTTTTGGGACCACCTTTGTACGAAATCTATCTTCCGATATGGACTTCGCCGGAACGCGAAATATAACAATTCATTTGTTATTTTTAATATTTTGACAAATTAAAAGTTAAAAAATTTTAAATATTTTTATGACAAATATTTGTGTATACATTTAAAAGAGAAAAGCCAAGAGTTTTTAAGACTTGGCAGCATTTTTATAAATTCTTAACTTTGTATGCAATATTTATATAAAATTCGGGAAAAACGAAACATAAAATCAAAGGTTAACGTAAAAGAATATTAATGTATAATAAATATAACAATACTTTAAGTTGTTTATTAAATATTATCAATTATAATATATGTATACATAGATCTAAAAATTTGTTGATTCCAGTTAAAGTAGGTTTTACACACTATGTATTTTACAGTGTGCTTGTCAAATTTCCCACTGCAAAATATAAACAAGGTTTTAAAGAAAATTAGCTTCTGTAAATGTCAGCCTGCATTTGCAGTGTGAAAATTTTAAATTAGAGTGTGTTCTATTTTCATTTGACAAAGCACCTGACATCAGCTGTTTTGCAAGTCAATTTAAAGCACGTTTTTTTCTCTCTTCTTGCTTCATTTTTCAATTTTTTAATTTTATGGCAGCTATTATTGAAATAATGCTGCAAATTGCAATTTTTTACTGCATTTTTTAAACTTTATTTTCAAGAACACAAAACTCCCGCAAAAAATAAAAAAAAACTCATAACAAAAACAGCTGTTATGAACTATTGTAGGTTATGTCAGATGAAACTAAAAACGTAAGTGTGAAAGCAAAAATGAAATACAATATTGTACAGATTACAAAGGTTCGGTAACTGAGAGATAATTGGGAAAATTCCGGCCACCTGGGCAAGCCACTAGCATAAGATAACATTTTGTATGCCGTTTTTCGGATCAAATAAGATATAAAGTGATATGGAACTATGTATATTACCATATAAAATTATATCGGAACTTTTATCTCGGGAAGTTAAAAAAAACTTGAACAGTTTTTTTTTAATTTTGATGTGAAAAGTTTTAATTATAATTCTACAAACGTTTGGTACGTTTAGTGTTAATATCGTAGTAATAATTTCCTTACATGTGTACAATACGTAATTTATTTATTCATAAAATTCATAATAAAACCTACAAGAAATAAACCGCCTATTCCATCATTAATACGTATCTAGAAATTTATATGCGTGTTGCGTGTGATTTATATATGAAAATTACATACATATATACAAACGAATAAGCTTAACGAAAATTTGCAATTATTAGAAATACAGTGGATAAACTTCGAAGCTGACCTTAAGAAGACAGAAATTAAGGGAAATTACATTAATTTGCATGTTCATAATTAAATATAATGTTTACATGTTAAAAGCACAAAAATTTAATTTTTTTATATATTAATTATAACTGGCATACAAATAATTTATGCCCAAACATATTCACTTTATAAAGCCATTCAAAGTTATGAAGTACTCCACTTTGAAGAGTGGATTTTGTTCCTTTCTCATTCGCACTTACATATATTTTTTGTTTCATGTCATTTATTTTGGTACACTCCACTCTGCAGCGTACATTATAGATACATATATTTTAAGAAATTCTATGAATTAATTTAAAAGTTATGGCTAATTATAAAACAAACAAGTTCATAAGATAAATTCATACATTACTCAGATACTTAGCAAAAATTTTCCTGTTATAAAAATTGCTGAACTAGATACATTTTGGTCTTCTGGATTCAAATCTGTTTTTCTTCTAAATCTAATATTAGGGCTTTTACTGTTAAATATAACATTTAATATTTTTATACCTGGCTTTTTGCTACTTAATACAAAAACGCGACTAATTTTAACTTAAATAAATGGTCACCAACTGTTAATATTTAGTTGTTAATACTCTTACTTTATATGCCATCCACACTCTTGCCAATATAGTTGTTTTCTCGTGAGATCTAACGATTTTTATTTACATCTAGTAATTTGACGTAAGTGCCAGCCCGCAATAACAACGTATAGCGATTGTTTCTGTGACAGAAAATAGACCCAAAATAACGAAGTACTGAGATATTTGAAAAAGTGTCATGTTTATATTAGGGTAGAGTAAATAAGATATCCTCTTCTCCTCAGTATCGCTTTCGCTTCTAGGTTTTACATTTAAATCTTAATAATAATTTAGGAATAAGTTGGTCAACATTATGTTGTATATTCGCTGGCACACTATCATTGAATTTTCACAAGACGTTCGTGTTTAGACGATTGACTGGCTGCTTATATTTTGGTATTATACTTTCGTGTGTCCGAAACAAAACGGAATCTGGAAACACCAACTACGAGTACATATATAAGTGTCACATAATGTCCATGTTACGTATCTTTACTTGTCATATGTTTTTTGTTTACAAAAATTGTTAAAATGGGTCAACTCTGTTGAGAGTATGGGAAACAGAAAATGAGAGAAAAAAACTTCTCGAAAATAAAAAAGATTCTATCTTAAAACTGGAACGCTTGACGTATTTCAATTATAAATTTATGTGGAAAAATACGGCACGTTGTTAATCTGTGGCCATCCAATTCATATTTTTTCCATTTATATGAATATAGTTTTGATATATGCTGACATTTTACACTCTGCATAATAATCTGCATATAGACTGGTGTAACATTTGATAGTTTCAGTAATAATAATCCAAATTAAAATAAATGTCAAATCAACTTATGTGAAAATAATGAGTACGAAGAGTTAAACTATATATAGAAAAAAATAGCAATATGTCAAATTGAAGTCGTCTAGGCACTGCCGTGATAACCTAAAAAAACTAGAAACTAACAAGGTTCATATAGGCTTAAATAGAATTCGAATTCAAAACAAAATCATACAACACATAAATATAGCACAAAAGTTTTTTAAAACAAATCAATACTATAATAATTGTTCCAAATATCAAAGAGAATCTAAAATTCCTTTTAATATTCAATAATTTGTTTTTCATATGTTTTTAATAGCATATTTAGATAATCTTTTATGTTTTTGCTGCCAATTTTATATGCAAATATGTTTTTTTTTCACAATATAATTTTACTATTGTGTATAGTTAAATATCTGCTAATAACTGTCACTAACAGTCGTATTAAGAATTTATAATTTATTACAAAAATACTCATTTATTAACATTGTTATGAACATGCATGCGATACACGCCACGCGCACAGTGGTTTCAAACAAAACAAAAAAGTGGTAATAAATACGCAACTTGAAAACAACTGGTCTGATTGGGAAAAGGAGAGGCTTTTTGAAAATTGAATTCGTAGTCACTCTGTTTTATAACAGAGTGAGCACTATCGTACCAAAGTTGATTTCTTCAAAATTATGTTTCTGAGCTTTAACAGTTTTAATTGTGTACTATTGATCAATTTTAAATTGAAAAATTCAAAATAATTTGGATTTTAATTTTTTTTTTTTTTGCAATTTCGTATTGTAGAAAAGTGTGAGGGCAAATTGGAAGATGAATTTTTTTTAAATTTGATCCTCGTCGCTAAAGATGATTTTTCATTTCTTTTCATTTTTGCTTTTTATTTAATTTTTTTCATTTGGACGTGCTGCTTAATCGTGTAACTTGTCAGGTGCTTTGGCATCAGAATAATAAGCAACAGATTAGGCAGACGTCACCAATAGCAAAACCGTATATAAAATTAAAAAAACCAATAAATTATTGTAAAAGAAAAAATAATCACTATAAAGGTAGTTTTATTTTAAAATGTGCTAAGTTTTGCAGATTTTTTCAAAAATTTAAATTTGATTTATACTTTTCTAAAGAACATTAAAAGTGTATGTCCAAAGATTAATAAAGGAATATCAATTATATTGACCATCTATGCTCGGCTTTGTTCTGTTTTGCTCTGGTCTGTTTTCGCTACAACGGCTACTTATCTAACAAATTTCCGGCTGTTAAACTCGTACGACTTTAAATACATGTATGATTAAAATATAACTTTTTTAATTCAATTTGTAATCAAATGTGACTTTCGTGCAAAGCTGTATTTGGACATCTGCACGAGTTTGCAATTATGGAATCATTTTTACATTCTGCACAAACAATTCTGTTGAGCATGTTACACACGGTAAAAGGACAAAGATGACTTCATTTTAAAACTCTTACAAGGAAAGTACCCTAACGTACGAACTATAATTTTGATAAAATTTGGATAGGTGATAGAAAAACACCTAAGGTCGATCTGTTTCAGACTTTGTTGTGCCTACTCGAAATTTTAAGGGGTCGCAAAAAATCATTTTTGTATGTTGGCTTTTAAAATTATTAAAATTAAAGGAACCATATACAAGTGTGGCATAATTGAAAAGAGATTTTGGTGGGCTTTTACTGGTACCTCTTTAGGTACTATTTCGCTTTTTTAAATTTGCTGTTGTCAAATTTGAAATTTCGGATAAATTATATGGAGAAATATAATACTATGGCTGTCAAATTCAGAAATTATATTCCTTATTAATTTCGTCGCAAAAGTATTATTCTTGTTTGATATTCGTCCTATTTTAGAATTCCAAAAATTTTTCGCAAAAGCCTTTTTTTTTGGTACTTTTAGGAATAATTTGAAAATCTTATGCTAAATTATGTGCATTATGCAATCACTTTCTCATTTGACGAATATACTCGTGTTATTTTAAAGCAGTTTTTGTATAGAATTTTTGTTCTAACGTATTTATTCCCCCTATTTTACTCTTTTTCTATAACATATTCAAATATTATCAAAATCCGTTCGTTTAGGTTGGGGTACTTTCCCTCTTAGTTAAAAATTAAAGTACAAAAAATTCTGAAAAAATCTAAAAAAAAGCACAAAATAACATAAAACATTTTACTACAGGGTGGCACGATGACACCAAAAATCCTTAATCTTCCCCTGCAATTAACTATAAATATTTCCCAATCAAGTGACATACTTACAGCTACTTTTTTTTTGGTTTGAAACCACCACTGTGCGGCGTTGATTTGCTTTGCAACTGCAACACACGAGACCACAACGTTGGTTAGTTAATGCATTTGAAATTTGATAATATTTTCTATTTAATTTTCAAATTAATAGGCGCCGTATTTTTAAAATTGTGACCATATATAAATGGAATTATACTATGCGTATTAATGTGGCCTTTGTAATAAAAAAAAATTGTGTTTAATTGAGTACATATTTGATTGTAAAAATGATATAAATTTTATACAAAATACAGTATAAACTTCCTGTATAATTAATTAAAGGATTTATTTATTTATTAATAATAAACAGTAATTTTTCGATTTTAATCAATGGTAGTGAACGAAAAATTGTTTACATAACAAATTGAGTTAAATAATTTAAGTAATTTTTGGGTTAAGAAAAATATTTAAAAATTTATAATTTTTTAGTTGAAATTAGTATATTTTGGAAACAAATAATATTTTTTGTTTCCTTTTGTAAGCACACATTGGAGTTATCTTTACATAATCTTCTTATCTAATTTTTTAACTTGTTGAAGGACAATAAACAATTGAAATAAAAATAAGCCACCCCATCGGCATTTTTGCGCCGTAATGGCCATTTTAACTGACATATATTTACAGAGACATGCTAAAAATAAAAAAAATATTGTTTGGGGCAACCATACTCGAAGAGCTTCATGCATATATTTTTGGGTTTATGATTACGACAACTATTTTATTGAATAATTGTGACAACTATACTTTAGGAAAATTTTTATCCTAATATGATCCTTAAAAAATTACATTATGATATCGAAATTATCCCTATATGATCAAATAATGCATTCTACCATAAATTCTCTAAAATTTGTATAAAAAAACGGCAAATCATGCTCGTCCGTAGTTTTACACATAAATAACTCTGGTTTAAACATGTGAAAAGAATTAAAATATAAAAAAAGATAAAACATACCACAGAATGGTTATAATATTGGTGAAAACAGTTGCAAAACTGTGGCAAAAGTGGACAAACAAAACAGTGTTTTGCTAGTACAATATAAGTTGTAGCTTTGGTTATTTCATGATGAAAGTATTATTCAAATTGTCATAATAAAATCAATATGATCGTGCTATTCTCCTAGTGATCATAGAATAACTTTGTACATAATGATGTAGGTTTATATTATAGTCATTGGGAGTATATTATGATCATTTCATCCTGTAGGCTTAAAATTTGTAAATTCATTTCAATTTTTCTTTTGTACAAAACTTAAATTTGTCATACTCCTTATTTAGGCACACGTACAAGTGAGAAAAATCTGCTGGATATAGAGAAAAAAACTGTATGTCCAAGTCACATCATAGAAACGCATGATCACACTCGCGTGCAGTATAACAAGTGGCCAGTTCTGTTGGAACCACATGTCCTCTAAATCCAGATCGTAAACGTTCATTAAGAAAAATTAAGTTTGCATGGCTCTGTAACAGTCACCGGCCACCGTAGTAGCGTTACCGACGCCTTCCTCTTTATGATTATAAGGCCCAATCACCTTTACGACGTAATTGCGCACCACATGATGACTCTAAGTAGGTGAAATGGTGCTTCATAAATTATGCGTGGATTTTCCATAACCCAGAACTTTGCTTATTGACGTGGCCGCTAAGATAAACATGAACCTCTTCGCTCATGATAAATTTTGATGGAAAGTCATATACTTCGTCGTAGAGTTCCAAAATTTTACGGCTTAGTTGTGTAGCGATTCATTATTAGACATTGTTATTTACGAATGTTGAAACCAAACTGACATACGATGCCATTTTACAAAAACAATAGGTATTTTTATCTGAATGGTACCCAACAAACTGGACTTTTGTCTAGACTTCTTGGGCAGATCGGGGTGGGCCTACAAACTGGTTCCTTCTTCTACAAACCATATGTTTTCATGAATGCCACATCACCATTAAAGTAAACACTAATACGTTTTTTATGTCTTTTTGATTAATTTTATTTAATTCATTGGAACAGGCTGCTGCATAACTACTTTTTACATAATCTCAAACCAGAATGACGCTAACTGACCAATGAAGCTAATAGCAAAAATAGACGGACTATTTTAGCAATGATTACTACGAATATGAAATGATTTTTATTATTATTATTAACATGAGCTTTCTCAATTCAGATAATAATAAGTATGAGGTTTTAACTATGAAAATATTAATTGGGATAATATAATTGTTACCGAAATAACTAAAATACCGTTACCCTTAAAATGTCGTTACCGAAATAATTAAAAAACCTTTAGCCATAAAATACCTTTACCAAAATAACTGAAATATCGTAATACCACCGATAACCGCATAGTTTCGGTTACCATCCATGTTTTTAAATGCAGAATCAATTGATATACATAGCGATATATTTTTTTACGTTTTAAATCAGTTATTTAAAAAACAAACTTTAAAAAATACGAACCTCCAGTAAAAGTTGTAATTTCCAGTTAAATGTAAAATTTTGTGTTTTCTGTTTCTAAAAATAGAAATTCAAATAATTCCTTTTAGTTTTTTTAATCAAATAGTTTGTTTAATAATAATTTATGGTAACAAAAATTACAAGACATTTTTCACATACATATAAACATAGAAAATAAGAAATATAAACGCATGAGTGTGTTGTGTTTTGTAATAATTATATAAAAATAAAAAAAAAAACTTTCATTAAAGTAATTAAATGTGCTAAAATCCCACAAAATATATAACAAATTGGGAAAATAATGTGATTTAGGCTGGTGGTCCCTATCCGGATTTTATTCTTCCCCAAGGAAATCACTATCATTCCTTAGGCAAGAATGAAATCCGGATAGGGATCAGCCTGCGACAAATTATTTTCACAATTTGTTATATAATTTATAGAATTTTAGCACATTTTATTACTTAACGGCAATTTGTGTTTTTCCCGATAAATGTAAATTCAAATTAAAAAATCTTTCAATTTATAAAACAAATTACAAAAATCGTTCTTTTTCAAAAGTGTTGTCAGTTAAATATTAAGGATTATTTTTAATGACTTTCAATAATTTTTAATACTTTTGTCGACTATTACACAATGATTAAAACTGAACAACAAATTGGGTTGAATATAATGAAAAATCAGTAGTCCTCCCTTTAATTATATTTTCAATTCATTATTATGTATTTTAAATTGTTTTTAACGAAATAATATTGTGAGTGTAGTTTGTAACGACGTGTTTTCCACCTCTCGCTAGGGTAAGACTCACGGTCGTTCAGGGTTCGTTACAATTATTTATTTTTTCCAAGAGAGATAACAAATGTTTTGTATTTTTTTTTATAAAGAAACGTTATAATTCTATTAATGTTTGTAATTTCCTTATTTTGACGACTTCGACACGTATTCACGACAATTGCCAACGAGTTGACGACAGCAGACACCAAGAGTAAGACAGGATGAAGAAACTCCAAAAAAACACGACGAACTACGGATTGTGGTATAATACTCTCCACCTGTTCAGAGTACTAGGTATAGCTATAGTGTGTCGATGGTTTGAACGACAAGGAGAGACCGCAATAAAATCACGATGACCCAATTGTCCCCAGCAAATACTCTAAACTTAGGGTGACAGTAAAACCATCCACCCCCGGTTTCGCCACTCTACACTCTCCTTAGAAGTGAGTATTGTGAGACGGAGCAGTAAGACCACAATATCTCACAATTATTCCAGTCCGAATGTAGGCAGTAAAACCACCATCAAAGAAATTGGATGAAAGACAGTGAAGGCAGTAAAACCACCATCAACCCTATTTGATGAAAGACAATGAAGGCAGTAAAACCACCAATTATGTCTTACCTCTTCGGTGTCTGTCGACTGACTCACTTGTTCCAAATCAAATGATCGTATATACCACCAAAACATACTACATCGTTGTCGTCAATACAATAAAGTTATCTTAAGTAGTCTACTACTATACACTAGACCTGCCCTTATTTTTCAAAATGGCGGCGCATAGGAGAGTAGGGTCCAAAAAGTTTCCATTTTATGCCACAATCCTCCATGTAAAATTTGGGCTCGATCCGACGACTCCAAGTGGCCCCAAAATTAAGTTGAATAATAAGACAAGGTTTTATTATAAGAAATTAGGAACTTTATTCGGCATTTTTCGAAATTTTGTAACAGTTTTGTCAATATTTTGTAATTTTCTTATTTTTATGTTATTCTTCACTAAATTACCTTTTCACTAAGCTATTACTCAGAAAAATCTGATGAAAATAATAAAGTTACAATATCTTAAACATTAACTAAAGATTTTTTTTTGAACGATGGATATTTTTTGCGATAAGCTTCAACAACTTGCAATAAGAATTGCTTTTCGTCTTCTTTGTTGGTCAATATCCGATTATAGTTCTTCATGAACTTCACTCCTCTTTCAGCGGTGTCATTAACGACGGCTAAATTTTTGCAGAAAACGCGGCCTTCTTTAAAACTCTCGTTGGTTTCCCATGTTGATGGGTCAAATTCCAAAAACTCCGGCGACAAACCGAACCGCACAAAGAAATTGTTAGTTTGAAATGAAGTCGCTCAAGCTATGGTTCGCGAATGTTTGCGGTTTTGAAACGGCCCGATTTTGATCCACTTCAATAATAGGGTCATCGTATGCAAGACGCTCAACCATTTTTCTTTTCTGTTCAAGAGAAACATTGAGTCAAAGAAAGCCAAAGCCATTGGTTCTGCTGATAAATACCACATGTGGTTACACATCTTCTTCAATATGGCAGCAGAAACTGGAGCATCAATTTGAGCGTATTCAATGGAATCTCGTAAGAAATTGAAATCCTGGTTTGGCGCATTGATTGGATTTGTACAACCAATCCATGCACGAATGTAGATTCGCGCCAAGAAAATGCACACGTCGCGCAATCCACTCAGTTCTCTTGCCGTCATTGTGAAATGGTTGGTTTGAGTGAATAAATGCCTTTTGCCATCCATCGCGCGTTGCTAGTAGCGCCAGGAGAACGGAAGCTACAACAATGTGTTTCACCCAAGAAAACAGCAACCAGTTGGAGAAACTCTCTATAATCATTACGAGCGTGACGTTCTTTCAACTGCTGATTGCAGTAATTTCTAATGGCGGCTTGTTCATCGCATTCAATGCAGTCTGGTCAAGACTCTTTCAGACTTTCGCGAATATCTCGAACAATTGAACTTCAGGACCGCTGCTTGTCGACAATTTCGTAAATATGATGGCGACAGGCCAAGTGCAGCAGTTCTCGACGGCAATACTGTGGTTTCTGCAAGATAATGCAAGCGCTATTGAGAGCTCCAGTGTTACTGGAGGTCGCGTCGAATGACATTGCTTCAACTCGATCGACAATGTTCCAACGAACCAACAGATTGTAAACATCGTCAGCTGTATCTTTTCCGCTTGAAGATTTTTTTTGAGGTGCTCCAAGGAACTTCGAAGTCCCATCATAGCTGACCATAACCGCAACTCTCTCAACTTTTGCGCTGCCTACAAGGTCAACCAACATTTTGCCGTCCCAATGTACGACAAGTGGCTTATTAATACTTAGCTGTTTAGGGGAAGAGACGAATGACTTATAAGTACTTATATCGCTAACTATTAATAATACTAACTTAAGTTTTCTTACGAATTTGGTCTGGATAACTTCTGCTTCCTTCCGGCGGTTTTCTCGACGATATCGATTAATCGTTGTTCGGTTAATAGCCAGCTCGTCTACGGAATAATTCAATGCATCGGCGCAGGCTATCAACACATGAGCTGCCATTGGATCGGTTAGCTTGGCGTGGTCAAGCGCAGAAGCAAGTCGTGGCGTTAGAAAATTTCTACGCCCTCTTTTCTGTACATTTTTGTGCGGTTCAACGATGTCACCAGTTTCGGCATCAGCAGTGCTCTCCTCAATCGCTTCACCCACGTCCTCAGCTTTTTTATCAATTCCTTCAATAACCTCAACCTCACCTTCATCACTCGATGCTGTATATTGGCCGGCTGCAAAAAGTTTAAAATGTGTTATGTATTACATAAATCAATAAGATAGAAAATGACATAAAGCCAAATACGAACCACTATCTTTCGACTTGGACATTTCTTCAAATTTCCGCTTTCACTGCTTCTCTTTCTCCTTTCGTACCGATGCTCTTTTTTCTCGCAGAAATATAACCATATCGCAGCCAATCATGCATCCCGGGCGTCCTGGTTGTCGTTGTCGAATGAGAAACTTCTTATCTTCTTCAATTCGAATGGTTGTTAGGGCATCTGCAGTCGCAATATCAAACAAATTGTCCAGATCGTTGGTAAATGCAAGCTCCTTTTGTTTCCAAGCCACAGATCTCTTGCTAGCGGGCACTTTTTGTATATCTTTCCACGTATTGTACAATTTCAACAATTTCTCCCCGCATCTAGTTCCGTATCATGTTGGAATTCGTGCTTGTTGCCAGAAAATATACAATGCATCGAGTGTTAATTTTGCACTTTCCTTTGCGTCGAGTTTCACAAAACGCATGTTATGAAAGAAGACCTGTAGAACTTGCCTATTGGACGGCAGTTTGACACCGGTTATCTGATGCGCTGTTCTGCCCACTAAGTCTATGTTGTAGAGCGATTGAACGGTTTGACGCGTTTCTACCGAGGAAATGGCTGATGCAGAAGCCGATGCAGGTTTTGATGTTGATGGTTCTGACATTATAATTGTAACAACCTATAAAATCACCCAAAATAATAACAATTATAATTTAGTTTACAACAATTAACTTTGGTACTTTATTATTTTGGTTTACTTCTTTAGCACAATTAAGTAACACACTGGTTGGCTGCTCTCATACGACTGACTCAAAACGTCTACTCATTCGTTTGACAGTTGTTCTCTCGTTCTTGGCCTGGTTGTGTGTGTGTGTCTCGACACGGGTTACCACAATAATTAAATCAGATCACGGTATTTTGAAATAAAATGTAATAACTAATTCAGAAGTACCACTAGAGATGTGCGCGTGACGTGATATTTCCGCGTCACGCGTATTTCACGTGTAATTTATTGGAGAATAACATAAAAATAAGAAAATTACAAAATATTGACAAAACTGTTACCAAAATTGAGTTTTTTCCAAAAACCTTGTCTTATTATTCAACTCAATTTTGGGTCCACTTGGAGTCGTCGGATCGAGACCCTACTCTCCTATGCGCCGCTATTTTGAAAAGTATTCATAGAAATAAGGGCAGGTCTACTATACACTGTTGCTTTTAATGCTACTTGACAATTATACTTATATTATTACCCGCTAGAGAGCGTTTCTTATTCATTAAGACGTTAACTTTTAATATAAAT
The DNA here is from genome assembly GCA_949748255.1 of Eustalomyia histrio. Taxonomy (NCBI): domain Eukaryota; kingdom Metazoa; phylum Arthropoda; class Insecta; order Diptera; family Anthomyiidae; genus Eustalomyia; species Eustalomyia histrio. The sequence goes on along the minus strand of OX456525.1, from coordinate 105,977,964 downwards.
CATAAGTGAAGCAAGAAAATATACAATAATTACATTTCAATAAAATTTAATAAAGAATTTGAAAAATAATAAAATTTTGATGTCGGCAAAAACGAGTGTACGACTTTTGTTGTAGTAGTGAGAGCTAGAATAGAAAAACCATATCTCTTCGCGTATTGTCTTTGTTTGTCTGACGATTTAATTTTATTTCGCACTAGGACCATTTAGGCTAAAAATTTCTTGTTACTCTGTGTAATATTACTAATAAAAATTGCCTTATAATTGTAAATAAATTCATTATCCTAAAGTAGGTTACAGGCTATTTTGCTACTTTTGTATCTGCAACAACTACGTAATAACTTCTAATTATATTAGGTATCTCGCAATGAAGTTTTTTCTTTTTTTGAGATAAAATCTCTTATATTTTGTTAGAAAATAAAAATCCAATAAAATGTTATTGAATGTACATGCAGATGACGTTGTTTTTCTTATTATAGGATAAAGTTAGTATTTTTAAAAAGCCAATTAAAATTTATGAATAGATAAACAATATGAAAAGAGACACACATACACATAGGACACACGCACACATATAAAAATGTCATAAATATCAAAATCATATGATTATACTGCTTTTTTTCTTTATATGGAATAAAACTAAATTAACAAGGCAACTCTAAACAAGAAATATCCAAAAGATGAGGAAGCAGACTATGAGAAAAGAAAAACATTAAGGACATTCACTATTTAGCAGTAAACATTTGCAAATTTCTCAAGGAATTAAGTAAACATATGTAAACTTTGAAGTTACCCAAGTTGGATACTAATGTAATGGGAATACAATAAATATTTAATGCTACAAAAATGGAATAAAGATTTATGCCAGCAATTCGCTTTTATATAAATACTAAAATAAGGAGCAGGAAAAAACATCAACTTCAATAGATTCATACGATTTTTATAGAAACACATTGCTAACTAAATTCAAGGGAATAGGTTTTTTCACAAAAACATAATCATGAACATGCATGCATGACTACATGCATGTTAACATAGACCAAGTAAAAAACAGGGCTTTATAAGTTAAGAAGGCAAGAAACCCGAATACTCTCTGTAACATTTATAATGATGTTGCTTTTTTTTCTGATCATAAATTGGTCGTTGTTGTTTTAAAGTATTGTGATATGTCGTCTTATAATATCTACTAATAGGGATTAGAAACAAAAACTGTCACGACAAATAATTCAGAAAAAAGAACATCATTGGCACAAAAAACAAAAGCAAAATTTTAGTCTGCATACATCCATATGTACATGCATGTGTATACAATGAAACGGCAAATACTTAGAAAAACTTTATTTACAGAAGTGTGTAAAAAAAATTGAAATAAGAGGAATTTACGATAGTCTTTTCCAATCGATGCACTTATGCACAGTTTACGTCGTTAAAACCAATATGGGCTAAGAATCTGGAAATATTTCTTAATTTTTTGGCAATAGAAAATGTTGTTCTTAAGAAATGAAAAAAATAAAAATATTGTGGAAATATTCCTAAGGGTTCACAGAGTCAAAATACAAGAGGATTGAATTTTTGCACACCGTCTTGTTTTTGCCCGTAGTGGTTTGAGCTGTTAAAATTTTCTGCTAGAGATATATACATGGTCAAGGCATCGTTTTAAAGCTGAAGGATTATAGTTTCTATCAAAAATATAAAATTAATTCATACACCCGAAAAATAACGTGGTATTGAAAATAAGCATATTTCATTGGTTTTTTGTGTTTTTCAATAAACTCCAGTGTCGGCGCTAATGAATATAAAAGCATAATAATTCTCAGATACAAATTAGACATGTCGGAGAAAAATACAAAATTAAAATTGACCTAATCTGGCAACTCGTTATGAAAAAATCGTTACTCGAAATTTTGAAAATTTGCATATTTCAGGCTACAGTTTGGTCATGTTTGTTAGCAGATACAAACTTGAAAATTACAGAGTACTTACTCCCTACTTTTAACTTTATAACACATCAAGACCGTTTAGTTATTTTCACACTAAAACGACTAAGTGAACATCAATAAAAGATGACAGTCAGTCTGCGTTTCATTAGTTGCAAGGTAAAGCTCTTATAAAAGTCTCATCATTTTATTGCAAAAAAAAGCAATCTGAATATCTAAAAATTGTAAAATAAACTTTAAAAAATAATGTAGAGTGTATAGCATTAGTTAATTTTTCCGAAGACTATACATTTGTAGTACAGGACGAAGTACAATCGTTTCACTTGACAAACGATCAAGCTACTCTACATCCTTTTGTAATTTATTATAAAGAAAATGGATCAATCAAAACCGAAGCATTGTGCAGAATTAGTGATTGTTTGAACCACAATACAATATCATTTTATTCATTTCAAAAAACTTTCATCAATTATATAAAAAATTAATATCCCCAGTTTAAAAAAATCCATTACCTTAGCGATGGGTCGGCAGCTCAATAAAAAAATAAAAAAAAAATTATCAACATTTGTCATCACAAAGACGATTTCGGCTTACAAGCAGAGTGGCACTTTTTTGTGACAGTGCAGGAGGGACAATTAAGCGGACTGTAAGGAAAGCAAGTCTACAGCGAACTGCGGATCATCATATCCTAACACCTAGAGCAATGTTTGATTTTTGTTCCACCCAAATTCCTGGTATAAAATTTTTTTTTTGTATCCATTTCTGATGATGCTTTCGAAAACTTTTTGGTAAAAAGAGTTATTGATGTTTGCACAATTAAAAATACAAGAAACTTCCACAGTTTTCTACTTTAAATGATAAAAATATACCATGTGCCTATTTTCTGCCACCACTGTTAAATTTTTTAACATAAAAAATCTACTTAAATATATTTTTTAGCCCATAATTATTCTTTGTTACTTCATAATACTACTTGTTTTTATTTAAATTTCTCTGTATATAACAATTGAGGAAAGTATAAAAATACATACAAAAAATCAAAAAGGCTTTTCTTTAAAACCCTGTAAATCCGATAGGAGGGAAAATAACTAAACGGGTCTTGAAGTGTTATAAAGTTAAAAGTAGGGAGTAAGTACTCTGTAATTTTCAAGTTTGTATCTGCTAACAAACATGACCAAATTGTAGCCTGAAATATACAAATTTTCAAAATTTCAAGTAACGATTTTTTCATAACGAGTTGCCAGATTGAGCCAATTTTAGTTTTGTATTTTTCTCCGACATGTCTAATTTGTATCTGAGAATTATTATGCTTTTATATTCATTAGCGCCGACACTGGAGTTCATTGAAAAACACAAAAAACCAATGAAATATGCTTATTTTCAATACCACGTTATTTTTCGGGTGTATGAATTAATTTTATATTTTTGATATAAACTATAATCCTTCAGCTTTAAAAAGATGTCTTGATCATGTAGATATCTCTAGCAGAAAAATATTAACAGCTCAAACCACTACGCACAAAAACAAGACTTTTTAGTTTTTTTTATTTTGCGTGAACCGGTAGTGCCGTTTGCAAAAATTAAATCTTCTTGGATTTTGGGTTTTGAGACCCTAAATATCATTTCCAGTTAGTTTGAGTAAAATGTAAGATATGCCAGCCTTGCCGATTTGGTGATTTCATACAGAATAACTCTTTGGAAAGATACCGCCAAATTAAATCAAAAATTTATTCTGACTTGAGGGATCTGTGGAGTTATTAACTCCGATTTTGATAAAATTTAGACATACTGTAGAGGACACAAAATAATGAAATGGATCGTTGATATTTTTGTATGGAAATAAAACGAAATTCAAGTTTATTAATATCTAATCGGGAGTAATTGCAAATTACCCTGTGGAAACGATGGTTTAAACTGTGATAGGCACGTACATCAGGACGTGGCGAAAATCGAATCGATTTTAGTGATTAGAGTAGACATATTCTCTAAGAATCTAAAACGTAAAGCTAAACGAAGATCATGGAAAAGCTTCTGCTGCGATATCGAAGGGTCTGTGAAAACTAATAGACTACGTATAAGGCTTGCGGAAATATGTACATATTAAGCACGTTCCGTAAGTGGATGGAGGTTCGACAGAAAGCAGTAAAGATAATCTGCTAATGAATACTCACTTCCCGGGCTTCGCTGATATGTCCATTCAACGGGAAACAGTTATTTATCCAGGTAATTATTATGGCGGGAAAATCTTCCATGAGAAAGTAGAATAGGCTATGGATTAGTTTCAGTAGTAGCAGACATCATTAGAAATTATCTGAGACTGACTTATGTGTCTAGATCCTAGAGAACTGCGGAATTTGTATTTATATTCCAAAGATTATAGAACCATTAGCCTCACTTTATTCCTCCTGAAAACATTATGGATAATCATGTACTTGAATGTCAAAGACAAAGTGGATCCGATTTTCATTCGCGCAAACCAGCACCCGCACACAAGAGGCATATCTGTCGCTACAGCGTTTCATTTAGTTGTCTGACAGATCGATAAAGCTCTGTTTTATAGAGAATTTGCTTTGGGAGTCTTCCTTGGCATTGCTAGCGCTTTCAATAACGTTGGTATGGACAATGTGACAAGAACGGCAGCTGTCGTGCAGGCTATGAATTGGACAGGTAGATTTTTGAGTTGCAGCATTAGGTAACGCCAAAGTGGGGAAGGCAGCGTGCAGGGAAACTTCCAAAGAAGTAGTTTTATCTTCACTATTGGGGAAGATATATATTTGGCAGGGCAGATAGGACAGCTGTGAATCCAAATGATTTGCACTGGGAAGTACCTGAAAAAAACTAGAGTAGTTCTGTGATGGGGACTTCACTGTGTAGTAAGTATAGTAAGCCGGTACGCGACCAGAGTAGAACTGTTAATCCTGAGAAGACAGACGTGATACTCTTTATTTACAAGACCAAGATAGATCCACAAGATATATATACAAACTTGTGAAATTAAACTTGATCTGAAACACCATGCAAAGCACAAGGCGGTGATATTGGCATACTGCAAAACACTAAGCAAAACTTGGATATATATGGTAATTGTTAGGTTAATTGTACTTTGGTACTAATTTGGTATTTTTAGTGCCATTCCGCTGTAGTTGCTTTGTGGGAAATATGCGGCTATAATAATTTTCATTTAAATGAAAGTAAGCCGCACCTTCCTTGTAAATGCTTCGGTATATTGATGATGGTTCTAGATCCTTTATTTCTGGTAGTTACAAACATAAACACAAACTTGTTATACCCTTTGCACCTAGTGGTGAAGGGCAAAGTACTAAATAGAATTGCTTTGCCATCCTTTGAGAGAGGTGCTTTTCGCACCGGTTAATCACTAAATTCATCGCCTTCTCCGCTTACGAAACAAAGCACCAAATTCGGACATTTTGCCAGCCCATTTCCAAAACTCGTTTTACTGCATTTTGAAATACGTGAAACTGAAATATATATAATAACTGTGCTTTTTGGAAAAACTATTAAGAAATACATTTACCACATGTCAGTGCCATTTTTAACCTGGGTAGGTCCATACATATTTAGTTTACAACTCGTACCTTATGCCTGTAAGCCATTTGTTGTTAAAGTGCTCAGTTTTTGTTGTTTGGCTTCAAAGTTTACTGATGCCTAATTTGTGATAACGAGGTACAACGACTTACATGCAACACAAAAAAGTCTACTTATGGAAAATCTGGTATCTAAATAAAGTCAAAAATAGGAGCTACACAATTACAACATCTATACGCAGGAGAAAAAACAAACATGGTAGTTGTTGGTTAGAATCTCAGCATATGTAAGATACAAAAATAATTCAATTTTTTTTTGGATGTTTGTGGTTTAAGTTTAAACAAAAAAATATTAGAATTTTACCATTTAAGCCATGTACATATGATGGTATCATCTTGTTCATGTAAAATATTTTTAGTTTCTTTTTTCATATTCCATTTTTAAATTTATTTATTAAAATATATGCTCATAAAACTAAAATGTTATATACATATTTATATTAGGGTGGATCGAATTCGACAATTGGAGGAATTTCGCTTAGGTCAGGAAAGTTTCAGACAAAGCGGAACTGATCTTCGACTTACGGTTTTTATCTTAAAAAAACATCTTTTCGTAAACCGAAATTTTTTCCATGAAAAATATTTTCTCTTGTAAACTAGGAAAAACAAAATTTAAATTCTATCCGAAGTTCCTTTTTTCATTCTATCAACATTCAGTGCAATGGGTTATGGGAAGGAGGAAAAAGGGAGTAGTGTTTATGGGTGTTGGACTAATTTTTTTTCTATATTATAGGGTTCAGGACTTGTCTGATCTATTAAGAAATTTCCCCTGTAAAATGTTGTGCGATTCACTTGTTTGAAAGAAAGTCAATTCATACCACTTTGTGTTATTTTTCCATTAAATTCGATGTGGAGACCGCAAATGTTGCCTGATCGGAATTATGAAATATTTTTAGTAAAAATGGAGAAATATTTTTATAGTAAAAATTTTGATATCAGTAAAAATACAGTCCTGATTTCGCAGAAATCAATTCACAATTTTTTACTCCTGCCTTACACGAAAATCCTTCAAAGACCGAATTGAATCCACTCTAATATATAAAACATAAATATGTTTGTTGTATACATTAAACCAATGTTTTGCCGCATAAGTAAACATATACATAAACAAACAAAAATAAATATTTTTGTGTAAAAAAATTATTATTTTTAGTTTATTTTCTTTACTCATCTACAATAAACCTACAAGCACTAAAAGTATTCAGAATTTTATAACGAAATTTAAAATTTGTACTAGTAGTCATTCACTAACTGTGAAAAAGGAATTTCGCACAGTCATTTTCCTAAGAGTGTGTAATATATAAGCCTGTTCATAATCATGAGTTGTTTTGTGAGTTGGGTGGTTCATAAGGAGGCTGACGATGATCTGGTCGCTCAGGTCGAAAGTGTACACTCCCTCTAGCGCTGATCCTCACAATTTGTTCCATTTAATAAAAAAAATAGTGTTTACTATTCGTTAGTAACATTAAATTATGATCTCGAGACTGATAAAATTTAAAAATATATAATTAAAACAGATACATCGAATAATATGTACAAAATCTAAAATTTTTGTGTTGGTAATTTTATGGTATCTCTGATAATAAATATTTCGGTTCGAAGGACCATAAATTTGTCATAAATGTATGTAAGCACTCACAAGGGTATTCCCCTGCTTAAACACCGATTTAAATGAAATTGGGTATTGTTTAAAATATAGAATAGTACCCCAATAAATGGTTAACCTCATACTATTTTACTGACATCTCCAGTGTTTAGTTACCCGCAAAACGGGGTCGAAAAAGATCATTTTATGTTCGGCAGCATGTCGAAAAATTTTTAAAATTCGCAAAAACTCAACAAAAAAATTACGTACACGTTAAAAGAGAAATATTGATATATAGGGTCCGCCATCTAACATTTTTTTTTCAACTAGTGCTTATTTCGTGAATGGGACAACTAAGCTCATGTCTGATTTGACAGATAATTAGTTTTATCCTTCCGCTAAACGAATATGGTTGTGTATACGCTTGAACAACGCTGGGAAATATTGCTACATTACTTTGAAAATCATGGTAATGTTGCAGAATGACATCTTTTCAATGTCATCTTTTCAGATGAAGCTCATTTTGATCTTGGCGGGTAATACATTTAAAAACCGCTGCACCCAAAACGAGTCACTGTTTGGTGCGTATTTTGGTCCAGAGGCATAATTGGGCCATTTTTCTTCTTTCGATTTGACACCGTTGGACTATTATTTGTGGGGTGCCGCCAAAGATAAGTGTTACGCCGACAAGCCAGAGACAATTGACGCTTGAAAGGACAATATTTGTGAAACCATTGGTGAAATACAGCTGCACACAATCGATAAAGTGCTTAAAAATTGGACCGATCGTGTAGGCTACTGCATGGCCAGCCGAGGCAGCCATTTGAATGAAATTATTTTCCATTATTAACCGGAAGGATTGTATTTTCAAATAAAAAAAAAATTTGAGAAAATATTTAGAATTTTTTTTTATAGCATTTTCCAAAAAAAAAGTTGTTTGGCGGACCCTATATAATCAAAAATATGGGAAAAAGAAGAAAGAAATACGTATTCGATTAAATTTAATAAGAAATCTAAATATGTATTTGGTAGTTCTTGGGATGTACACATCCATATAAAATGTAAACAATTTAATATTGTTACAGAAATTCCATTTAATCGTATAAATGCAAATCCCCATATGTTAGCCCTGAAATGTAAAACAATTAAATGGCAACCCTTTACCATAACTAATGTTTCTTATGTCAAACTGTAAAAGAACATTCTCAAAGTTGCCAGTGTGCAGCTTCCAGACGATGCTGCCATATTCTAGTTATTTTAACCCGCATATATAAAAACGCCAGCAGGGTGGCAAAGTAGTTCAGTTTATAAGTAAAACGCAAAGTGTGAAGAACTAGTGTGGCTAACGTTTAGTTTATCTTAATCGTGTAAATAAAGTTTGCTATTAAAGTGTATTTCTGTTATTTTTAGTGACGGTTATAAATAAATAGAGCTATAAATAATTTCAAACGGTGTTTATTATTTGCAATATAGAAAGAACTCGATTTATTTAAAAGGTAAATAAATCAACGATTTTATAAAGGGTAAAATCGTAAGAATATGTAAAATCTTAGGTACTGTTTTTTTTAGATGAAGTGTTAAAGAACGTATAACACTAGCTAGTTTCTAGTATTTTATTGTAGAAGGAAACAACAAATATTAAAGAGAAACAGAACCATGATTTAAAATGACAATCAACCAATGATAACAACTTTGAGAGTGTAAAAAACGCAATAACGTATTAAAGAAACGTTGAAATGCATCACTGCAAACACCTTCAAGCAGTTTACGTCAAATTTAAGGTGGAAATTTTTGTATTAAAAGTGAGATTTCTATTTATTTATCTATTTTGAAGTTTCTAATTTTTTTACCAATATGCACAATCTTTAAGTTCATTCAAATTTCTCATTAGCATATACCAGCGCTCTTCTGCAAAGAAGAAAAAGCTGTAAAAAATGTAGTCATACCAGCTTAATATAGTTAAAACGAAAAAAGTACTAATTTTACCCCCTAAAACCGGAGATGGCATATAGAAAAAGGTAAGCTTTTGATTTCAAATTGAATTCTGCCAGCAGGAAAATCCATTTTTCCTTAAATTAATGATGCTAGCTCTGAAAAAATGTGGTTGCAGTGACATGTCAGAGAAGACAATTTACCCCCTCCTAGGACAAGCCCATGTTAAAGTGACCGGTCCCTTTCATATAAAAAGCTGTTTCCCATCACAATGGACCAGCCACGTGATGTGTCCTGGGATAGTCCTTTTCTAGCAGGGTAGTTTTGCTGCTGGCGGCAACTTCATTTGATGTGCTTAGTCACTAAGTGTTGTGGGATTCCCTTTTCAGTGTAATCAAATTCTAAACAGTTGTTAATAAAACTCACCGAATACTTTTCGTTCATTTGATACTGTTTACAGTAATGGATGCAGGATACATTTACTTTCACGTTTTTTTTATTACACATATTTATTCTCTTATGTACATTTATATCGTTTGTATATTTGTATGTAAGTTATATGTAATTGGTCTGTTCTTTTTTGTGTGTGTTTGTATGGGCACTCACTAAACCAATTTCAACTTGACTTGACTCTGGTGTACACCACGCACTGACTTTAATTTTTACAAAAAGTGCTCGCTCGTGCACCAACCAAGTACACATTTTGTGTGTGCACAACTTGGTGTATGAAAAGCCATTGTGGGCTCAAAGTCAAGTTAATGACCTTTGTGGCAAAACGCAGAGACACAAATGGCAACAGTAGAAATATTAGTTTTTTTGGGCAAGGAAATTAAAACACACACCAGTGTGACACCGCACCGAAAATAAGTACATGTTTATCAAAAATAAGTAAAATGCATTTGATTTTTAAAAATGAGTATTTAAATGTGCAAATATGTCTGTACAGTAAAGATAAAATATCGCTAAGAAAGGGATGATGCAATTCTAAATTAAACACAACTGGGTCGACTGACGACAACAAATGTCGCCTTCGCTATTAATTCCACCGTCGATATTTATTGATGTTTAAAAAAAAGAAATCAAAACAAATATTTGGTTGTATTTGTTCGGTAATATTTTTCACTCATTCAACTAGTTTTGCATTAATTACACTGTCCAACAAATTAAGACTTTTTGAATGGAACAGAATATCGACCCCATAATTCTGAAAGGGTATGTTGAGTAGATCATTTTTGTAGAACAAACTTATGGTCCAGCACGTCTGAGTTTTTTTTTTACAGTGGGTCAAAGTTTTCATTTTTTGGTCGAAGGGAGCATTATACTATATGAAAAAAATGCTGTAAGTTAATGTCTGAGAGAACTCTTATGGTCAGAGTTGTATTGTGGAATTGTATGAGGATTATTTTTGCGGAAGATCTTAACCCTCTTTATGGGTCAATTTGACCCTTTTTTTGAAAAAATCAAAAAAATATCCTTTAAAAAAGGACATTAAGTATTCTACGAAAATGTTTGCCGGAAAATTTCAGCGGGGGTCACCAAAGACACCAATGTTGTAAATAAAGCTCTTTACGCTTAATTAGTAAAATTATACACCAACATATACAAAACAGGTAACAACGGCGTCAAGTTCGGCCGGGCCAAACAATGAGTTCTCGCGTCTAGTCAGCTGTGACTTACAAATCGGGTGTGATATTTATTAAAATTAATAATAAAAAATAAAAGAAAAAATTCAAGCATAATTGAGCTACTAAGCAGTACATATCGGGTGTGATTTTTACTAAAATTAATATAAAAAAAATTAAAGCTTAAGTAAGCATGGCGGATTCTGTTTGCAAATTAAGAGATTGGTTTTGTTTTATTTGTGGACATTTTACGCACCATCAAAGCAGAAGAAAGATATTCCCTACAATTAAAGAACCATATTTTCTTTTCTTTGGAATACGATTTTTATCTATAGCTTGGATACCAAAAACCGTATGTACTACTTGCGAAAGTGGTCTTTTGACCTGGTACAAAGGCGGTACTAAGCCGCTGCCATTGCATGGATTGATCCTGAAGATCACAAATCAGATACATGCTATTTCTGCGTAAATAACAAATTTGGTAGAAGCCAAAGGCACAACGCGATAATGACATACGAAGCAACAAATAATGTCATTTTACCAGAAGTGCTCTGTGAAGGTGTTCCGGTGCCCCAACCGCCTACACATACATTTTGGCCAGTATGACAGTCGCCAACACAGATATAAGTTACTTGCCTCTTGATGGTTTAAACATATGCTCTAATTTGATAGACCAAGCTTATTTTGAAGACCTTGTAAGAGATTTAGGAGTAACAAAAGAGAAAGCTGAAATATTATGTTCCAGATTGAAAAACAGGAATTTGATAAAAGCCGATGTAAAAGTTGCATTTCCAAGAAAAAGACACGCCGATCTGGAACATTCATCGGAACATTCACGTCAAGCTAAATACAGGAAAGCATATTAAGTTTAATCTTTAATCCATTGTCATACTACTGCTATTTCCCAATTCCCTTTTACTCGAAAATTTAAAGCAAAAAAATAAATATGTACATACTATAATAAACCACTTTTTAAACAAAATTATAATTTTTTTATAGAAGTTGGCGTGTAATTTGGCCAATTAATCGTAAAGAGCTTTATTTACAACAGTGGTGTCTTTGGTGACCCCCACTGAAATTTTCCGGCAAACATATTCGTAGAATATTTTGATCCTTAAATGTCCTTTTTAAAAGGATATTTTTTGATTTTCTCGAAAAAAGGGTCAAATTGACCCATAAAGAGACCAGTTAGAGGGTTAAGATCTTGCACAAAAATAATCCTCATTCAATTCCACAATACAACTCTGACCATAAGAATTCTCTCAGACATTGACTTACAGCATTTTTTTCATATAGTATAATGCTGCCTTCGACCAAAAAATGAAAACTTTGACCCACTGTAAAAAAAAACTCAGATGTGCTGGACCCTAAGTTTGTTCTACAAAAATGATCTACTCAACATACCCTTTCAGAATTATGGGGTCGCTATTCTGTTCCAAAAATGCTGTTGGACAGTGTTATTGTTGTTTCCATTTTTACTGTACATCCTTATTTTTTTGGCGATAAATTCCTTATCTTTCTTCTGTTTAAAAGTAAAATTGTAAACAAAAAGCGAAATTTGCAATTCTAATGGAAATTTTTTACAACTGTGTTTTTATGGGTTTTCCTAATTCAAAGCAACAATTTGACAAATAATTTGAGTGTATTGTCGTAAAAAATAAATGAAAAGCATTTGCCGTTGTCGACCCAGTTGTGGTTAATCTCTTAGTCTGCAAAATACGACCAACAGTATTGGATTTTTTAAATAAGGAAACTTTATTAAATTTATACAACCTTTTATATTTGTAAAGCCCTGAGTTTTAAAACTGTTCACTTGCTAATCCGATTCCACACAAAATTCCGACATTTTCATATAAATGTTAAAATGTCAGCAGGACAATTCAACAGAAGGTCAATGTTGTGAATAACGTATGACGTATATTAAGAAAGTCGTCATCGACATGATTCATCGCCAATTTTCGGATATATGATAAAGAAGACGAAAATAAGCGGCTCAAAAAGTCTGCTGCTGGCACTTTTGTTGGCGGGCTTATGCGAAGATTATCACCAGCCTATTGTTTCAAGGTAGACATATTTGTGCTTCATACTATTTGAAATAAATATACTGAACATTTATTTTCCCAAAACCAAAAAAGAAACATATTTTTCTAAATCACAGAAACTAAAAATGTTAAATAAGAATATGAACATTGTTTACACACAGAATATAAATACATTTAATGTAGAAAAATAAACTCCTCTCGTAGAGTTTAGATAAATATTTTCACAATTTTGCAGACACAAAAATATGCCTGCTGCTTGGAATTCGTCGAATCTTTTACACACTCCAAATTTTGTTCACTTCTAAAAAGATTTATTTTTATCCAATTTTTTTAACCTAATCTAATTTTATAATATACAAATGCGACATTTTTTACCAACGATTTGGAAAATTTAACAATCTATCAAAGGAAAATTGCATATTTAAAAAAAATTTTTATTTGTTTCATATACTTGTCTTTTGTATCGTCATAATATCGAGTAAAAGGACATTTTCATTAGTTATTCTATTATCCAAATTAATTGCAACTCGCTAAAAACTTATATTTTTATGTCCAAAACATTGAAATAGAGTTTTCAAACTCGAGCTGGCAAAATTTCTAATCAGAACACGAAGCTTTAGAAAAGCTAGAGCCTCTAAGCAGAGCTTTAACAAAAAACCTATCAAAATATATATTTTTCTCCTTAGCTATGATGTTACTTATGTTATAAAATAATAATTTAAAATTGCTTTAAATTCGAAAACTGTATTTAAAAAAAAAGTTTCGTTTAAAATTCTATGAAAAAAGTTTATAAAAACTAAAAATAACATGAAATTTTGTTTCTAACTTGATATTTCAGCAAAAAGCAGCTCTTTGTGTTTTTGTTGTTGAAAGAACTACATTTATTTTGCATTAAACGATTAATCGATTAAACGCCATATTTTCCGAATAATCGATGGAATTATTTCCCTTTCCGCCTCTAGAGGCGCTAATAAAACTTTCTTGCTCAATTTGATACTCGCTGAAATTCGATAAAAAAAATGAAATTGCATCAACGTTACTCGATGGTGCATTCAGCTCTAAAGCTTCCATTAAATGTAAACCATACCGAAACACCAATATGTAACATCGGTAAAAGTTCTGGCATGGCTGCAGTGTTAAAAGCAAGTTCATTTATTGTAAGGGATGAATGCACTATAGCGCAAAAGAGATCTCTTGAATTTCTTGATCGGACTCTCAAAAATTTCCGAGAAAATGACCAACCAATTAGTGGAGCTATATTACTTCTTGCTGGTAATTTTCGACAAACTTTGCCAGTGATTCTAAGATCAACAACAACCGATGAACTAAATGCATGTTTGAAAGTGTCATATCTTTGGAGACATGTAGAGAAATTTACATTGTCGGCAAATATTTGTGTGCATTTACTTCAGGATACTATTGCGCAAATATTAGCCAATAGGGAATGTAAAACATACGTTTCATCCGACTACACGTGAAATATCTTTTCCGCCAAACTTTTGCCGAATGCAGTCATGACAAAATGTTGTGCATAAAGTTTTTCCCGATATTGCAAACCATTTCAAAGATCACGAACGAAAAATTTTGGTTCCGAACAATGATGTCAAAAAATAAACAATCAAATTCAATTGAAGCTACCCGATTAAGTTGTCAAGTACAAATCTATTGACACAATTATACATGAGGAACAAGCTGTCAACAATGGTTGTTTGGAACCATTTGGAATGACAATATGCATCTTAACTTTAAAATTTGATTCATCGTTGATGCTCATTCGCAACTTCGATCCACCGAAAAACTATCGCCGAATTTAATCGAAGCCAAAATCATCAGCGGTAAATATAATGGAGAAGATGTGCTGATATCACGAATTCCAATGAATTCAACCGACTTGGACTTAGATTATAAGCGATTACAGCTTCTAATGTGTCTGGGTTTCACTATTACCATTAATAAGGCACAAAACCAATAGCAAAGTGTTGCTGGTTTGAACTTAGGTAATTCATGTTTTTCACACGGTCAATTATATGTTGCTGGCTTTAGAGTTGGAACGCCGAAAAATCTTTATGTTTACAAACCTATCGGAAAAACTCAAAATATTGTTTACCAGCTAGTATTTAGATAAAAAAGATAATAAATAAAAAAGTCCTTTTTTCCAGCAAATGAATCAAATGTATTACTTTCTTTTAGCGTAGTACGAGGGAGGATCAATATGTCCGTGACTTTTCGAACTTCCCTCGTAGTTAAATGAAATGCAATCCTGCTCTTATCAAGTAGCACCTTTTAGTAGACTACTGTAAAATTTTGAGCAAGTTCCGTCATTTACTTTGCGTTTAACAGCTGTTCAAAACATACAACCTCGTGGCTTTTTTTTAAATGGAAATAGTGAATTTTGAGTGCTCATTAAACATTAATTTTTGCGAAAAAACCGTCAATCAAACCAAGGAAAATCTTGATAAATACCATGGGGACTCTGCTCCATCAATTTCAATGGAAAAAAAGTGGTTTACTGAGTTTCCTTGTGGCCTTACAAGCACGGAAGATGCAGAACGTTCTGGACGCCCAGTTGAGGTCTCTACACCCAAAACAATTTAAAAAATTCACGATATGGTGTTGGGCGATCGGAGATTGAATGTGCGATAGATTGTGGAAGATATAGGCATTTCACATGGCTCAGAAGTTTAAATTTTGAACGATCTCTTGGGTATGAGAGAGCTTTCCGCAAGATGGCTGCCGCGTTTGCTCACAATCGACCACTAACTGAATCGTGTGACAGCTTAGTTTCTATGGAAAAAGTCCATGAAGTAGACTACGAATAGCCCCCTAGTTCGCCTTATTCTCCGGATTTAGCCCGCAGTGACTATTTCCAAGCCTAAGAAAATGGCTCAGTGGAAAGAGATTTAGCTCCAACGATGAAATTATTGATCAAACAAATGACAATTTTATGGACCTCGAAAAATCCTGCTGTTAAAGGCAAAGTAGATGACAGAAATTGCTCAAAATTTGACAGTAGTCTATTAACAGGTGTACTTGATGGGAACAGTGTTGCATTTCATATAACTACTAGGAAGGTTCGAAAAGTCACGGACTTATTTATCCGCCCTCGAAGCACACGCCGGATAGCGGAGATTATATTAATACATCATCTGTTTCCGTTCGCCAAATTTTCGATCAATAAAGCAAATTTCGGGTGGAATCGTGAATGCTCCAAATAAATTCAATCAAAAAATATATTTGAATTAATTATACTGTGGTAGAAAATCATAACAAACAAACAAATTAAAAAAAAAACGTAAATGACTTATTAGAAGTATTAGGAATTATTTGTGCTCATTAAAATAAATATTTAAAGTCAACTAAATTATTATAACACGTACGTTTCTTCAGAAAATAACTTTTATTTTTGCTCAAAAATATAAAATTCAAAAATTTACTTATATTTTTTTCTCAAAAAAAATAAAAATCAAAGTTTTAAAAAGCAAAATATTTTATCATAGACTAGTTTATAAGGATGAATACGGTACTATACTTGAATCACTTATACGACATTTACTTCTTTGCTTTTTTTGTTTTAAAATTTTAAACCAACATTTTCTGTTCTAACATAACATAATCCATTATTTTGTTGTTTTTAAGTTGTCCCAAAAGCAATCGCTGATAAAGCTCAAAAATGAATCAGTTCTGTAACTAGTTCTAGTGTCTTTGGCAACCAATTGTAAACAATATTTTCTGGGCAGTTATCTGAATTGGCTCTACAATTTTTAATTCGGGTTATCAAGAGCTTACTGTACATATTATCTTTTACTTTATGCCAAGGAAAATGTGGTATTTTTTATAAAAGTATATACTTAAATAGAAAAAATTTACAAGATTTATGTTGTCATGAAAATATTTTTATGGTACATAAACATTTTTTTGCTTTCAGATCATCGCTGCTAGTTGCTAGAAGTTGTTTAATTTCAGATATTTTTTTTTTTAAAGTTTATATGGTTATAAAACAAAATAGAAGAGTATTAAAGTTTTACTAAAATTTAGTTTTTTTTACCATTGTTAATTAAGTATTTTTATTATTTTTGGTTTTTTTATGTGTATCATTTTTTTTCAATTAAGCTAATACTATACAAAATCTTGTAAAACATTTGCATGTTTCACGCAAAATATGTCATGTTTTATATAACAAAATGTCAGTTTTATTTTTTATAAAAAAAGAAAACAGAAAAAATTTTAAACGAAACTAAAGAGTAAAAAAATTTGCTTATGTTATATAATCTTATTTGTAAATTGTAAAGACCTTAATTTATCGTATTAAAGGCCGTTTTTAAAATTTGTTGAACATTTGATAATGAGGGTATTATGAAAGGTTTATTATAAATAAAAAAAATGAATTTTAGTAGCGGATGCATTACTTTATCATTGCTCTTTGCATTACTTTGTCATTTCTGGTAACTATAATTAATTATTCATTGAGGGGAATCAATGAAAACACCATCTTTAAATAATACAAGAGCTTATTTGCTATAAAATCCATTATTTGTTTGCTATTTTCTAGTAAAACTCAAAATTTTGTTTCTATTAGTGCAGCTTATTTCATTAAATTATTTATTCCATATGAACCACATGTATATGAAATCATTTAATTCTATTATATACAGTAACAGAATGTTTTGGTTTTTCTTAAATATCACACCTAACTATTCACATGTGTACGAGTATGAAGTCAGAGCTTCAAAAGAATTAATTTCTTTTTAGATTCAATGAAATCCTAAATAATGTTTCTACGAATCGAATGAATAGTCAATATTTTTTAATCGATTTACATAAAAACGAATACATTCCTTGTTCATCATTCAATTAATTCAATATTTACTACAAATTCATTCCGACCGTTTACAACCGTTTACATATTAATTTGATTAATGAATTCGGATTTTGTACTCCAAATATATGTTTTAAAAATTGTTAAATTTTTTCATAATAAAAAATCATAAAAAATCTTTTAAATTTTTAAATTCTTAAAACAAATGAATAACATTAAAATGAAATTAATTTGTCACAAAAGGGATCAATAATAGAATAAATAGAATGGGATAAATTGACTGAAGTCTCTTAAATTTGATGTCACCATTTGATGATTTCATTAGTTTTAGGATAGTTTGAAAAAGAGGAATCGGAAGTGAAAATTCTCTACACAACTAAATAAAGCCCAAAAATAAAACGTCCAATGAAGCCCAAAAATTGATTTGTTGTACGATCTCATGTAGCTTCGAATTTTACTCAGGGCCGTTTACACTTCTTTACCTCAATTACTCGCCGGCTAACTTGAGTCAAGACAAGATTTCCTAAGAGGACCTTTGTCTTACTAGCAAGTCAACAACCATACAGGTTTCATTAGATTTAAAAATTCGATGGTATCAAAATAAAATTCATCCATCCGAGCTCTGTATATACTATATATAGTCCATATACTGCACATTTTTTGGCATATTGCTTTATTAAACCTGCATGGAATTTTAATTAGCATACGAAACTTTAATGCTCTTACTGTTAATGGTTTAAATAAATACAATGGAGTGGATATAATATGCAAATAAATGGATATATACGTTTAATCCCCATATGAGCAGTGTAAATGCACAATAGTACAGAGTGAAGTAGTAGCACACTCTAACAACGAACACGATATAGTTTAAAACCACCGATGTGAAAGAAGAATACAAAACAAAATAGGTACACTACATATAACAGACAATTAGGCAAATTGTCGTTTATTGTAGATGTTTACAAACATGCAAACGTGTTTGCAGTGTTCCAAATAAAGAATGTTAAAAAAATATTAATTTTTTTCGTATTATTTCTCATACCATACAAGGTCCTATGCAGTAGAGTTCAACCTACTAATAAAGGACGTAAGCAATAAAGAACCTCTTCGTCTTGCATGACAATTACAAAAAAACCCATATAGTAAAGTAATCTTCCAATACTGGATCCTTTAAATAATTACACACTACATTGACTATAATCCAAACATAAAAACCCGAACCGCCCTAATATGAATCTTAGAAGCAAATTCTATTAAATAAAACTCTCAGATTTCAATAAAACTCAAATGGATAAAAACAAAATGATTGTTCTATAGTACCGACCCCTCTATTGGAAATTATATACTTCCGCCTCCCGGACCATAATATCAGCTTCTATGCGCAGATCAGGGCAATCACGGAAGGAATTATATTTATTAATACTTAGAGGACTACCGCAAAAATATAAGCTATTCTCCAGGCTGTCTTTGCGCCCTCTATCTTAGGGTGCTACAAACCAGGGCAATATTAAAATTATATGGATTCCAGGGCTTTGCAAAATTGCTGGCAATGAGCTCGCTAACAAATTGGTTAGAGAAGGTTCTTATCTGAGCGAGGTCAAATTCGAGAACGCGATACCATTTAAGGCTTCTTAGGCTGAACTACGTGATTGTTCATAGAACTATATGAGACACCGCGGAAGTAGGTGAAATAACTAGAATTCTATAAGAAGTTGCGGATAGGGGAAACACTAAGGGACTCGGTTAAAGAAAACTTGATAAGTTAGTATTCCCAGCGGATATTCATCGCTATTTTGCATTGGCCGCTCAGATTAGGTGACTTTTAGGACCGATACCCTATAACACTATCTTCGTGGCTGGGTTTTGCAACACTTATCTGGCGACAATATTCAGACCCGAGTAGAATGGGCTGGATAATACTGAAGAACTACGTCAAATATTATTGAAATAACAAAATTCAATTTGTTAATTTGACAAAAATATGTAAAAAACTGTTAATTTGATAAAATAAAAATATATTCAATTTGAAAAGGTATTATAGCTGTCACCTACAAATACCGAAAAAGTTTATAAATTAATATAAATTTGTATACTACCAAAAAATATAAAATTAAAGGTTAATTTTTAACCGTTTGAGGTTTGAAAATTTAAAAATTTGCAAATGTGTATGAAGTATTTATTTGAGACGATAAATGAATGCCTGCCATTTACTTTTTAAAGATTATTTAATGTAAATGTTTCCTTCGGCTACGTCGTAGATCCATCCCTGAGCTTAAAATTTGTCACACTTTTTCCAGCATTTCGGCCGGTATCTCACCAATGACAGCAGTAATATTGTCTTCCAGGGCTGGGATCGTGGCTGGCTTGGCCCTGTATCCCGACAAAAAATAGTCTAGTGGAGTCAAATCGCATGATTTGGACTGCTCCAAAACGAGTGCCGTGTGGCACCGTCTTGTTGAAACCACATGTCAACCAAGACCATTTCATCCATTTTGGGCAAAAAAAGTCGGTAATCATCGCACCGTATCTTGCTTCATTAGCGATTTGACATATCGCGATCTTCTCCTCGGTACGCACTCTTCGCATACGGGTTGGTTAATTAATGTCCATTAAAGTGAAAGTGGTGCGAAATGTGGTCACAGCAACTTGAATAGCCTGTTCGGTGGGTCAATTATAACAACCATAAAATGGACGGAATTTAGTAACAATTTCTCACACACCACGAATTTTTAAAATAAAAATTTAATGATTTGCAAGCGTTGTTCGTTTGTAAGTCTATTCATGGTGAAATGCCAAACCTTACTGAGCATTTTTAGCATTGCCAAATGTCACGAATCTTATTTTTTACACTAAAAAACCAAATAGCAAAAATAATTACCCTTTATAATCATTAGTGACTTAGTATATTTTATTTTACATTAATTTTATATAAATTGTCAGTTATAATTTGAGAAATGTCATAGATTCATTTTTATTTCTGTCCTCAAATAATTGTTTTTCATAGTAATTTTTGTCCTTAATTTATTTTTTTTGATGTCATTGAATTACACTGTCCAACAGTATTTTTGGAACAGAATAGCGACCCTATAATTTTGAAAGGGTATGTTGAGTAGATAATTTTTGTAGAACAAACTTATGGTCCAGCACGCCTGTATGAGGATTATTTGTGTGGAAGATCTTAACCCTCTAACTGGTCTATTTATGGGTCAATTTGACCCTTTTTCGAGAAAATCAAAAAATATCCTTTAAAAAAGGACATTTAAGGATTAAAATATTCTACGAAAATGTTTGCCGGAAATTTTTATTGGGGGTCACCAAAGACACCATTGTTGTAAATAAAGCTCTTTACGATTAATTGGCAAAATTACACGCCAACTTCTATAAAAAAATTATAATTTTGTTTTGATAGTGGTTTATTATAGTATGTACATATTTATTTTTTTGCTTCAAATTTTCGAGTAAAAGGGAATTGGGAAATAGCAGTAGTATGACAATGGATTAAAGATTAAACTTAATATGATTTCCTGTATTTAGCTTGACGTGAATGTTCCGATGGGTCAAGGTTTCTGTACAAGCCCCATACGTATTCAGCAAGCATTACACTTTGGGATTTCCCTGTCTGTGTCTTTTTCTTGGAAATGTAACTTTTACATCGGCTTTTATCAAATTCCAGTTTTTCAATCTGGAACATAATATTTCAGCTTTCTCTTTTGTTACTCCTAAATCTCTTACAAGGTCTTCAAAATAAGCTTGGTCTATCAAATTAGAGCATATGTTTAAACCATCAAGAGGCAAGTAACTTATATCTGTATTGGCGACTGTCATATTGGCCGAAAATGTATGTGTAGGCGGTTGAGGCACCGGAATACCTTCACAGCGCACTTCTGGTGAAATGACATTATTTGTTGCTTCGTATGTCATTATCACGTAGTGCCTTTGGCTTCTACCGAATTTGTAATTTACGCAGAAATAGCATGTATCTGATTTGTGATCTTCAGGTTCAATCCATGTAATAGGCGCAGAAAATGACAGCGCCTTAGTACCGCCTTTGTACCAGGTCAAAAGACTACTTTCGCAAGTAGTACATACAGTGTTTGGTATCCAAGCTTCAGATAAAAATCGTATTCCAAAGAAAAGAAAATATGGTTCTTCAATTGTAGGGAATATCTTTCTTCTGCTTTGATGGTGCGTAAAATGTCCACAAATAAAACAAAACCAATCTCTTAATTTGCAAACAGAATCCGCCATGCTAATTTAAGCTTTAATTTTTCTTTTTTTTTATATTAATTTTAGTAAAAATCACACCCAATATGTACTGCTTAGTAGCTCAATTATGCTTGAATTTTTTCTTTTATTTTTTATTTATTATTAATTTTAATAAATATCACACCCGATTTGTAAGTCACAGCTGACTAGACGCGAGATCTCAGTGTTTGGCCCGGCTGAACTTGACGCCGTTTTTACCTGTTTTGTATATGTTGGTGTATAATTTTACTAATTAAGCGTAAAGAGCTTTATTTACAACATTGGTGTCTTTGGTGACCCACACTGAAATTTTCCGGCAAACATTTTCGTAGAATATTTTAATCCTTAAATGTCCAGACCAGTTAGAGGGTTAAGATCTTCCACAAAAATAATCCTCATACAATTCCACAATACAACTCTGACCATAAGAATTCTCTCAGACATTAACTTACAGCATTTTTTTCATATAGTATAATGCTGCCTTCGACCAAAAAATGAAAACTTTGAACCACTGTAAAAAAAAACTCAGACGTGCTGGACCATAAGTTTGTTCTACAAAAATGATCTACTCAACATACCCTTTCAGAATTATGGGTTCGCTATTGTGTTCCATTCAAAAAGTCTTAATTTGTTGGACAGTGTTATTAAATTAATATTTTAAATAAATTTATACAGCTTTGTATATTAAATTGTTCATGTATCATGTAAGTTATTGGCCAAGTGTAAGTACATCTGCATAATATTTAATTTTATGTTTCATTAATTTTTATTATTAATCAAATATAAAAAATAATATTTAGGGTGGTTGCGAACTGGCTAAATATAATCTAAACTAAAGTCATGTTTTTAAAATTTCTTTGAAACTTTAAAACATTTTCAAATATTTTTCGAAGAAATTGTAAAACCTTTTGTAAATTTTTTGAGTTTAGAATTTAATTCGCCATCTCGCACAGGACCTTACTATTTAAATTTCTTTAAAACATTTACTTGCGAAGGACGTTTATTATTTTGAGAAAAATTATGAAATAGATAAATAATAAAAAATTATGAAATATAAAATTAAAAATTTATGATACGTCAAAAAAAATGGGGTTGAATCGAACATATTGCACCGTTAAATAAACCAAAATACATTGATCAAAAACACAAAATAATTATTCAAATTAATTAAATAGAATTGTTTACATAACAAATTTTTAGTCAAAACAACACCATTATTAAACTTCAAAATATTTGGTTAAATGAACGGGCTGGTTTTGTGAGCTGCATAGTGATTCATGAATTTTTTCCATTTATTGTATGTTTAAACAGACATGATTTTTTGTTTCTATATTTCAGATATTTCGGGTTTTCTGAAATTATTTATTTTTGCATGATGGTAGCAATTGTATGATACAAAAATAGGTACTATGGGTATCAAACTTTTTATTTTTTAGATTGCTTTCAGGTAATTAAAAAGCAGTTTTTTTAATTTATCAAATGAAATATAGGGTCCGCCAAATAACTTTTTTTTTTTTGAAAATGCTAAAAATTGGACCGATCGTGTAGGCTACTGCATGGCCAGCCGAGGCAACAATTTGAATAAAATTATTTTCCATTATTAACCGGAAGGATTTTACTTTCAAATAAAAAAAGAAATTTGAGAAAATATTTAGTAGTTTTTTTTATAGCATTTTCAAAAAAAAAAAAATTATTTGGCGGACCCTATATATTATTCAAACAATTTAACAAGTATTTTGCGAAATTTTTATTTAGAAATTTTGAAAATTCAGCTATTGGAACGTCATTTCCTTGACCTCTTAATAGAAGTCCTATTGGCGTAGTCAAGACTACTGGTTGATCAGAAATTAAAAAAAAAACAAAATTTTTCTGTTAGTTTCAAGAAAAACGCGATTGAGATTTAAAAAAAATGAAACCCCACATAGAATCATCGAATTAAAAGTCAAAAAGATGCTGCAGCACAAATATCGGGGCCATTTTTTTTCTCTTGCCTGTGACAAATACGCATTTTCAAACCCACCTAACTCCTTAAGGTAGGTTGCCATACAAAAATATATCAAAAGTATTTTTATTTATTTTTTTTTTTGCTAATATGCGATAAAGTAATTATTTTCGCAATGATGTGGTTAAAAATATTTTCCAACTCTTAGCCAATAATTTTAGATGACCCAATCGTAGAAGTATTTTTTCTACAAAAATGACTAGATTCCATTAATATCAGATATATTTTTGTTGTAAGTGAGTGGATTTGATACGGATATATTTAAAGTAGTGTATTCAAAAACCGAAACCGAAAACCGGTCAACCGGTTTCTTTTTTTAAAAAACCGATCGGTTTCGAATATTTTGTAAATTCGAAGAAAACCGAAAACCGGTCTTTTTTGTCCGGTCAACTGGTTTTTTAATTACATCACCAACTGGGTTACTTGGTCTCTTTTATTTTTTCCGAACACTTTTATAATCGTTTGTTTGGTTATAAAGATTTAGATGTAAGTCTGATAGATTCCGATGAAGACTTAACTGTGGTTATTCCAAATTCAAATAGTTTAATTTCTGATCTAAATAACACAATAAACAGTATTCAAAATCCTAAAAAAGACACTGTTCAAAATCATTCAACATTATATGTGACCTTCTCCGAGAAAAGGAAGAAAGGTGACGTATTTTTTTCGCTTTTAGAGTGACAATTTAAAAACAATTTAAAACCAAAAAATCAAAAAAAGTAAAATTTTAATGTTTTTCTCATTTTTTATCGATTTTCCTAGGTTCGTTTTGTACGTTTTTATGGGGTAAATAAATTTTTATCAGAAATTGACTCATTTCATCTTATTAAACACCCTTTTAGGTACCAGAATCCACTCTTAAGTCTAAACCCGTTTTTTGACACACTAGGTCCCTTTTCTCTTGATAAATGCGACAAAAAAACTGAAAAGTTGGACAATTTATATAATTGTCTTTTGGCTATTTGTCTAACACCTACTATTAGTGAAAGAGTATTTTCCACTTCTAACTTTATCAAAGCAAACTAAAAAATCGTCTTAAAACGAAACATTTAATTTGCATATTATTTTTAAAATATTATTTTAGAAGTGAAACATAGATATTCTTTTTACATGTTTAAAATGTAATATTAAAAAAACTTTTTTATGTATATAATAAAAACAATTAACACTTGTAATAAAAACAATTAACAAATTATATAAGCTTTTTATTCAAATAAAATAAAAACCGAAAAAACCGGTTGACCGGTTTTTTCTGCAAAAACCGAAACCGAAACCGGTTTTTTTAAAATTCGATTTTTCGAAGAAAACCGAAACCGTTTTTTTTAAAAGGCCGGTTTTTTGAATACTCTAATTTAAAGCGTGTTGCCTAAATGGCTCTATTATAAACGTTCATCCATAAGTTCACGTATCAAGCGTATCTGTATTAAACTTGACATGTTCACTGGTCTAGTTTATGTTTAAAACAAATTTATTAAACAAATAATTTTTTTTTTATAACATGACGCATATTGTGCAATGTTCTAGTGCATTTTATCTCTGTTTTTTATTATTATTATTATTTGCATATAAAATAAAAACTGCAAACTGTTACATATATATATGTACATAAATTTTCCATACAGACAAATAGATTGTTTTAACATACATGAATAATATTTCATTTAAATCATATAAACTCGTATATGAACCCTTTGTATTTAACTAATTTTTCATTTCCCCTGAAAGTGTATTCAGAATAAACACACGGTTGCATTCTATCATAGGGAATACTTTGTATTTTTGCAACATGTAACATTGACTACATGTATCTTTTATATTTATTCAGTGAAATATATTTTTTTAATTTATGCTGTTTTTTTTTTGTATTTTCAACGGTCTATAACGACCTGCCTTAATGTCATACCAGACATTTAGACACATTTTTCAATGGCAGACAAAACATAGAATTTTCATGATTTTTTTATTTTTGAGCTGTACGTAGATTGATTTAAGTTCAACATAAAGGAAACAACAATATTTTGAAATACATATGTTAGCTTTCAACTTTTATATCTAGATACAGTGTTGTGCAAAACAAAAGCAACAAACTCCATAAAAATAAGAAAAGTCATTTATTTCAGAATGTAGTCCATGGGCAATAATTTATTTACATTTATAAACACTAAGTAACACATTAGTTAAAGCCCAACTTTAACTTACAGTTTTTCAAAAAAAAAAAAAACTTAAACAATGCATATAAATGTGTGCAACACAAAATCAACATTTTAATATTGTTACGATTTTACCCTTTATAAAATCATTGATTTATTTACCTTTTAAATAAATCGAGTTCTTTCTATATTGCAAATAATAAACACCGTTTGAAATTATTTATAGCTCTATTTATTTATAACCGTCACTAAAAATTACAGAAATACACTTTAATAGCACACTTTATTTACACGATTTAGATAAACTAAACGTTAGCCACACTTTAGTTCTTCACACTTTGCGTTTTACTTATAAACTGAACTACTTTGCCACCCTGCTGGCGTTTTTATATATGCGGGTTAAAATAACTAGAATATGGCAGCATCGTCTGGAAGCTGCACACTGGCAACTTTGAGAATGTTCTTTTACAGTTTGACATAAGAAACATTAGTTATGGTAAAGGGTTGCCATTTAATTGTTTTACATTTCAGGGCTAACATATGGGGATTTGCATTTCTACGATTAAATGGAATTTCTGTAACAATATTTTGTATATGATTCTATTTTTTAAAGCTTCGGCACTAAGATTTAGTGAATCCATGGCGCCCAGTTGTGCCGAAATTCACCAAATCTTAGTGAATCCATACCTCTCACGTTTCCCCTCAGATCTCCTACAAACTTTCATAAAAAGAGTTTCTTAAAATAATCAAATGTATTCGGGTTTTGTTGCTTATGTTTTGTTCAGCACTGTATATTAATCCATAAATGTATAAATTGATTATTTAATACTTATTTTCATTAAAAAAAAGAAATGACAATTAACGAAGTGTTAAATTTATGCAAAAAGAAAAAAAGTTACGATAAGAATTCGGTAATAAATTTCTTACAAATAAAGTTTTGTGTTACTAAATGTATTAATTTGTTAAATTTCGTACCCTCATTGTCAGTGCTTCAAATTGCAAGCAGTTTGTAGTGATACTTGCGACTAAGAAA
Source organism: Eustalomyia histrio (assembly GCA_949748255.1). Lineage (NCBI taxonomy): Eukaryota > Metazoa > Arthropoda > Insecta > Diptera > Anthomyiidae > Eustalomyia > Eustalomyia histrio. The sequence goes on along the minus strand of OX456525.1, from coordinate 105,950,995 downwards.
AATACTTGTCCTAAAAATATTTTATATGATCGAAACCAAGATCGGCTGTATATAAAATACAGGTCGCAAATACATTGATATGCCGGTTTAAAAATAATTTTTGAATAAGATCCAGTAAGATTTTAAAATTGGAACAAAACATATAAAATTGTATAGGTTTGGTTAAAAAAGAGGAATATACTCTTTATAACAGACTTATGTCAAAAATAGGACATACATTTTAGCGCGAAAAGCTGCTTGTTGTGCGCTCTTATTTTTAGGATCTGACCACTCCTTTACCTTAAACACTCGCCATTTTTTCGGGCTTTCAACCTGCAGTCAAGAAAAGATTTCCTTTGGCTTAGTTAAGGCCCAGCTATATTAAGCAAAGTTGAATTAACGAAAAGAGCTACACCATACAAATACATTGAAGTACCTATAGTTAGCTTAAGTCAACTTTTGAAAAGTTTCTTCTCTAGTAATTCAGTTAACTTACAAGCGAAACTTATCATTCCCAACTTATTCAGACTTAAATGGAATAATGATAAAAAATAACAATTAAAAAATTAAACAATTGAACGAATCTCAACTAATTTATTTATGTGAAATATTGTGTTATTTGGGGCAAACTTAAGTCAGCTTTTTTTGTCTTTTGAAACAAAGCTTAAGCCAATTGCAGGTTTCAAGAAAGTATGACATGGCATAAAAAATATATAAATTGATTCGTTTATATCGGCATAGGTTTCATTATAGTCGGTATAATTTTCCTACTGAACATTATGTTTTTTATTATGCTGTCATTCTGACAGATTCCTTTTATGAATTTTATCATAATTACAACACATAAATATATTTCAAGGTATCTAAATATGTTGGTTGTCTACATTAATTAGACATTAAAAAGGTAAACCTTTTTTGAATTAATTCACATACAAATTTAGTGAATAATCCATAAGCATTTTAAAACAATGATTTGTAATTTAATATGTTAAAGTTAGATATAAATTTGTTTAATTTTTATTGATTTAATTTTGATTTGACTGAACAATTTGTTTTATGATTTTTTTCGCAAATTATAAAAAATTCACACAACAAAACAAAAATTAAGTTCATTTGATAGTTTAAATATTGATTGAATAAATTCAGGAAATTACTCAATCAACAAAATGAAGTTTGCAAATGGATTCGTTGAACATTAAATCGGATTTAAATATTTTAATTGTTGACTTGTGATGGTTTGAGTAAGAACAATGGAAATATCAAGGGGGTCCGACTATTAATTGCTGATGGTAATATTCCCTAAATAGAAAGAAAAGTACAGGGGGCGCTGTCTTTTATGTTGGTATGGCAACATTTGATAGCTTTAACATTTTCCAGCCGATTGACTTAAGAACACACGTTTTTTAAACGTCAATTCCGTACAATTTTTAAAATGCATCGCTTTACATAAACCTGATTTTTGTAAACAAAATTTTGAAAATGCACGAATCCCATTTCACACTCTGTGGCGGCGTTAACAAACAACATTTGGGAAACAGAGATTCCACGCGAGATCCAGGGAATACCATTGCATGACCGAAAAGTGACTGTTTGGGCTGGCGTTTGCGCCAGAGAAAGCGAAATTGTCGATGTGACACTTTATTGGTGAATGTTAGCCTATTATGTCTGTCTAAAAATTCGTGAAAGGTTTTAGTCGGTTTTTTTTGTCAACAAGATGGTGAACCATGCCGCACTGCAAAAATGGTGATATTGTCTGTTACCCAGATCTGACCCATCTGAACTTCTTTTTGTGGGGTTATTTAAAAAGCAAAGCGTACACCAAGAAGCCTCAGACTATTGGCGAAGCAAAAATTTGTACTTAAATCATTGCCCGAGATGTTCAGAAAAGTTATAGAAAATGCAGCAAAAATTTAAAATTTTGATGTGGCCAAAGAGGCGTTCATTTGATATATCTTCAAAAAGCAAAAAGAACAAAATTAAATACAAATATCAAACACATGGAAATCAGTTATTTTTCTTTAAAAGTTATTGAGAATTCTCATACCGATATAAAAACAGGCTCCCAGTATTTAAAGGAATGTATATATTGAAATTAGAGGATAAATAGAGAGGAATCCCTCTTTGGAATTTCACCACCTATTTTTTATGAACCTGAGAAAATCACGAAATGAATTAATTAAAACCAGGAAAAGTAGTTCCATCCCAAATTATTGTCTGTGTATTTTCATATATAATATTATTAAAATTCATTTTTTTTTTATTAAATGTCGATACACGATAATTTATACAGAAGGCTGTTTCTAGGTATCATATCGAATGCATACGAAAATTTAACAAAAAAGCATACGTATACTCAGAATATTATGTAGTTTACTGTTTGTAGTTTAATAAAAAAGTTTTCCGTTCTATTTAAAAATAAAGGAACATACATTTAGTTTTCAAAGAAATATCTATATTAACTTTTTTATGCATTTATTAGAAATGATTTACTATCATTTACCGATATTTTTCAGTATCATTTATTTTTTTCATTTGTTTGAAATTGAATAAAAATTTACCCACAAAACGGAAATGAAAATTAAGTAGACCGGTTTTTAAACGAATTATCATTTCTTGTAAATGACATTTTCTGTTATCTTAACTTACAAACTTTTTTAAGTGTATGTTTATTTTTTAATTGCTTTAAACTTACAATATTAACAAGACCAAATATGTTGTCAACCGTAGAATAATTCTTTCTAAATCCAGCTTGGAACGCATTTAGAATACTGTTTTTATTAACTAATTCTACAGAGAGTATTTTTTAACGATAAATCTCTATAACTCGTGGCTAAATTCGGATCGCCGTTTTTAAATAATGGAATCAAGAACGACTGCTTGAGAGATGATGGAATTTCTTCTCAAAGGAAAATTTTATTAAATAATAGTATTTCGTGTAAGAAGCAATAAGGAGCATATTTATAAAATTCATACAGAATACCATCTTGACGAAGAGACTTGTTTAGTTTGACATTTTTTAGAACAGCATATAATTTGCTAAATTCAAAGGGAGAATCCAAAAAGGCGTCAACAACATACGGCACCATCATTATTGATCTGTAACATAGTGGAAAACTGTAATATTAGGAAGCCATCAGTATTTAGATTTCCCTTAGAAATACGTTTACGACTTTTTGATAAATTCGATAGATTCTATCATTTTTATACTGCATTTAACATTATCCAACTGTTTAGGGTTATCATTGTAAAAATCCAAATTTTTCTCAGCACATAGTTATAGGTATTTTGCTTTTGAAAAATTAAACCATAATTCAGTACCTAGCTATATTTCTATCTGATCTACTTACAAAACATTTCATAACCCAACGAGAACAGTTTTTAATATGACAAGCTGCGGTTTAGGATTCGTGCTAATCGAAACCGATGCAATGTTTGACAACTATCAGCAATATTATATCGCGAAATGCCCACATGAATCATAACCCGTAGAGTTCAGAACCTAGCTAAGTCTGCTCCTGGATTCCGAAACAATCCTGTGTTAAGCGATTATACTATTGTAACTCCATCCGTCAGAAGTACATAACCATCAGTATTAAAAGTAACAGAATAATCAAGAAGTAGTTCAGTTGGAATGCCTCTACTCGAAATTATAACTCCATGATCATGTTACCTAGAGGCATTAGAAATAGCGATAATACCACACCCCAGTTGTAATTGTTATCAGCTTCCAATATTTCAAATGGCTTTCATTATTGTTCAATAAATTGTTCAATAACATTGTAAAGAATTTCGATTATCTGTTTAAGTACAAGTAAAAATTTGTTTAGTTATTACTATTTTAACGCGTTTCAATCAGATGGGTACAAAAATATCAGAAAAAAAAAATATAATATTCTTAGAAAAAAGTCCAAAGCCAGGGAAAATCTATCGCAAATTGGTGTTCATGTCCAGATGGAGGAAAGACAGGCCCACTAAATAAAGACAGTGAAATAGTATCTTTGCTTTGGTAGTACTCAGCGGGTAAAAAGTTAGAGTAATTATGAAAATCGAAAAAAGTGCGTGGAAACAGCTCTGAAAAATTGGAGGAATAGGGAATCGAAGAAGTTTCTTGTTTCGTGGCACACGAATGTTGTGTATCTTAAAAAATTATATTTTTTTCTTTGGGACCAAAATTAAGAAAATGTAAAAAACGCAAAATCTATCATTTTGTAACCCTAAGAAAAAATTCAAAATAAATAATTGAAAATGTACGACAAATTTGGCGGTTTTTTCTGAATATTTCTGAGTATTTCAGCCTGTTGTCAAGTTGATTTTTCCAAAGCCTTTGACAAAGTGTCTCATGGTTGTCTTGTTGCTCAATTATATAATATGGGGTTTGATTCTAATTTTTTAATTTGGATTAAATCATATTTATCCAATAGGATCTGTAGAGTTACCACAGAAGTCTACCTTTCTGATCCGTACGTTCAAACTTCCGGTGTACCCCAAGGTAGTATCTTGGGTTCGCTTCTATTTAATTTATTCATTAACGATACCTCGTCTTGCTTTTCTAAAGCTAAATTTCTTTTGTATGCTGATGATTTAAAAATATTTTACAAAATCAATTCAAATTATGATGTTTTGAATTTGCAAGCTGATTTGAATAATCTTCTTGTATGGTGTAATTTAAATGATTAATCTGTGGGTTCAACTGCTGATCTGGGTGTTGTTTTCGACTCAAATATGTCCTTTAAACAGCATGTAGACTATATTGTTCTAAAAGCATATTCTATGCTAGCTTTCTTGTGCTGAGTTTTCTGATCCTTTGTTAGAGCTCCACATTGTGATATTTATATATCACCGTATTAAGGGAGTGCGGAGAAAATTTGTTAACCCTCCTATAGATCTATTTGCTTATTAATTAAAAGGTATTTTATTTTATTTGGGATAACCTATAGTCCATAAATTTACCAAAAATATGGCATTGGAAATTAAAAAAGAGGAAAAAGTAAGCATAAAAGGATACTATTATCCAATTGTTGTTATTTCCAATCAAGTTTACGAATAAAATTCGTTTAGAAGTTTCGCACAGTAGAAGAAACCATTTATTTAGAAGTTTCGCACAGTAGAAGAAACCATTTATACAGTGAATGTACTTGAAAATTAGTACTATCTATCAATTTCATTAAAACATTGTCAATATTCGAAAGTGGTAACTACAAATATGGTTGTCCTGATCAAATATATCATTAAATTAGGGTTTCAGTTGAACCAACCGAATTGTGGATTGTATTGATTATATAAGCACTAACGAATTTTCTGCTAAATTTATTTTCCTAAAAAATTATTTAAATTCAAAATTAGTCATCAAAATTTATAAGTGATTGTGGGCTAGTGGGTAGAGAGCTAGCCTAGTACTCCCAATTGCGAAGTTCAAATCCCGGAAAAAGCAAACATTTAAAAAAATGTTTATTTTTTTAATAAAAATAATTTTTTTTTTAATTAATATAAAATATATCAAAGAAAATTAAATTAAATAGTGGTGCAGTAAGTAGAAGTGTGAATTATGAATCCGGAAGCCTAGGTTCGATACCGATTCTTAAAATAAAATTTTGTGGAACGTAATAATATTTATATGGAATATAAATATTAAATTAGACAACTGAATATTGGATTTTAAAACTAAAAATATAATTTGATATGAAGATAGTTGTCGCAACCGCCAGAATTCGATTGCCAACAAAAACGGTGCCCACAACTGATACTGTTTTCTGGGTGTAGATTAATTACACTAGGTCACAAATAACAAACTTTTGTCTGTTATTTGTTTCTAGCATACTTTTTCTCATGGATTTGGACCTACTGAACACGAAAATGAATTTTAAAAATTTTTCTGTCGATTGGTTTGCGAGATACAAATTTTTTAATTTTTGGAGGTACACTTACTATTTTGAGCATATCTTTAGTCTTCTTTGACCTATTTTATCCTACTACTACTCAAATTAAAGACAATTGAGCCGTCTACAACTTATTCTCAGAAAATTTTCAAATCGGGTTAGTAGTTTTGATGTTGGCGGCTTAAAAAGGTTAAAAAACTGCGTTTTTTTAGTAAAAATGTGGCTGAAAAATTCATATAAAAATTCATATAAAATGTAAAACGCGATGTTAACAGCGATTTTAATTTTTTTACGTATAGCTGACACTTTTCCAAAGAAAATAAGCCCTTACTTAACAAAATCTGATGACAAATGGCCGACTTATTATTTTTTTGGTAAACGACCGAAATTCCGCTATTTCACGATTTTTTGATTTTCATTATTTGCACAGCTTACCTACCCAACGCAAACGAATAAATACATTTGAACTTAATTTAAAATAAACAAAGTAGTCTTCGTATATTATTTTTTAATTTATTTACAGCACTACATGCTCAATGTATCGCACAATTAGCTAAACTAACGAAATTAAACTCATGGCAAATCCATGAGAAAAAGTATGCTAGAACCAAATAACAAAATGGCTGTTGCCTAGTGTTATGGTCTTAATAGTATTTTAACTCACACGATTATTCAACTAAATGACATTAATCATAATCTACAAATGCGTTTAAAACCACAAATATGTAAATTTTGTACATTTAAAACTTCATATAAAACAATATTTGTATTCTATTTTGATGGATTTAGGTTTATAATAAAAAATGGGGACAAATAATAGTTTGATATATTTAAACATTAGAATAAAAAAATATTTTAAAACCATTTTAGACAGTTTTTTTGTGTTAAAACTTTTTAAAAATGCAATTATTATTTTTACACTACCTAATAAAGCCACTCATTGCGTGTGTAAAGTGTAATGTGTACCCATAGGGGCCGATGCATTACTTTACACCTTACTTCACTGATTAATTTTATAGACAATGAGCCCTAAGTTAATGCATATACACATTACCTTGAAGTTGATAAAGTAAGTATTTACTTAAATCGTTACGAGGATGGGGAAAAAATAATGTGTCTAAAAGTAAATTTTCATAAAAAAAAATTTGATAAAAAAATTATTACAAATATTTCAAACGTTATTTAATATATCGTAATCATGATGGGAATCAAACCTGCGAAATCTAGTTGCTAGCGGAGAATTCTGAGCTCTCTGAACTATGAGCAATCGATGCATATAATATTTGATTTTTTCAAACATAAATGAATAGTTGCTCTTCGTGTATTCGTTTGAGATGCCGAAATTTACATACATTACCCTTATGATTAGAAAAAAACACAAAGTAATAAGTTTAAAAATAGATTTTCAAAAAATAGATTTCAAAAAATATTTTATTTTTATGCAATACATTGTCAATTATCGGTAACTTATTACTTTATGCTTTAAAATAATGAAAAAGCTATCGAGCTATTACTACAAGGTAATGCATGAGTAATAATGCCCCCATTACCAAAGCTTTGCTGAGTAAGCTAACAAATTTATTGTTGCTTTCAAAATTTACCTAATTGGATTACTTCTGCTAACGAAAAGCTATTTATTTGTGTGTGCTTAGTATAAATAATCTGTAATTTTAAATTTATATGATTCTCATAATTCTTTAAATCTGTTTGTTTACAATTTAACTTAATTTTGCACCAATATAAGTTCCTTGAAAACAAAAATGGGAAAAAAATTCAATTATACGCTCATTTGGGGATTTCGTTTTTTTTTTGTTGTTCTGCAAACAAAAACTCATTTGGTTTTTGTTTGAATTTAACACAAATTTAAATATAAAATTTACTAATTGCATTTTTTATTTCCTCTTCTTATCTTTGCAGATTATATTTTAACACTGAGTATAAGTTTTCGTTCAGGATATAATTTTTATTATTTTTTTTAAACTGCAACTGGTCTTTTTCGCAATAATATTGAATACTAATGTGCTTAATTGAATGTAAGTAAAATGTTTTATTATGCATGAAAAAAAAAACAAAGTGAATATAAACTAATTTATTAAATTTATGAAAAGTTTTATACTAAATGTTTAATTTAAACTTTTTCTCATATCTTTGAAACTTTTTATTAATGTGATAAAAACAATTTCTTTAATTTAATAAAAATTTTATTGAAAAAATATTGATAAAAATTTCTTTGAGTGTATTTGTATACATTAATTTGTATATGATAATAATAAGGGTTACTAGGGTTGTATAAAAGTGATTTTAACGGCCATATAAATAAAGATACTGTCAGTTGCTTTCAAAAAGATTTACGACTAAAATGTTAACTTTGAGTTTCAAATTAAAGTTTTTTTATAGTTTTTGCAAGACTTACTGCCAGAAAAAATTAAATAATAAAAAAAAATTTGAGTACACAGAAATGTGTTTTAAGCGAAAACTCATCCATTTCTAGCGTAATTTCTTGGCTTTACTTTCTAAACAGTTTTACTGTTATACATACATATACTATAAATATTGCAGCTTAATTTTTCATCTTTTATCGGTTTAACGAATACCTGTTTTAAATACTTTAAATTGATAGGTAAGAGCGAAAATACAGCTATAGTATTAACTTAAGTTATAAATGCCAAATAAAATGTTCTTATTTTCTTTTGAAATAACGTAAATATTTCGTTACCAATATTTCTGAAATAGGTGTCATGGTAGTTTGAGTAAATTCATTAAAACTACCCTTTACTCTGACCATAACAAATAAAAAAATAAAAGATTAATTAAATTTAATTAATTGCCATCAATCATTTAAAAGTTTTTCTCTACTTGTTAGTATGAGTCTTTGCAACTTGTGTCTTAAGAATTTCAATCAAATATATATATGTATATGTATTTTTTGTTTTAAAAAAGTTTTATATACAATTGTATGTCTAGAACATAGACATATTAAAAGTTTTTTTTTCCACTAAACTTAGGTTCTCCTTTTTTTGGTATGTATTTGACTTTCTACACAAACAAGTTAGATAATTTATATTAAAGTTTTATTATAGTTATATCAACTTTTGTTCTAATCTTAATTGAACTAAATGATACTCTTAAAGACCTTTTATGAAAGTGATAATTATACATAATGAAGCCCTGTATTTTTTTTTTTTTTTGTTAAAATAACTCACCTACATAAATGTTTACTCGACAAAAGAAAAAAGTACATTATGCATCCTCAATTAAGTAAGTTTATAAAACAAATCATTAAAAAAGATTACTTAAAAAACTCAACTTTGAGAACTTTAAAATCTTGAAAAAATTACAGTATATATTTTTATAAAAACTTTTCTTTGCCACCATTGAAAATTCCCCCTTTCAATTTATTTTGTAGGATTTATTTGTAAAACTTTTTACACATATAATCTTTTTACAAAAAAGCAGTAAATGTTGAAAAATTGTATGCACTGTGCTGCTGAAATTGAAAGTTAACATAAATATAAATGTTTACTAACATCTCTTTTGACATGTAGGTAACTGCTAACCAACAAAACTACAAACTTTAATGTTCTGTATATATACACTACGTAATAGGAAAATCCTATAAACTGAGTGCTAAAAGAATTAATTCGACTCCGAATGCCGTTGCGCTTTGGTCTGTTATACAGTTGTCGTCGCTAGGTTTGATTCCGTTCTGATGCGGTGTTCCCATATCACTTAAACTAACCGCAGTAAAATAAAATACAAATTTGATCAAAACCGACATGGTAGTTAAGGCTTAAATAACTGAGATATCCACCGAATTTAATATCTTTTGTATCAAATAATCGTGAAATAAGGTGTGCGAAAGTTGAAATATACAGGTTGGTTGAAAAGTTCCTGCGCTCGAAATGAAAGAATACTGTTTTTGTTACGAAAAATATTTTTTTATTCAATATAATCTCCTAGAAGCTCAATACACTTGTTCCAATGATCTTCCAATAATTTTATCCCATCCTTATAATGGTTTTCCGGAAGCTCTGCAAAATAACCGTCTACGGCTGCTATGGCCTCTTCATTCGACGAAAAATGCTTTCCACGAAGAAATTGTTTGTGATTTCTTTGGAGCTTAACAACCAGCTTCAGTCCACTGTTAACGTTCTTGTTTCAATTTAGGATCATGGTCGTAGATCCAAGTCTCATCCATAGTTATAAAACGACGCAAGAAGTCGGTTTTATTCGGCTTAAAACGCTCCAAATTACGCTGAGAAATTTGTTTTCGATCCAGTTTTTGTTGAATTGTTAATGTGTGCGGCACTAACTATCCAAACAGTTTTTCCATACGTAATTCTTAATGTAAAATATGGAGTACTCGTTCGTCTGAAATGCCTATGGCATTAGCAATTTCACGCTTAGTTAAACTTGGATCTTCACTAACCATATTATGTACCTGCTCAATGATTTCTGCTGTGGTTGCAGTTTTTGGTCGTCCTTCGCGTGAATCGTCTTCAAGGCTGGTACGACCACGTTTAAATTCACCTGCCTAAAATTCAACGGTGCGTTTTGAAGGTGAGGACTCCTTATACACTTCTAACAATTGTTCATAAATTTCCTTTGCTTTTAAACCCTTCAAAACAAAGAATCTAATGACTGCACGATATTCAATTTTTTCCATATTAAAAAAAATCAATGACACGTCAACTTCAAATGGCTTGTAAGAATTGACAGAATGACTTGCAACTTTGCATGTGTTCTCAGGACAGTTATACCAACTTGAGAAAAAAAGTTTGGAGCTAGCAGTGCCATCTCTTGGTGAGCGCAGGAACTTTTCAACCAACCTGTGTAACATAGATAAATACATAATGTTGTTCTTAAATAAAAAATGCTTAATATTTTGAGATTTCTTTTAAATGGCCAAATATTATTGTTTCTATATTTTTAAATTTTGAAGTTACGTGAATAGTTGATATCTCATTTTAAAACTAATGAAACTTACTTAAACAGTCATAAGTTGGACTGGTAATTCCATACATTCCGGTATATTGTAAGGCCCATTCGTTATACAGAAATATTCGTTATATGACAACACATTTTTGTAAGAATTTTACTTTATATTTAGCATTTTTTAAATTTTTGAGATTACTAAAACATTCATTAGGGACTTTAATATAGAGACACGCTTAAACTAGAAGGTTCAGAAACAAAAAATTCTCAAACTATTTTCTTATTTAGATTTTTTTTTTATATATTTTTTTACCAATTGGTCGTTATATCGAGTATTAATCTTCAGAACTATTCCGTTATATAGGTAGTTAATGCAAACAATTAGGTTGTACGTTATATCGGGTTTTCGTTGTACCGAGTGTTGTTATACTGGGCTTGGATTGTATATAAAAAATCTGCGAAAAATAATCAAATGGATTTGAGACACGGTTAACAGATTTTTTTACTAACTTATTGAGCGCCCCGGTAGGCTAGTTGGTAGCGTGCTAGCTTATCAATTCGAGGATCGTGGGTTCGATTCCCACCAGAGGCTCTGGTCTGTTTTCGGTACAACGAGCCGATAGCCTTCATTGCTAGTGCTCGGTTAGGGTGTTAAGATATAATTTGTAATTGTATGTCTAATAAAATATATAATAATAATAATTTACTAACTTATTATTTTAAACACTTTTAAATTTAAACATAACGATTATCATATTTTGTAAAAATACATACGAGTACACTTAAAATAGTTTGTAAGTTAAAATAACAGAAAATGTCATTTACAAGAAATGATATTTCATTTAAAAACCGGTCTACATAATTTTTATTTAAATCAAGTGGCTTTTGTTATTTATTTTTAAATATTGTTTAAACAACTGACACATCCGTAAGAAATAAATGTTAAATCAGTAAAAATAAATGTTAAAATTTTACCTAACAATTCCTTAAAAAATAAATGATTTAATCATTTATTTTAAATTTAACCCGTTTTTGAATTTTTGTTTGTGTTTAATCTACAAAATATATACATTTTGTGTTAATGGGTTTGTGTATGTATGTGTGTTAATGAAGTTCTTGTAACTTGGATTAAAATAATTTTGTATATATACAATCAACTTAAATAAAAAACAAATTGAAATGTTTTGAATGTTTTTTTTTTTTGAAACAGACAGTAAACAAAATTTAAATTTATAATAACTGTAACTTATACAAATAAACTACAAATTTCCGTTTTGTGTTTAAATTTTTGTTAAATTTAAAACAAATGAAAAAATAAATGGAACTGGAAAAAAATCGGTAAATGATAGATAATCATTTCCAACAAATAAAAAGGGTGTTTTTGAATCATTTCAAAATAAAATGAAATGATTTATTTTAAATTTTATTGTTTGGGAATTAGTACCGCAACCAAATAAGTACTGCAACCAAATTTTTTAAAGCGCATTTGAAAGCACCAATTTTAAATGAATTTTAATTAAATAATTAATTGTCATTGAATATACTTTCAATTGGAAAAAAAGTTTTTTTTTATTTTCTAAGTCTGTGTTTTATTTTAAATAAAAGTTCTACACTTCTAAAAAAACACCCTGTAATAAAAAGTTCAAATAGATATTTCTTTGAAAAATAAATGTATGTTCCTTTATTTTTGAATGGAACGGAAAACTTTTTTTATTAAACTACAAACTGTTATCTACATAATATTCTGAGTGTATGTCTTTCATTAAAGTTAAGTTTTATTTAATTCAATCCCCACATGAATGTATGATATAATTTTCTGTTATTGTAGAGAATTTAATTGAATGTATGTGTTAAAGAGTAGAACATTCTTGTTTTGACCCATATGTGCGTTCGTTGCAATAGTAAATAAATGAAAATAAAAACTGACTGCTATCACTCACATTTTGTTACAGATAAAAGGCAACAAGTGAAAGAAACTGAACTTTTTAATGCATACAGTCAAAGCCCAATATAACGGATGATATATTAGCTGTAAATTATTTTCGAAAATCTCATATAAATTTAACACTTCCCTACGTAACACCCCATGAAAAATTAATAGCAGCTCACTGATTTTTGCATTACCAATAATGATCTACCCCTGCACAATGCATTACTTCTAAATAAAAATAATGAGTTACTAATTATGTGTCAGCAGTTACTTATATTCAATGCCTTCTCAGTGCATCCTGCACTACTTTCGGAGTAAAAATAATGATTTTAACTACTTATTTGGCAATTAAAATCTATTTTTGGGTTTGTTATTTTTTTTTTCAAATTGTGATTATATGAATTGTAACCAATTATTTTTGCCTAATCTATAAATAGTTATTTGAACATTACCGTTAACTAGAGAGTAACCCTAATCGTGAGCTCGGAGGTCATCCCTGTATTAAAATAATTAGCTTATCGGCCAAACTTTATCCAGTTACTGCTCTTTCAAAAAACCATTATTTGTGAAGGTCTTTTTTCTGGGATGTATAATTTTTGACATTTTCTCAATCTCGTTTACACGAGCGCTATTAGTTTATCGTGAGTGTACCTGTAAACAGATTGCCGCACAAACACAGCATTTCGTTATATCGCAACAAATTCTTGTACTAATTTTACTGCACATTTTACATTTCTGAAATTTCTTTGCTTATTAAAATATGTATAAAATTATAACAATGTGCTTAAGCTAAATAATTTGCTTAAGCAAATAATTTTCAAATTCCTTTCTAGTTTAGATTAATTCATAATTTTTTACACATTTTCCTACCAACATTTCGAAGTATATTGAGTATAAATTTTCAACAAAAATTCAAAATAAAATGCAGTTAGTGCAAATAATTTGGTTCCTTCTTATACCCAGTATCCGTTATACCGTGCTTTGACTGTATGTATAAAAATACTAATGTACTCATTGTGTTACGAAGATATTTAAAAGAACACATGCTGCATGCAACTCGAACTACCCTGTAGTTAAAGGCAAACAACGTGTTATTTAAAATTAATTTTTTTGCCTCTTTTGTTTTCGTTTTAAGGCATCCAATGTAAACAATAAAAAATATTTCAAGACTTTCCAATGTATCACACTTGTAACAGAATCTTGTTAATAACAAAATTTCCAGGCTGTTAAAAAATTTTATATTTAATTTTTTAAATTTGAAATCTTTTAATAGACTTTATATAAATAAGCGTTGGTAAATAATACGTGTTTCATTTAAAAGAAATATTCCGCATTTTTGGATTGGAAAAAAATATGTTGAAATGAATAAAATATTTTGATAAACAGTAGTAAAACTACAAAAAACTTCCATACAATTTTGTTTATATGTAATAATTATATCATACACTTCGCTGAGTAATGAACTGGAAAACAAAATTAAGACTAATATGTCTGCTTGCACAATATAAAAAATTGTTAATTTCACAAAATTTATTCTTATTTTTGTTTAATATAACACATAAATTAAAAAAAAAAAATTGCAAGATAACAATGTTACTTAGGTATAAAATTTGTTCAATTTAAGTGTTTCGGCCCTTTCCACTAAGGTCCTTAGTGATAGTGATGACCTTTTCACGGGAGTGAGGCAAAACTAGGGCCCACCGAAATTTTCGTATTATCAGAGTATGGGCAAACTATAGCGAACATGTATTTCAAATTTCAGTTTTCAAACCAAAAAGGGATTAGGCCGGCAGTAAAGGGGGAGACCTTTCCCATCTGAGCAGATGTCTACGCAGAAAGAGGCAAGCCGTCTATGGGGTGAAATTTCACCTTTTTCCCTCCCCGTGGGATTTTTCAAAAATCCCGTGTTAACTGATGTATGTACCAGAGCACTGTGGTCAATATTTTGAGATAGCGGCCAAAACTCCTTTTGGTTTTTGTTCTCCGATTTTAAAGTTATTAGACTCATATGAAAGTAGACAGTAGTAAACCTCGGGAGCCAAAAAATTAGAACTCTATTTCAACTATTTCACTGAGAACAGGGTGGTCCAAAATGGGCTTTTTCAGAATTTAGTAAATTTATGATATTTTTAGTTAATTTTTAAAGTTTAAATGATCATAACTTTTTTGTTTTTCAAGGTTTTTGGACGAAATAAATTTTGTGTTGTAACTTAACTTTTACTGGTAACTTAACTATTACTGGTAAAAAAATTGAAGCTCTACTGTTTTTAGAACAATTTAAATATTTTTTGAGCTACAGCAATTTTTCTGACCCAAGGTAAGATATTCGGTACAAATGCACGTCATATTTTTTGAGAAGTTATTTGTATGTGAAAGTGGCTATTATGCATATATTTTGATGAAATTTTGTACAAGAGTTCTTATTGACCCAAAATTATCAAAATTTTGACAAAAATGACAATAGAACTCTCAAATTATGTGGTATCTGGCAATTCATTTGGAAAAGGTAAAAAATGATTTTATTGCCATCTAATATTACATAACTTAAATACCTGAAAATTGCAAATAAATTTAAAACCAATGTAAATAACTGGTAAAACCAAGTACCTGTTATATTATATTTCAAAGATGTAAAAAAGATCATGTTGAAACTTCGAGCAATAGTATATTAATGCATGCATTAATTTTTTTTTCTTCATTATTGTTTAAACAATGGCTAAATTCAGTTATAGTGTTCTATCTGATATATATTTTGAAAGGAAAGATGAAAACGACATTATTTTAAATATAATGAATAATCCATTCTTTAAAATATGCGACAAACAAGAAATTAAAATTCATAACCTAAAAATAAAAAACTTTTTAAATACTTTAAGAAAACGGTACAATCAATGTTCCAGAAACAAGAAATTGTTTTACTCACGCAACTAAGAATGGCTAAGAAATAAACTTATTTTTAAAAAGCCATCAGTAACTACCACGGAAACTGGAAAAGGTGGTCGACCAGCAAAGCCAATTGATAATTGTAGTGAAAGATCACGAAGACGCAAGCTTAAACATATCAATGAAGAAGTTTCTTGTAGCATCATAAAGGATTCATTTCTGCACCAAATTCAACCATCGAAAACTAAAAAGAGTAAAATTGCTATCATTAAAAAAATAGTGGAAGCAAGCCCCAGACGCACAAAAAGGATTTTAGAAAGTATGCCGACACCAACTGAAGAAAATAAATTTACTCCAGAAGAAGCATTTGCACTATTTTTGGATTTGAAAATGACTAAAAACCAATATACAGAATTGCGGAAGCGAACCAATGAAAAAAATTGTGGAATTTTTCCATCATATGGAGATATAGTTTCTGCCAAAAAAGATTGCTTACCTTCACCAACTGCTATTAGTGTAACTTCAAGTTCAGCAGAAATAAAATTGCAGGATCTTCTTGAACACACTGCAGAACGATTATTAAAAACATTTGATGCTGACTATTTAAAGAAGTTTAAAAATTGAAGCATGACTTTAATTTCTAAATGGGGATGTGATGGGTCCTCTGGCCAGAAACAATACAAACAATTCATCAGATGCCAATTTAGTCAGTATGCTAATGAGACAGCAACCCTTTATAACCAAAAATATTCTTGGAGACATATGCCAACCACAGTTCACAAAATTTTGTTCCATGGGGAACAAATAATTCAGCACAATATGCTTCCAATTGGAGATCTCTCAGAAGAAGCGCAAGAAAAAAGGAACAAAGACTACAGATTCTTTCGCGAGCACAATACAAGAAAAATTTCCAGATATTGTACTAATGAAGATCTTATTAATATTTTGTTGTGCACATCAGACCCATATATGTCCAGTAATCGACAGAAATGGAAATCAACCTCATTAAAGTTAGATGAAGAAGCTAAACAACTACTGCAAAATGAAAATCAAAGCTATTTGGAAGAAATTTTTACTAATATTGTTTAATTAATACTAGTTTAAAGATTATAATTTGTTTCTAATTTTAGTATAAATTTTTATTAATACATTTAAATAAAATATATGTGCACTTTAAATCAATAGTAAAAGTTTACTTAAAATTTTATCGATGTTGTGTTCTGTATATAATATATCCAAATGGTATTGATATTGTTGGGAATTTCAGTGTTATTTTTCAGTTTAATCCTCACAAGAATTAGCTTTCTTCCAAAAAAAACAACCTTTGGCCCCTGTGAATATTGAGACTAAATAAATGTCAGGGGCCAAATGTTGGCATTTTCTGACCAAAATTAAGTTTAGGAATAATAAATAAGTATTGGTTGTAAAATACGATTGAAGAAAATAAGAAATTATAAAAAAAATACCTATTTAAAATGTCAAAATATTCAACTTTTACTCCACATTACTTACGTTCCCATCAGTCGATTTTTACGTTTGAACACGCAAATTGAAGCTTAAAGTCCCTCCTATTGAACAAAACAAATTGCGTAAAAAAATACCAATCCGGTCAAAAGTTATAGAGTTTTGACCGCTATCTCGCGAAATTGACCACTGTGCGGAGGAGGAAGTTCATACCAAATTTCAACTTCATAGCTGCAGGGGATTTTGCAAGCGATCATGGAAGAGAATTTTTCCTTTTTGAAGAACCCCGTCTTAGCTGATGTCTATACCGAAGTATGAACCTTCATACCAACTTCCAACTTCCTAGCTTAAAATTTTCTCCTGTTTTCACCCTCCCCGTAGGATAGGTGATATCTAACCCGGAGGTGGAATCCTTATATCAAATTTCAACTTCCTAGTTCCAGTGGCTTAGGCAGGCCGTTAAGGACAGGCCTGGCGAAAATAAAAAAATATGCCTTATGCCTAAGAGAGAGCCCATACTCCAGGGAACACATATTTTTAATTTCAGGTTTCTATCCAAAGGGGTTTAGTCATATCGTCAGTTTGCCCCTACCCGTAGGAATTTCCAAAAAAATATCTACCGAGTATACGAACTCAGCTACGCCTACTAGGTTCTTCTATAGTACATTAAAATGTATTTTAAAAAATTCTTTTGACTAATTGAAATTTACTTACATAAGAAATAAGTATATTAACTATGGATTTAAGATAATTTAACACCCACTTATTGTAAGAATATTTAGTTGTTGCCTATAATAGAAATGGGAAATTAAAAAAATGTTTATTTACAAAATGTTTATTTTCAAACAATTTTATGTAAAGCCGAAAGTTAGAAATACATCTTTTTAATTACTTCCATATAATTTTGAGTGTAACATTATAATTTACAAATTTTTAAAAAAAAATTGTATTATTGATTTGAAAATTTGTGTTTTTTATTTATATTAAAATATATTTTTATAACTTTCAAATTTTTCTAAATTTACTATTAAAAGATTGTGTTTAATCTCAAGTAAATGTATTTGTATAAACAATTTTAATTAACTTTGTTGTTAAAGTTTCTTTATTTTTATTAGAAAACATTTAAGGAATAACGTAAATTCTTACAATATTTTGTATTTGTTGTTATTGTGTTGATACAATTTCTCACTTACACCCAGACAACATATTCTGATAAACGAATTTGTTACTATTCGATTGGTTTGCTTAAAGTATAGTTCGCTTTTTTACTTCACTCAAACAAAAAGTATATTATTTTCTATAGACTATTTTTCCCGCTCTACCAGATATTCAACATGGTACAGAGTTCAGCAGCAACATTTTTAAATGAGAGGGCAACATTTTCAAAGTTGCTAAAGTGTTGAAAAACTTTAAATTTGGTGTATGCAGTGCTGCCACATAAACAGTGTAATTTTTTATCCCAGTTTTTGGGATTCTTAACTGTTTACCAGTTTTTTTTTCATGAAAACAATTTTTTTCAAATTATTGCATTTTTTATAGGTTTTTAGTTATATGTTGCAACAATTAATAGCATATTTATTCTCTTTATTATATATTTTTACCATAGAAATGGGAAATAATGGATATGAATAGACATAGTTGGTCAATGTGTTTGTACACACTTTAATACTTTTCATGTCACAATGTTATGTTTGAATTCGTAACTATTTTTTAACACAATTGCAAATTTTTGTTGTATTTTTTACTTTATTAGACATGTCTAATTTTAGTAAAAATTAATAGTATATTGAACAAATATTATATTTTTATATGAAAAATCTGAAAAAATACATGAATAAAATAAAAAAAATTTTTTTATGAAATAATCTGAAATATCTCTAGCATCCCACAAAACGGCAAGAAAAGAATTAAAATTGGTTATATGGCAGCACCGCTAAACATTACTTAAAGTTGCCGACAAAAACTCACCTTTGTTACCGCCAAACTATGTTCGTGTTCTAAGAGAGTACTAAAATGTTCGTGAGAGAGAAACATACTCTTGAGAATTACATACTTTTTGGGCTAGCAGACAGTTCAGCTAATTTTAGTTAACTTTACTAAAATTTAGTCAAATCTACTTGCTTAAATCAGACAACTTTCTTCACTAAATATTTATAAAAACTCAATTCATTTTTAATCAAGGTTGGCAAGCAATACCTTTATAACGGTAGTTGTCTACCACATTCAGATTAATATCGATACGACAATTTTGAAACTAAGGTTCCAATAGTGATATTTGTCTTCTAATATCACGGGGTTTTTTTCATTATAAATCCGTTATAAATCGGTTTTTCGGTAGTTTAGCGTTATTTTAACGGTAGTTTAAAATATTTCTAAATTTAACCGGTGAAATATCGCATTAAACCCGGTTATAGAAAAAGACAAATGATTTTCATGGAATTGCCATTTGAAATTTTCATATCGGTCTTAAAGTGGCTGTGGCAGCCAACTACCAAACATGGTTGGCAATATCCTATACAATATCCTTGGACTTTATCTTATATTTTAGATTTTAAAAACTTCAACTTTTAGTTTCAAATTTGCTCTCGATCGTAAAAAAGATATTAGCAAAAATTTGTGCAAAGTGCAGCAACTCGGTTTGAAAAAAATATTAAAATAATTTACTAAAATCATTAGACTAATTTGTAATTAGAGAATAGGAATAGTTTTTACTGCAAAATAATTTTGTACAAAAAATTAGCACAATAACTGTTAAGTGGGATATAAAAGATTTTAGGTTTTTTTTAACTTTTATAAATCTTACCAATAATTTCAGCCACGGTATTTAAATGCTGATACTATTTATAGATAATTTTAAATGTGAACTTTTCAAAATTTATTTTAATCTTGCATTTTCAAAATAAAACCACAAACTCTTCTCTCTCACACAATATCGGTGCAAATGTTTACATGCAAAATATCAAAAAAAAAAAAAAATTAAAAGAATCGAACAGTTTATAATCTATTTATCTTCTATTTAAATAGTATCCAAACAAAATTTTTTATAATAAAATAAGAATATAAAACAATTTTCGTCCAGTGTCATTTAAGAATCTATACTCGAATTCCTTTCACTACACATATTTTAAATATTTATGTATATTTATTTGTCCAGCCATTAACAAAACCATTTGAGTATTAGTTGTTGTTGTTGTTTTATTTTCCTTCAAATGCCTGGTTAGTTATTTGTTCGTCTTTTATTTTTATGTTTAAAATCACGTATGTTTTGTAAAAAACTAAAGTTAAAAAGTTTTTGTCCACTTATAGACATTAAAATGTAAGTTAACGCTGAGTCCATTTTGAATTCAAATCACATACAAATGAATATATTTTTTGAGCTGTTTTTTTGTTTTTCAACATTTTCTATTCACGTGCTTAAAGCTAATTTCCAATGGTTTTCTGCACCATGTTGTTTGTGTGTAATACGAGAAGAGGTCTATTAAATCACCAAGCATTTTGTGTATGAGTAAAAATTTGTTTCCACTAAAAGATATAAAATATCATGTTCTTAGAATTTTAATATTCTAAAATTCAAGGTTAATTTTGTTTGCAAAAACATGATCTATGCCAACAGTCTTTAGGGGGACTACCACAAGTTAAAACAAATGAACATGCAACTTGCTGCGGCGGAAATCAAAGACACTAATTTAAAATGTCGTAAAAGAAAATAAATTTATATAGAATTTACAAAAAATTTCTAGGAACGCAAATTAAAGGCAACGTATTTGTTTATTAATTCTCAAATTTAATTTGTATTCCCCATAAAAAGTAAATTTTTGCAAAATGTATCACAACTACATAGTAGTTTTTAAAAACTTGAAAAATTTTTATAAAATTTGACAAGTATATAAATTGAAATTTATCAAAAACAAAAAAAAAAGAAATAAAAATTTTAAAAAATCTTAATCCATAATCATCTACATCGTCAAAGTTTGAACTTTATTTGCAAAGTTCTGTTGAATTGGCGATTAAAACAAAAGCTAAGATTGCTAAGCTAAGATAATGTTAGATTAGCTAACTAAGGCCAACACCAGACATATGTGGTCCTGATCAGATTTACTTTCTTTATACATGTTATTGCTTGCTTTAAATTAAATTATTTTGATTAAACAAACAGAGCTTTCGTTGTTCGGGTATTCACTGTATTTGAACTTTGACCCTAATATACTCGTA
The DNA here is from genome assembly GCA_949748255.1 of Eustalomyia histrio. NCBI lineage: Eukaryota > Metazoa > Arthropoda > Insecta > Diptera > Anthomyiidae > Eustalomyia > Eustalomyia histrio. Next base: position 105,929,716 of record OX456525.1, on the reverse strand, counting down.
GCATGACATTGTAAATAATGAGGGTTGCGAAGATTAAATAAAAGTTTACAAAATGTAAAGTTTATTAAATTTAATCATCTTAACATAAAAGTCATCAAGGAAATTTCACTCTCAAGGAAGGTATACCCAGTGGCACCCATTTGAATTATTGTAAATACATATACACATATAGGTGAAAATAGCGCTTTGTGGGAGGAAATTATCAAAAATCCAAACTAGCAGGAAATAAAAAAAAAAACGAAACACCTTATCGTATCTTTTTGAACTTCTCTCGTAGTTATATGAAATGCAACACTGCTCCCATCAAGTACCACCAGTTAATAGAAAGACTACTGTCAAATTTTGAGCAAGTTGCAGGATTTTTCGATGTCCATAAAATAGGCATTTGTTTGATCAATAATTTATCGTTATGGCTAAATCTCTTTCCACCGCTAAATCCCGAGAATAAGGCTAATGAGGGGGCAATTCGTAGTCTACTTCATGGATTTTTGCCATGGAAACTAAGCTTTCACACGATTCCGTTGGTGGCCGATTGTGAGCAAATTCGGAAGCCATCCTGCGGAAAGCTTTCTCATACCCAATTGATCGTTCAAAATTAAAACTACTTAGCCATGTGAGATGCCTATGTTTTGGTTGTAGAGACCTCAACTGGGCGTTCAGAACGTTCGGCATCTTCCGTGCTCGTAAGGCCACAACGAAAGTTAGTAAACCACTTTTTTACCATTGAAATTGATGGTGCAGAGTCTCCATAGAATTTATCAAGCTTTTCCTTGGTTTGATTAACGGTTTTTTTCGCACTCGAAATTAAATTTTTTCCATTTTTAAAAAAAGCCACGAGGTTGTATGTTTTGAACAGCTGTTAAACGCAAGTAAATGACGGAACTTGCTTAAAATTTGACAGTAGTCTATTAAAGGTGGTACTTGATAGCAGCAGTGTTGCATTTCATTTAACTACGAGGGAAGTTCGAAAAGTCACGGACTTATTTATCCGCCTTGTACACCCAAATAAAACACTTTAAAACGTACTGTCCGTAAAAAAAACTGTACACTAAGGTGGTCCAAAAAACGTTCGAATTTACGAGGTCTAAAACCCTACAAATATGCACTTATGGAAAATAAGTTTTATTTAGAGGTAGCACTTCGCCAATGAATTTTCAAATTTCTACTTGTTCTATTATTTTAAATAAATTAAAATTTGAGAAAAATTTAATATAATTATTAGAATCGCGACTCATTAAATCTAAGAAATTTCATATATTTTTGGGTGTACATTGCGAATATATAATCAAAAAAAAAAAAATCGAAATCGCGAAAATTGCAATTTAATTTGCTTTTATTTACCTCTACGTTAAATTTTTTTGAATGATTATATGTACACGGAATGCCTTCTTATGTGAGACATGATTTTTGTTAACAATTAATTTTTAAAACGCCAAACAGTAGCGAAAAACTAAAAAAAGTAAAATTTTACATTTCTTTCAAGAATTAAAAACAGTATCATGTCTAATCAAAGCCTTTAGTAAGAAGATTGCAAAAGTATAACAAGTTGGATTTTTTGATGACAACGTTTTTAGATAGTTTTCAAAGGCACGGATATTTAAAAACCACAAATTTGTTTTCAATTTTGATTGCGGATTCGTAATCTTCATAAAGATTAGGATCATATATGAGAAATATGTTCATTTAAGGCGTTTGCATGTTCAATTTTTAATCACATCTTTTCAGAAAATTTTAATATTCTGACTAAAATATTTATTTTTATATATAAATTTAAAAAAAATTGAGAAGTAATTAAAATTTACGGAATTTTTTAAAATTTTGGTCTGATTCCTTTTATGTACATTAACTAAGACTGTATTGAATAAATTTGTTATATTTAATTTTTTTGAAAAATATATTTTTTCTGTCCACATTTCATAAAAACACCCATAATAAAAATTTTACAGTAACAAAAAATAAACAACAAAAACAAAAAAAACTTCATATTTGCAGCGTCAAAAGAAATTGTACAGTAAGAATAACAAATGAATTTAGTACCTTGTTTGCTTTCCATATGCTTTACACTCACCAAATAATTTCTGTACTGACAACTGAAAAGTTTGCTGTTATAACGGGAAATTTTGCTAATTTGAGCCCAGACGTATTTTTTGATAATCTTAGCAACACATGTCTGCTGACAATGAAATTTGTAGAAAAAATTAGCTGCCGCTACTAAATTTCAGTAAATTTTTTGTAAAATGGAATTTATAATCTGTTTGCTAAAATCAGCAAAAAAAAAAATACTAAATATTAATATAAGTACAAAATTTCAAATTTATTTTTTTATCGAGCATAATTTTTTTTTATTTTATCTATTTTTTTCAAAAAATATTTAAGAAAAAATAAAAAAAAAATCAAAGGCTTCAAAATTGTAAAAACACAAACGAATTTATCATTTTGTTTTAATTTAGTAATTTCTGTTTTTAGTCATTTTTTTTACCTTTAAGGTTAAATTTTAATTGTTTTTAGGGATGATTTTTAAAACTAAAAAAACTTTTTAGTGCTATTTTAAGTGGATGTTCTATTTTTATTTTTTTTAATCTATGTAACATTTTAAGGCAATTTAAGTTTGTAAAAAATTGAGAAGTAATTAAAATTTACGGAATTTTTTAAAATTTTGGTCTGATTCCTTTTATGTACATTAACTAAGACTGTATTGAATAAATTTGTTATATTTAATTTTTTTGAAAAATATATTTTTTCTGTCCACATTTCATAAAAACACCCATAATAAAAATTTTACAGTAACAAAAAATAAACAACAAAAACAAAAAAAACTTCATATTTGCAGCGTCAAAAGAAATTGTACAGTAAGAATAACAAATGAATTTAGTACCTTGTTTGCTTTCCATATGCTTTACACTCACCAAATAATTTCTGTACTGACAACTGAAAAGTTTGCTGTTATAACGGGAAATTTTGCTAATTTGAGCCCAGACGTATTTTTTGATAATCTTAGCAACACATGTCTGCTGACAATGAAATTTGTAGAAAAAATTAGCTGCCGCTACTAAATTTCAGTAAATTTTTTGTAAAATGGAATTTATAATCTGTTTGCTAAAATCAGCAAAAAAAAAAATACTAAATATTAATATAAGTACAAAATTTCAAATTTATTTTTTTATCGAGCATAATTTTTTTTTATTTTATCTATTTTTTTCAAAAAATATTTAAGAAAAAATAAAAAAAAAATCAAAGGCTTCAAAATTGTAAAAACACAAACGAATTTATCATTTTGTTTTAATTTAGTAATTTCTGTTTTTAGTCATTTTTTTTACCTTTAAGGTTAAATTTTAATTGTTTTTAGGGATGATTTTTAAAACTAAAAAAACTTTTTAGTGCTATTTTAAGTGGATGTTCTATTTTTATTTTTTTTTAATCTATGTAACATTTTAAGGCAATTTAAGTTTGTAAAAAATTGAGAAGTAATTAAAATTTACGGAATTTTTTAAAATTTTGGTCTGATTCCTTTTATGTACATTAACTAAGACTGTATTGAATAAATTTGTTATATTTAATTTTTTTGAAAAATATATTTTTTCTGTCCACATTTCATAAAAACACCCATAATAAAAATTTTACAGTAACAAAAAATAAACAACAAAAACAAAAAAAACTTCATATTTGCAGCGTCAAAAGAAATTGTACAGTAAGAATAACAAATGAATTTAGTACCTTGTTTGCTTTCCATATGCTTTACACTCACCAAATAATTTCTGTACTGACAACTGAAAAGTTTGCTGTTATAACGGGAAATTTTGCTAATTTGAGCCCAGACGTATTTTTTGATAATCTTAGCAACACATGTCTGCTGACAATGAAATTTGTAGAAAAAATTAGCTGCCGCTACTAAATTTCAGTAAATTTTTTGTAAAATGGAATTTATAATCTGTTTGCTAAAATCAGCAAAAAAAAAATACTAAATATTAATATAAGTACAAAATTTCAAATTTATTTTTTTATCGAGCATAATTTTTTTTTATTTTATCTATTTTTTTCAAAAAATATTTAAGAAAAAATAAAAAAAAAATCAAAGGCTTCAAAATTGTAAAAACACAAACGAATTTATCATTTTGTTTTAATTTAGTAATTTCTGTTTTTAGTCATTTTTTTTACCTTTAAGGTTAAATTTTAATTGTTTTTAGGGATGATTTTTAAAACTAAAAAAACTTTTTAGTGCTATTTTAAGTGGATGTTCTATTTTTATTTTTTTTAATCTATGTAACATTTTAAGGCAATTTAAGTTTGTAAGGTGTAAGTTTTAATTAGAAATATCCACTTTTTAAAATTAGTAAATTTTTTTTTTGCTAAGTTTAGCAAATCGGTTTTCAAAAATTTCTAAAATGATTTCTGAAATTAACAACAAAAATTTGTAAATATTCTGTAAAAATTCTATAATTTGTAAAATGCAAATAGCATAAAGATTTGCTAAATAATATTTTTTTTTTACTAAAAATCAGTACAAAAATAGTAAAGTGGTATTGAAACCCGTTTACAAATTTGTCTACTAACTTTTTTTTCTGAGTGTAATTACAACTTCCAATCTATAGGGCATTGGTTTCAATAGATTTCTAGTTTTTTCGGGAGAGATTTTTTGCCATTCCTTCATTATCACTGATTCGAGAGAGTGATTGCTGCTAATTATACTTTTTATTATTTCTAGTTTTTAGAGTATTGTAGAATCTTTCCATCATTAACCCAATTTCATGCAATATTTTAACACAAGTTCTTGAACACTAATGATTTGAACTGATCATCACGATATCAAGCCAACTAATAATTATTATAATTAGTGAATATTACCTTGTATGTGATAATTCGGGCAACTCAAAAAAATCTTAAGACAATGCTTTATGCTTTTAAAAAAATTATCAAAAAAAAAGTAAAATAAGCAGTTAAAATGGCAAAATAAGCCGTACAGCTTATTTTTTTTTTTGATACTTTGGCAGTCAAATAAGGTTGTAACATATTTGTTTTATTGCAATTCAGGATGGGTGAATCAAAGAGTTTATTTTAACAAGAGTTAAATTTTAAATACTAAATTTTATTGGTCGACTTTAAAAAAGTGTATTAAAACCCTGCAAAAAATATGCTAAATGCCATGCTTAATTAATATATAACTTGTTTTAATTTCTTTGAAAATCAATTTTCAATTTCTTCAAAACACACGTTTTATTTCGTCTTTTTGGGCCGCTAAAAATTACTGTCTATTAATTTTGTTTCCTCTATCACATATCTAAAATTTGTTGCAATCCGTGGGTGAGCCCGGAGATACCTTCCTTGTTAGTAACTTTAAAGTTGTAGGTATGTATATTTGGATGACAGTTATTTTGAAAAAAATAGATAAATAAGTAAAGCACTATAAATTCTTTACCATTATTAAAAACACCAACAAAAAAATTAAAACAAAATACATACACTAAGGTGTCCCTCAATATAAAAATTATCGAATTTCGATGGTGGCCACGAGAATTTCACCAATAGTCCGAAAATTCCCACTCTCTCCACAACCTGATCCTCTCTCCAATGTACCCCAAGGGCATCCCACAGAAAATTTCCGGAGCAATGAAGGGCCAACGTGCCCCACAGTTGGCCAGGCAGTCCGCCCTTTCGTTGCCCTCGTGCCCTTCATGGCTAGGATTTTACCCCAGGGTGAGGAAGTTGTTTTGACCAAGTCTATCAAGAGCACGAATGCACTCCATAACCAGTCCAGAAGACACCTCGTAGACAATAAGAGCCCTGAGTGCCGCTTGACTGTCAGAAATAATGTTGATACGAGACCTGACTGTAAGCCTACGCAGGTACTCCGCCGCACAAACGTATACGGCGAAGATTTCAGCCTGAAAAATGGAGGGATATTTGCCAATAGGAAGAGCGTGTTGGAACCCGGGTCCAAAAACGCACGCACCCGTGTCCATGTTCGCCTGCTTCGAGCAACCCCAGTTCAGGATCCCAAGATCGGTTGTTCTACATGCTCCTATCAAACAACATCATTTCAAAATTTGTTATTCGATTGATAACAGCGGCAAACCGTTGGTTCAACAAACTTGCCACCGTTCACATAACGCCTGTAATTAAAAAATGTGGTGCGCTCAAATAAGAAAACCAGTCGTTTGTTAGTTCTATTTTTTTTCTACGCTTGGTGATTTCTGCTCGGCTGATTATAGCTTAAATCTTCTAGAGTTTCTGCAAGTTGATTTCCAATAAAACTCAATTTTTTTCCTACATACAAATTTTTGTTTTGTATTAATTATTTTAGTCGATGAAGCACAAGCTTTCATTTAAAGATTCAATTATATATCGTATCTAAATTAACATCTTATTTTTTAGAAACACTTTTAAATTGGGATGAATCCTATTAAAGTAAATATATTTCTAAATTTTTTGTATTTGAAGATTTCAAATTTTGCTTTTGCATTTTAAAAATAATTAGAAACATATTTTATTTAAAACAAAATTGAACTAAATTTGAGTTGAAAGCTGTTTCTATTTAATTTAATGTTGTTTTTACTTGATTTTAAAACATATTTTTTGTGTTTGACTATAATTTTGTGAGTCTAAGCAAGTATTTATTAAAATAAAGGATGTAAAGAATTAAAAGCCTAACAGAAAGCCAAATTTCAAATTCTCCAGTTTCAGCATTTGAGCCTCAAGTTTAGTAACTTCTAACAAGGACTTTATAAAACTATTATAATTTATTTTTATTAGCCATCAGTTATTAACCAAGCAGCTTGGCTAAATTTCATAGTCCTTTCTAAAATCGACGAATTATAAGTTGCGAAACTTGAGCCTCAAATGCTGAAACTGAAGATTCTTAAATTAGACTTGATTTTGCATACTGTCTATCCTATAGTTTGATAAAGTACTTGGTCTAACTTCAATGATCATTGAAATGTTTTTTTTTTTTATTTCAGTTTTTTGATAATATTTCCTGCAACGTTTTAAATCCATTAAAATTTGTTTTGTACCGATTAGAAAAATGAAAAAGAACAAAATTATGCATAAATTTGGAAAAAAAATCCAAATGTAGGAATAAAATACGATTTTTAGTGAAAATCAAGTAGCAATAACTCGTAAAATCTTTGACCGATTTCAAAAAGTTTAATGATTATCATACCAAAATATATATTTAAAATTTTGAAAATTTTCAACAGATCGGGATCTTTGAGAGTTTTCCATTTTCTCAATTCTTACATTTGAGATCTAGTGGAGCATAACCGGGAATATTAGCATTAAAAGTGGACAATTCTTAATTTAAAGGCCACCTTAACATCCATACTTCAGATGTGAAACCACTGATTTTGGCCTTAACAAGGGATCGACTTAACTAGTATTGACAGGTTAGGTCTACTTTGAAATGTAACTTTTTTAAGGGTACTTTTGGTTTTTTTTAGTTTTACATTCATGTTTAGTGACCTAAAATAGAAAAAACTTTATATACGAACATAAAATCTTGAAAAAAAATTCTACTTTTATATGTTTTTTTTTTGTTAGTAAAATGGTAAATTGGGAAAACACGAAAAAAGTTTGTATTTAGCAGAGCTTCGAAAGAATTTATTAAATTTGAGCTTAATTCATGAACAATTTAATTAGAAAAATATGGCATTAAAACCATTCCTTAAATATTTATTCAGTAGCTTCATTCCCAATGCTTTGATTGGTTTTGAATAAACTAGTAACTTGAATTATTCAAATGTTATGTTTTAATTATGTACAAATTTTCAGACTTTTTTGTTTGATGATAAATATTTCAGTTTAATGTTGAAAAATATCGTAAATTATTTTAGTAAGTCAACGAAAAGAAATCGTTCTTTATTCATCTTTTATTAAATGAATTAAAAAAATTTTCAATTCATTCAATTTTGAAGCAATTATAATGGAATTCATTCATAAAATTTAAAGCTGTATGAATGTTTTTATGCAAATTTGAGTCAAATTGAATCAAAGGGAGTAAAAGAATTAATTCATTTCAAGTTTTGGTTGTGTAGATTCTGGCGGCAATAGTCTCTTCACAGTCATGACTGTCATCTACAGAGGATTACGGCGTAAATAGTGGCAAATACATTTTCAAAAATAAATCAAGAAATAGAATGAGAAAAAACACCGCAAAAATCTCTGGCTTACATATAACAAAATTGACAGACATCACAGAGTATATCAGAAAAAATGGCAAAAAAATAAAAAAAAGAAAAATTAAGCAGATTGCCTCAAAGTAGCTGCTGTTTAAGTGTACTAAAGGAAATTAAATTAAAGCAACAACTTACGAAGATAACAACAAAAAAGTAAGTGATAAAAAATTTTGTATTTTACCATCAAAACTCAATCGAATGCCATCTTTTTAAAAATTAATAGATTTTTCACCCACTCTCAGGCGGAAAAAATTTAAAACGACAGCATCAGTTACAACGGAATACAGTAAAATAACATAATATTGTATTAACGATGAGTGTTTGATAAATATTGAACCCAAACTTGAAAACACTAATTTAGACAATGCTTAAAATACTTGAAAACAACTACTTTATATGAATATTACAACCAAGGGTCGGTTTGAGCCTGAAGTAATATAGAACGTCAGTTACGTATGTCCTTTGCAGACTGGCGCCATTTGGAGACAGAAAGAATTATTAGATATTGTTGCACCTGGTCACTCCAACGGAGATTGGGTCGTCATTTCCTGCGTTGCCCACCGGCGGGATTTTCCTTGAACGCCTTATGAGCTGGAGCGCCGTTTTCCTTACGACAAATATACCAAGCCAGCGCAGTCTGACTATATCTACATCAGGATAAAGCTCGTACAACTAGTGGTTCATAGTAATTCGGAATCCATCATCAACACGTATAGGGATAAATCTGACGAAGAATTTTCTACTCGAACACTGCCAGTAATTACGCATCTGATCTTTTCAGATCTACAGTATGCAGTTTGTATGAAAACAGCACTTTTCATCCGCCGAGAGAGGACTTTACTTCTCAATTGCTTATAAAGCCCAAAGTAACATCTATTGGCAATAGTTATTCTCCTTTTAAGTTCTAAGTTGATTTCATTGCTATAATGGATATGCTCTGTTCAAGACGCTATGATCTTTTACTGCTCGAAATAAAATACTTGGTCTTGTTCTCGTTCACTTTTAGGCCATTAGACTGCAAAGTCTCCACTAACTGCCCGTGTGTTGCGACTGATGATGTCGATATGATCAGCATATCCAAGCAGACATGGCGACGTAAAACTTCTCTCTTATCAGCATATCTGGATATCTAACGCAGCCTTATAGTCGGCCATTTACTTTATTATTTCAATTTTGGCATACTTTTTCCAACATTTCGGCCGATATTTCACCACTGCTCCAATTTCTTACCAAACTCTCCTCTAAATAGGTTCAGGGTATCGTGTGTGGAAGCCACATTTCAACGAATTCAAATTCTTCCACTTTGGGCAAAAAAAAGTCGGTAATCATCGCACGGGAACATTGCTCCATTAAAAGCAACGTTGCGAAATTCATTGTTCCTGAAAAGGTACGGTCTAATAATGCCGCCACTTCAGTGTGCATTGGCTCTTGAAGTGCCTCTAGCTGCTCTTCACACCAAATTCGGTAATTCTGTTTATTGACGAACTCATTGAGCAAAAAATGAACTTCGTCGCTGAAGGCAATTTGTCGATAGAAAAGTGGATCTTTATCCAACTTTCCTAAGGCCCATTCACCAAACAAACGAGGTTGTGGTATTTACAATCAGCGGTTTTAACTATATTACTAATTCTAACAAATGTTCCGTTGGCGTACATTTTTTTAAATATTTTTCTTTTTGGGAGTAAATTTTGTCTTACTCTCTGTAATTTTGTTTCTGAGTAATTATTACTAAACTTTATTGGAAAAGTATACAAACGGAACTTACATATGTTAGTTTACAATCTACGTATACATATCGTACCCTAAATACAAAAGAGTCACAACACAAAAATTTGTCGAAATTGACTTCTTTCCATAAATTAATTCACAGTACACATCTCTAACTACTTCCAAAATTTCTTTCTCCTCACTATCTTCTTTAACTGGAAAATAACATTTTGTCTGTTTTTATGTTAATTGCTCAAAAACATCTGATTACTTTTTGTTACACAATATGAGAGTTTTGTTGTTATTGCTGTAACATTGTGGTGTATTATTTTGCATTGTGCTTCTTTAGTTGTAAAAAATGTATTCAATCCACTGTATTATTTTATTAAATGCCGATTTTGATTAAATAATCATTATTGTCGTAAGGATCATAACTCAAAATAATATTTTATTTCCACAAACACAATATTAAATTAATAAAAAGTATACAAAAAACCTTTTGCAAAATGGACGTTTTTCATAATAGTACAATTTTTTTTCAATATTACAATAATTTTCACACAACATAAACAAATTTTTGTCTTTTCTAAAAATTTCAGAATTTTGAATTGTGAATCTTTTGTATTTATTTAGGGTGCGATATGTACGTGCAATACGTAATACCTAACAAATGAATAAACCTACTTAATGGTAGGCAGCTGCCAATAACAGTTTAAATTGCACTAAATACAAGGAATTAAAAATAAATTGAATGGCGTACGTTCATGCAATCAATATTGTATATCGTGTTTATTAATGAATAAAAAAAATGGAAACAGCCTTCGAAAAATTCCAATAGAATCCAATCATATCAACCGAAACCATCAAACCAATCGTCACCAGTTATAGACACATTCGTTCATACACACACACACACCCAAGTAATGGAGACAATAAAAATGTTATATATAACATGTCCTTTTTTATGATAATAAAATGTAGTACACTACTGTATTGTTTAAAATTTTATTTTTTTTTGTGTCGTTATTTTTTAAGAATATTTTATACACTCACTCGTATTTAAACTAAACCTTCCAACAAACAGCAAAATGATATTAATTTAGAACCATAAATTCATATCACGATGTGGCGTCATGTCTCTAGTGGTTTCAAAATCTGTGCAAATTCTTATATTAATGCCATTTTTATGCCATATTGTACAAACATTTGTGTCTCTCTATAACTGAAGACTAATATTGTTGTACAATAGATGTTACTGTGTTTGTTTGTTATCGTATATGAATTTGCAATACGTATTATATTCATTAGGTTGACATTACGTTATATGAAAATTTTTATTGGAATTTAACAAATTCTTGTCCGAATATTGGTGAACATTTTAGCAAAAGCGGATAACTCGATAAGTCGTGCACATATGATAGATCATTCAAAACCGAAACCCGCTTAAACGGTTTTTCATTTTTAAAAAAGCCTACCGGTTACGTGTTTTTTGCATTAAATTCGAAAAAACAGAAAACCGCTTGTTTGGTGTCGGCTAACCTTTTTTTTAATATATTTTTTTTCAAATTTTTGCACATAAGGTTGCTAAACGGTGACAAAATATTCGCTTAGTTAAAGTAAAAAATTTATATTGCAGCCAGTAGTTATTAATAGCAGTATTTATTAATTAATAGCTGCTAAACCTCTAATGTTGTAAAAAATAACACTTTTTTAACTTTCAAGCGAAACTTTCGAAAATTTTAATTTGAATAACAAAATAAAATGTATAATTTTGTCAGACTGCGTAATTTGATAAAATATGCTACTAAAGCACTGTGCGAGGTGGCTAAATAAATTCTAAACTAAATAAAGTGTGGTCCAACCATAATGCACTATGTTATTTGTAAATAAAACAAAAAGTCTTCAGAGAATTATGTTAATATTTTTTATTATTATGATAGAAAGATCTATGACAATTATGTGTGAAATGAAATACCGGCCAAATGCTCACCACGGCTTCGGTGGCATACCCTTATCCGATGGGACAATATTTTCAATGACTCTGAGACATAATTGAGGTTTAATGTCGTTATTGTGTCGAATTATCTTGAATTGTTCTTGGCTTCTTGACGTACACTTTTTTATTTTAAATATTCCCAAAGGAAGAAGTCCAACGGTGTCAAATCACATGATCGTAGCGCCCAAATTAATACAAAATATTTTTGTTTTTCTGTCAAATTATCAATCCATGTTTTTAGTGTTATATTCTCAATAGAGGGCGTCGTGAGATGAAACAAATACACACATTTCTTATAAAATATGGATTCTCTTAGAAGGATTTTGTAAAAAAATCATTTTAGAGTTTATAAGATTTTTAAAAATTAAACTTGCTTCTAAGTAAAATTGCGTTCGATAATAAATCGCTCGATTTTCGTCTAATAGCTAACCGAAAATTGTTGCTGCTACTTTCAATTTCCTCAATAATGGTATCTGGCCTGTTGCCTTAGTCTTTTCCCTTCAAATGCCCCCAAAGAAAGAAGTCGGGGGCAGTCAAATAAGCAGATCGGGTGGGCCAATCGAAATATCCTCTTTTTGACATAACGCGGCCGGGAAAAAGTTCTTGCAACATACGAGGGTGTAAAGGCCGTTGGTGTGTCAATTGAGGATTTTAAGTTACCCAATAGCGGCTAATCTGTTTATTAACAGAGCCAGCCAAGTCAAAATCTGCTTCGTCGCCCATAACTTCAACACGTTGTTGGTGCGTAGATGCTCCATAATAAATTGTTATCGGCTGCTCTGCGCAACTGTCAAATACAAAATGACAAAATTCAACCAAACAGGAATGGCGGTCTAAAAACATCGACCTGGAAACTGTGCAAACATTTTTTCAATGCCGTTTTAAAGTAAAATAAAAAAACTGAACGAACCGTTTTTTTGTAAAAACCGAATAAACCGGTTTTGTGTAAAACCCGAAATTAGGTTTTTTTTTGGAAAACAAACAGTCCTGTTTTTTTTTCTAATATTACATATGAGGTCAAAACTTCAGAATTTTTAAACAAATCCTATTTTTCACTTAAGTTTTATAACACATCGTTTCTTATAAAATTTAGTATGCTGCGAACTTATATGAACACATTTTTAAATCACTCAAAGATTTACGAGATATCGTGATTTATTGCTAAATTTAGGAAGAAATCCCGATTTTTAGTAAAATTTTCACAACATCTCAAAAACTGATGAAGTGATTAGAGAAATCTTTCTACATTTATGTTCAGCATACTAAATTTTAGTAGAAATCATATGTTACAAGACTATTTTTGGAACGTTGACCTTGAATCAAAGAGTATATACTTATTCGAGAGATTATACTCCCATGATTCTTTTTATTTTGCAGTCAAAATCAAAAAATATTGCCAGGGGACAAATATTTGAACATCTTTAATCCCACATTTTCAGAAATATGTAAAATCTGCGGAATTTCTCTCAATGTCTCTTTCATCATATTTATATATTTTAAATTACCGCTTATTGTGAAAGCAAAAACTATTCATTTTGTTTTGATTTTCAAAAAGGAAAAAATAATGCCCGAGTTTGCGAACAAAAAAAAGGAGATTTTTCTAAAATTTTAATATTATTAGTGTAATTATTATTAAAATAACAATATTTACACATGTGCTTTTCAAAAATGCAAAGTTACAAATTTAATGCCACCCTAATGTTCATATAGATTCATGTGAGGGTTTTTATACAATACAAATGTATATCAACAAAACATTAAGCTTAACAAAGATATTGTGATCAAAAATTTTCCAAAGCTCACAAAATTTGGTAAACCTCCACACCAGCTTACTTTTCTAAAGGTATTTTCATTCCAAATCAAAATTCAGATTTATATTCAGAAAATTTTAAAACTATTTGGGACTTTATTACTCCACAAATATGTTATTTAAAAAGAAAAAACACCGCTTAGGTGTTTCTTTTTTTCTAAATTTTTTGTTAATAATATCCTTGTGTTATTTCCTTTCAGACTAATTGTCCTTTGGAATTAATGCAAGTATTTTTAACAGAGACCGGAAGCCAAAGTTATTTTGAAATTTTAAAACAAAACAAAACATATAGAAGTAAATGTCGGAAAACTGGTTCAAGTACGCCATATTCATCCCTATCAACTAGTCTATGATAAAATATATTGGTTTTTAAAATTTTTATTTTTTCGAGCAAAAATAAAAGTTATTTTTTGATTTTGATTTTTCCAAGAAAAATAAAAGTTTTTTCTAAAGAAATATACGTATAGTAATAATTTAGTTGACTTAAAATATTTATTTTAATGTGCATAAGAAATTCCCATGATGATCACATTTTTGGTAATTTCCCGTATTTTTATATACAATTCTTAATACTCCTAATAAGTCTTTTTCCTTTATTCAATTTATTTGGTGTTGCTTAGCGAGTTAACATTTTCAACTAGCACAGTATAATTAATAATTAAAGAAAATAGTTGATAAAAATGGTTCAAAAAAATTATATGGATTTTTCATTAGTGCCGCCACCCATGTGATCCTACGAGTTATTCAGCCGATTAACTGACTGCCTTACGTAAATAGGGTGTCTCAGTAACAGTGCACTTTTTAAATTAAGTGAACGATGCCGAAAACATCTATTCGGCATCGTTCTCAAAAACTTTAAATTTCACGAAGCCCAGAAACTTTAAATTTCACGAAGCAGCGAATTTTTACAAAAGAGCTCCACAAAGAGCCATGGAGGCCATTTGATGGATATTTTATTCCAAATATAATACAATACACGTAAATACAATTCGGATTTTAATTTTAAAATTGTTTTTGAATTCTAAGATTTTCTTTTGCACTTGTTATTGACATTTATTTCCAAAAATAAAAAATAGTGAAAATGATTGGAAAATCAGCTGTTTGGTTTTTTTTTATCGATTTAGAACCAAAGAAGCAAAAAGTTGAAATTAATAGAAATAGAGGTTTATGGTAAGTTTTACAAAAAAAAAAATTAAATCTTGTTAGTGTAAAAACTAAAAATTATCGCCCCCCCCCCCACCAAAAGCAGGGGCTGGATCCGCCACTGAACTATGTAGAAGAAGAACCCCTAGCATTGCGTTTACTGTACGAATAGTATTTTGTACATCATGTATATATAACTTAAAATAAATTACATTTGGGTGGCCCTTATACACTTCACCAGGCGTAATTTTCAACTTAAGAACTTTTTGTGTTAAAATTGAATAAATTCACAAAAATTTAAATATAATCTGTTGAATTAACAAAATTGTATTAAATTTTAAATAGTTTTAATATCTTAACCATGAATTGCCTACAACTAGGGTGTCCTTTTTTCAGTCTTGAAAAAAAAAAATTATTTACAGAAGCTACTTTTACTGATAGAAAATAATCTGATTTTGGGGCTTATTTTTAACATAAAACTTTACAAATGTTTAGAGGTGAAATGACTTAACTGCAATGGAGACTATCTCATTAAGCTGTTTGGAATTATATCCAAAGTATTTTAGCCCTCCAACTGAAAGTTGGAATCTTGACCGAAACATTTTAGGTCGTAGTCTCCAGAAATAAAATTTATATAAATCTCAGAATTAAGGTCATAATTCCCACAATATAATTGAATTATTTATTATGTACACCCACTACTTTGCTAAATGTTGCCGGTTTAGAGATTTTCAGTTCTGGAGGAGGTCCACTCCCTGCTTCATATAAAAATACATTCTAATATATAATATTTCGGAAATAATTCGTAACTCACATTGGTAAAAGGACAGATTTAAACATCGTCACTATCCTCATATCCACAATTGGGATGATGATCAAAAGTTTTTCGGATATAATCCCAAAGTGATGTATCATTATACTTTTTTACCTATTAAAAGCTAAAATAAAAATATTAAAATAAATTTGCTATAAATAAATATTTAGGGTGTGTAAATTTTTCCAACAGTTTTTCAAATTGTTTGCCATACTTTAACCGTTTTAGTTTTAAATCTCTATTATTAAATATTAAGTGCCACCCTAATTGAATTGTGTACATGCATACAATAAATGTTAGCCATCATATTGTAATGTTGTAGTAGTTGTGCTGCACGTTCAATATATAAATCAATATTATTATTTGTTCCTTTTCGTTCCCTTCCGTTCCGTTCCTTTTTTCTTAGTTTTTGTTTCCTCTGAAAAAATGTACAATTTCTTTTATTCTTTTGTTGAAAACGTGTGTAGTTTTTTTTCTTCATTCAAATACAATTTGAACTTGATGTAGCATGAAGTATGTTTGCAATATCCTGTTTATAACTACATGTTAACATTCGATTGTATTGAAATGTGTTTGTAATTCCTTTAACACTTTTAAATACAAAAAAATAAAATTAAATAATTTATGTGAAGGTCATTTGAAAAATGAACTTAAATGAAACAAACATTGAAAGCTATTAATTTTAGAAAAAGGATTTTTTTGTGTATAAAAATTATTTTTTAATGTGATAAGAATACATAATACTTACACAGAGAAAACAGATTAATTGTAACTACCGAATTTCTTGCCAACTGAACCGAATTATTTAGTTGTCCCAATCAAATGTTTTCCTAATACAATTGAAATATTTGCTGTTAAGCGAAATTCTGTTGTATTTACCCAATTTCGATTGCGACAAACAGGTATATCGTTGGCTCTAACCAAACCATTCGGTTTGCAAGAAATACGGTTGTTACAATGAATCTGTTTTCTCTGTGTATGCATACAAATACATATATTTTCGAAATAAATCTTCTTTTGTTCATTTTTCATGTCTCTGTTTCTGAAATTTGATTAAACCAATTATTTAGCTATCATTCAAGATTTGATATGGTCATCTATAATGTTGAAAAAATTAAATGTTTTAACACAATTCTATTAAAATTTGCCAAAATGTGTGCATTGGGTGTTTGTCACACCAAAAAACCTAATCCATACACCTTAAGTGTTAACCCATTAAAGAACAAGAAGTATTTTCGTTATTCAACAAGCATTTTTATGTTAACAAAACATAAAAATTAATGTCAAAGGACCATATTTTGGTCAGAAACAGTGGTTAAACATTCTAGAAAAAATTGTGTTTCCCAAGAACCAGTTGTAGAATATTTTCTTTTTCTACAAATCCTGTTCTTCTATTGGTTCTATTATCTTTGATTTTTGTTTGAATTTAAAACTAGAACCAGTGCTACTACTACCAATTTTAGTTCTAGTTATGGAATAATATACCTTATATTTTAGTTTCATGCTACGGGCTCCTGAACTAGTTCCATGGAATCTGTTTAAGTGGAACCCTTTCTACAATAAATGAAATTAGCAAACGATTCCAATAATTTGTTTTTTTTTCAATTTCTAGTGCACTTTAAATTTTGTTTGTTGACAGAGACTATTCATGCTGTGTAGTGCTTAAGAGGGTTAATATTGTTAAAAAACAGAATTAAAAACTAAGCCACATACATATGCATAGACTTTAAAATTTTTCTTCATCTTCCTTAATAAATATATTTAAACGTAAAATATAAATTATGTCATATAGCAATTTACACCGAAAAATAGGAAAAAGAAGAGATGTAAACAAAACAAGATTCCTTCCACCATCGCTATCGTTGTCGTCATCGCCATGCTCATCATTGTCAGGTTTGAAAATAGTAACAAATGGTACCATTTTCGAAAACATATTTTCACGTACGAGGAAAACAAACTCGTACACAAATTACTTCTGACTGGAGTAGGTGAAAACAACGGTGTGATTAGTGGTAAATCACCCAGGAGTATTTGATCATAAATCACATTCCCATACAGTTACAAAGCCATAGACATTCTCATAAATATTATATGTTGTTATGTATTTGTTGGACGGTTTTGTTTTACAGCCTCAAATTATGGATGTATTTGTATTTGTGATGGAGAAGTGAGTAAATTTTGACTCACTTTTGGAGGGAAGTTTTTTCCATTATATTAAAGTTTGGACATATTTCTATAGATAAAACTTTTTAAATCAAACTAAAGCATAAAATATATTGAAAAAATGCATTAAATTGAAGGAAAATAAAAAAAAACTCACTTGATTTATAAATTCATTCATTTACCCTGCAGCCACTCGATCAAATTGTTCACACATACTGCTTATCAAAATTAATTTGAAATTGAAACACTCAACTTGAAAGAAAAATTGAAAGCAAGTTCGCAGTAGTTTTAAAATTATGAGTGTATTAGTAAAAAAAAGTGTGGGTGTATTATAACTTGAAAGGCAAAACTTGATCATTTTACCCCCAAGTTAAACCCATGCTTAAATTAAAATTTCATGTCACGCGCCCATCTCTAACACACATAATGCCGACACCCTCATTTGTCGGCCCAATGTGTGATAAGAAAACCAAGACAAAATATATATAGCAGGAACATCATGAGTTTGTTATGTTTTTGTATATATTTTTTATAGAATATGAAACACATGTGCGAGTGAGTTCTTGTTTGGACGTGTTGTATATCGTCACCTAAAATTGCAAAAGGTTGTAAAGTAACAAAATTTTCAAAACCTGTTTTATTGATGATTATGATTAATTTGGCCTGCAAATAATTTTGGAATCCTAATCTAAAATGTTTTTAGCGTTCTGATTTTTTTGGTGGCCGCGTCAAAATTTGGTGTAGTACTGCATTGAACCACATTTCTACAGACAATTTTATAGTTTTATAATCAAAACTATCAAATTTATTTACGAATATGTTAAAATCTCTATTGTCGTTTTTTGCTTCTCCTGTAAAAAATATTAAATATTAGTTATGCCCTTTTGCATTTTAGGTGGCAATATGTGTGTTTTTTTTGGGTTAAATGATAAATGATACATTATGATAAATATCTACAAATGTGTTTCATATTAACACTGTGTTGTTTTAAATTTTCATCAGTTAAGGGGATCAATATTTTTTATATTTTCCTTAGCATGCTTTTTATAAAGTCCCGTTTGCTATTAACAGCCACATTTGTTTTTCTCCATACACTAATAATATTTGTTCCCTAAAATCTACTGAATATGTCGATTAGGGCCATTAGGTATTTTCAAAGATACCCGGCCAAAATATTGTGCCACTTAGTATAAACTGAAACCTCGAAAATTTAAGCCAACTCTAAAACGTGCCCCTTTTGAGTCTTAGTTTCGTACCCAGCAAAACTTTGGTAATGTGTGCGATGTTCTCATGTGTTACCTTGTAATGATAGCTCGTTAGCTATTTCTTTATTTTTAAGCATAAAGTAATAAGTTACTGATTATAGATTACGTAATATATGATTTATAAATGTAAAGTAATAATTGAAATATTTTTGAAAATCTGTTTTTAGATACATTACTTTGTGTTTTTTTTGTAAGCAAAAGGGTAATGTATGTTTGTTTTGACAACACTAGCGAAAAACGAAGCAATTCATTTAGGTTCAAAGCAATCAAAAGTTATATGCGCCGATAGCTCAGTGGGTAGAGTTCTTGGCTGGCAACCAGAGTTTCCTGGTTCGATACCCATCATGACCACATTATTTTTAATAACGTTTAAAATATTTGTAATAATATTTTTTTTTTTAAATTTTCTCTTTTTTAAAAATCAATTTTTAGACACTTTCCTTTTTCCATTAGTAAGGTGTAAAGTAATCCAAGAACCCCTATGGCTACACATTACTTTACACATTATTTGGTAATGTGTGGTTTTGCTGCGTACATAATACAAACTTAGGATAAAAACATTAATTTTTTGCAACTTATATTTTTTTTCTATATTTTGACAACTCTTCCGATTTTGGGGAGCTTGCATAGTTAGGGGATGCATGAAATACCGTACGAACTATAACAATTGTTAGCGGATTTAATCATCCAATTCTTCTTTAATATCACAATTAGTTTTTTATTTATGATGATTTATTAACATGCAAATAAAAATACAAAACAAATTGTAGAATAAACTTTTAAGGGTAAGTAACACTTTATACGACATAACATGAATCCGCCTGGTGTTATTTTTTCATTATGATTAATTATTATTAACGGATTTCATACTGACATAAATAGATAAAATGTGTTTACAATTAAACACTTTATGCCTAGAATTAGTATTATTTTGTTAAATTTAATGCACAAATTCTGTAAATACGTTATACTAACTTCGAATGGTAATAAATATTTTAAAATTGGAAAATAATAAAGTAAGCTAAAATTTATAAGTACAATATTTGTAACAAATGTATATTAAATTATTAAGTCAAGTATAAAAAACATAAAAAGTGTAAAAATTTTTTCTCAAAGACTTATTTTTGTGTCATATTTCATAAAAATTGACTGTACCCACACAGCGCTAAAACCCTTTGGGGGTTTTACTATAATAACAATATATTCATTTGGCAGAGGAATTATCTTTGCCGAACGGTATAATTCGAATACAAATCCAATTTTATTTATTAATTGCCCTACGGGGAATAAGGAATTTTAATTTTTTTTAAATATATTTTTAATAGGGTGAACTCTGCACTTTAATTTAATATATTACACGTTTTGACAGCTTTGTTGATATTTCCTAAACTTGTATTTAAATTTGAATGAAATCTTTCTTTTTTCACCATTTCATTAATAAATAACCTACAACGAAAAGAATAACCAAAATTTTTAGTTTGTACATTTAGCAAGGACAATAGGTTACTTAATTTATGAAAAAAAATGCGAAAATATAACAAATTTAAAATATGCATGTTAAAAAAACAAATTATTTTTTGATAGAAACTTTCCTAAAAAATATATTTTGACCTAAGATTGGGAGAAAATGTGTGAAGGAATCTTGTTAAAATCAGTAATAGTCGCACTATCACATCGGGTCTGTAAAATCAAAATATTACTGATATTCAGCCAAACTGTAATGAAATACCGCATCTCTGAAGACCTGGAAAAGCAAGCAAGCCCCATAGGGACCTAAATGTGCTCGAACTATAAAATATGTAGCTTAAATGCGACGATTATCAAGAAAAATTCACAAGAAACGGATTTCAATCGCTGCGTATCATCTTATGTATGAAAGGTGGGACCAAAGCCATCATCTGATTTTCTTTCGCTATAACTTTTGTTTAAAATGAAAACTCATTTGGTGTGTATGTTTGTACTCGAACATAGAAAAATTTGTTTCAATTAATTGTGGAAAATTATATTCAACCCTGGTCGACGTTGGCATTGATGCAAATTTTGGCACTTTTGATTACACTTTGCAGAACTGTGGGTAGCATTTGTGGTTTCACTTAGTCAATTTCGCCTGATTTTAACTCCTCCAAGATGCGGGACTTAATCTCGTAAATCAACGACTTAAAATATATCCAGAGGAAGATGTCAGGGACAGTCAAATCGGGAGATTTGGATGGCAAAGCCAAATCACCGAAATGCGAGATTACACGTGCTGCAAAGGCATCCTTCAAAATAGGCATTGTGTCGCGTGCAGTATGACAAGTGGCCCTGTAATGTATTTTGAAAGGTATTTATTGTTATTCACTATAAATTTCGCACGTGCCTACTTTACGAATGTCAAAACTACACTGGCATACGATGGCATTTGCATAAAGTGCAGCACTTTCCAATAGGATGATGCTTATTGAACCACCATTGTATAAGCGTCATGGAGTTTCCCGCTGTTCGCTAAATCCGATAAGAAATTCTGTATCATTGAAAATGGGGAAGTTTCCTAGGTGTCTTGTTAATTATCAAAAGTTTAAGTTTGTATTTCAGATTGATTTTTTTGAAAATTCTGATATAAAATTTGTGATTCTTTTGATGGAATGAATTAAGTGGGATGTAAACGATTAAGGGATTTAATAAGATTTGCATATAAGAAAAATAAGTATGGTTTTTACTTTAATTGCAAAAATATCCTACATCCTTCATCTAATCGAAAGAAACATCTTTAGGTTTTAATGATCAAAGCCCACATTTTAAAATCATATCAAAAGTATTCGTAGTTTCTTCTTATAAGAAATTTTAAAGAAAAAACTTGTTTTTCGGCCACCTTTGCAGTTTTTATCAAACTATAATTCATTAAAAAAATTCTAAAAATCACTGAGGCAGAGTTGCCAGATTTTGTAAAAAAAATTATATTTTCGTAATATTCAACATTAAAAATATAAATAATGGCTGCGGGTTAAGTCCATGCGGGAAAAGGGCTTATCGCATGACACGTCACGTGACCGTTCATTGTGGTAGGAGTCGATCACGGGACCAAATTTTTTTTATATGAAATAACATTGGCTTGTCCTAGGAGGAAGTCTATTGCCCTCTGTGACATGTCACAGGAGTGGTTTAAAAGATCATGCCACTAACCCCCATATCACTCGTACATTTAAAATCATCACGTGATAGAAGCTTTTAAACCGAGCATGTAGTAAGATTTTTGAATACCGGTACTGTTTTCACCTTACAGGGGACTAGTACTTTCAGACCCAATACGTGATAGAGACATTTTATACCGACCACGTGATAGGTACTTTAGAAACTCATCCTGTTTTCACCTAACATAGGCCTGGTACTCTCAGATCCATCACGTTATAAAGACTTTTAAACCGTTCACGTGGTAGGTACTTTAGGAACCAGTCCTCTTTTCACCTACTCGTGATATGTATTTTCGGAACCGTCCCAATTCCCAACTGATCCCTTTTTTCTACAGGGAGTATACATTTCCATAATATTGAAATCCAGTTTTAACCAGTATGCAGTTTTAAGCATAACTTTTTAAACTTAAATTTGTGCATTTCTCATAATGTTTTTTATAAATTAATTTCTGTGTATATATTACAACTCATTGAGTTTAGTTCACCAATATTTATCAAAAATTTTTGTTGATTAGATCTAATTTATTTTAATAAACTTTTTAAAGAATTTGTAGTAGTGGTTATTAACATTCCTGATATTTCCGTTTCACTAATACTAAGTAAAATTTGTTGCTAATTTTAGCAGATTGATTTTTGTACCCTTCACCACAGGTGGAAGGGTATATATAAGTTTGTCATTCCGTTTGTAATTTCTACAATATTGATCTTAGACCCTATAAAGTGTATATATTCTGGGTCCTTATGAAAAGCGAAGTTGATTTAACGATGTCCGTCTGTCCGTCTGTGTGCTGAAATGGGTTTTCCGAAGAACCCAGACATGATGAGGACTTGATTGTTTTTTATTTCTGTTACATATGATCCATTTCTGTTTGCTATTAAAATCAGACAGATCGGTTAATAAATGGCTGAGATATTAACAAAAAACCAGGACTACCTCTAATTTTTTCCGTAAAATCCCTTTGCTTAATATGTATGTAGAATTTTACGCATAACAAACACATCCATGTGTTAAAATTCTTTTCTTTCATCTCCACCTTTTATACACAAACAACACACATACAAAGATTTGTCATTTAAATAAAAACTAAACAAATCTCTAATGAACGAAGACTTTTTATATATGTACCTCTATTAACGATGATTTTGTGTGAGCTTCAATAGCTCAGTTGTCTAGACGCTATGTCAGCAATACTTTTTTTTCTCTAAGGCCGCGGGTTCGAATCCCGGTCAATTCAATTTTTTTTTTGTACATTTTTTTTTATTTTCTTAAGACTTTTTTTTGTTTATTTTTTAACATTTTAATAATTAAATAATCCATAAATAGGCTAAAAACATCAACATTTTTATAAAAACCCTCTGATACAAACAAAATACAAACGGTTTTATTTCTATTTTTTGCTCCGATTTAAAAGAATTTATAAATTTTTAAACCATTTTATTTCTCATATATTAAGAAAATTTTATACATAATTTACCTTTGTAAATATGTAATATGTAATATGACCTATGGATACGTCTTATATAGCAAAAGATCGAAAATCTTTAGTATAACATATTTGCTGAAAAACTCGGAAAAATCGGTTCAGATACAAAAAAGTTATGCCCAAAACATAAATGGTTAATTTTCTCTTAAAGGCGTCCGTATATAAATCTGTCCATTCCATATATGTCCATATATAAACTTTAGTTTTTTCCCAACCATGGTGAAGGATATATAAGATTCGGCATAGCCGAATTTAGCCGCTCTTACTTGTTATACTTATTTCATTGTACTAATATTAATAATATTTAGTAAATATTTTTTTTGATTGGAGCAAACTGATTTTAAATTTATCTTTACAAAAAATTTACTAAACTTTAGAAGCGGCTACTATTCTTTTCTGCTAATTTCATTGTACTACACGTTGGTAAGATTAGCAAAAAAATATCGCTGGTCTTAAATTAGCTAAATTTCCCGTAATAACAGCAAAATTTTCAGTTATTATTACAGACCTTTTTTGGTCAGTGTATGATTAAAAATGAATTTTGCCTTATCTTCATTGACTCCGTCAATACTTATTTTAAATTGAGTTTCCTTTTGATTATTTATTAATTAATTATGTATTAATAAAAATTCCTTTTCCAATTATATATTTATTATTATTTTATCATGTTCATGTAAATACATAAAGGGTGTTTTTAGACGAAAATAACTTTTATTCATTTAAAATAAAAACTTTTTTACCAATTGAAAGTATATTAAATGGCAAATTATTATGGAAAAACTTATGTCTCTTATATATTTTCATCATATTTGACCTTTGTAATGAAAACGGCGTGTCAGTCAACTGACACCAAAATTTGACATAAGTCTTTGACACGCTCTGCTTTATCGACTTATTGTCAGTTTTTAAGATGTAATGAAAACGCATATGACACAAAATGACGAGAATTCATTTGAGTCAGTTTTTGTTGTAAGTTCATATGACATAATGAAAACCAGGCATTAGTTAAAATCCATTTTCTTGTATGTACCAACTTATGAGCCAAAATGGTGAAAATGTTTATTTTGTTTTAGGTGTTTTTTTTAGCTGTAAATGGCGTATTTTTTTTCTACTGTCCTACTTTTGCAATACGAAACTGTCAAATGGAAGTAATTTTTTTATGTCCAAAATAATATTTTTGTTTACTATTATCAGAAAAATCATCAGGAAAAAGTTATTTTATCATGGTGAAAAAAATAAAATTTGTCACAATTACCGAATGGGCTTTAAAGAAGGTGGTCGCGATGTATTGGGTCTTCAATTGTTTAAAAATACTGAAAACTCTAAAATAAAAACAAACAAGAAATTATTTTGTAGAATTTATGTGTTTTTTTTTTTTCAAAAATAAAGTTCTATCGCACTTCAAAACACACCCTTTATAAATGTGTATCCTTTCAGTAAAACGTTATCATAAAGTCATATTTTCGATTAGTAATGTTATACATATTTAGATTGACTCATAAAATCTAATATTTAACATGTTTATTATGATGATGATGATGAAATATTTTTATTGTGCGTGTGTATATTAAAAATTTGCAACATCAGCATCTAGGGTTGCCATATGGTCTGGAATGGCCTTGATTAATAAATTATTTTAAGTCTTGTCAAGTTTCAAGCTTAAATAAGATTTGTTAAGTTTTTAGCATCACAAAAATTAACTTACAATTTTGAAAATGTTGTATTTCCTTTTGATTTTCATGTTAAAAGATTTATCGAACCCATACTGGGAGGTTTATACGAAGAAAATCGTCATCGTGAAAAGCTGTTTCGTTTGGAGTATTTTAATCTTCTACTTTCCTTAAAAAATATTTACGCTCTGGTCAATAATATTGATAATATCAAACGTATTTTGAAGTCTCAACTTGCAAAATACTCACAGGATACCGTCGGGACACGTTTTAATAATATCTCTCTGATTCAAAAAATAGCCAACAGATTGGTATACTTAGAATAAGTAGTGAGCAAATCAAATTTCGTTAAATTTAATTTTCAAAATACAAAAATCTCCATAACTTTTAAGAAGGCAACACTAGATCACCAATTTTAGGTATGTATGTTGCTCTAGCAAAAGCTAGAACTATTTGATTTCTTGATTCATCTTCAACTTTTATTGTGCTTTATCGCCTAAACAAAGCGATAAATAAAAATTTAAATATTTTTTCCATAGTTAGTGTTCAATGCCAAATATAATGTATAAATGTTATGTGTTAGCGATATCAGAAGAAAGAGCATTTGAAAGTTTAGTATGTTACACACAAAAATATTTTGAAAACCAAAATAGTGAATTAACTAGTCTTCAGAATTGGTTCCTTGTAGAGATATATTTTTTTAATTAAGCTTCTGTTCCCAGATGCCAATGTTTGTCACTTTTGCAATGTGGCAACCCTATTAGCATCCGTTATTTCATCTGTATTTTGCGCTTATTAATACTGTACTTATTACACCACTCATTCGAACCGGAAGTTTACAATACTTATAAATATACAACATGAGTTTTTTTAAAGCATCTGCTGTTTCTGTTTTATTAGTCCTTTTACCTTTCAGCAAATAAGAAAAACAAAGGAAGATTACAAATATTGAAAAAAAAAACCAATATAAGTATGAAAGTATGTATGTACAGGTATTTAGCCACTAAAGGCAAACATGTTATGTGTTCTATGGCAGGTGTTAAGATTTAATACCAGCTTAAAGGAATTTAAATCACATATAAAAATATATATTTTTTTTTTTGGTTTTATTTTTTCGGTTGTATAAAAATCACATTAAATGGTATTAAAATATAAATTTCATCAAGGTCTTTTGTAAATAATTGAAAATAAAAAAAGTTTTCAAATATTTATTAATAAAAATTCATTGCCAACATACAAATAAATGCATATATCAAATTGAAAATTTATATAAATCATTTCGCTGACCAAAAATATGGATTTCTTTTTATATATTTTCCAATTGAATTCATGTTATTCATATCGTAGCCGTAAATTTAAAGTAACTCTTTTTTTATAAAACTGAATTTTTAATTTTATAACCTGCAAAAAGCTAAAAAGTATCAATATGTGTTTTATTTTTCATTTTAGCTAACGATATGTTATGTAAAATTACGATTTTTTTTTTGATCTCACAAAAAACCAATAAAACAAAAAATTGTTTGTACATATTTGTTGATATGCGATGATATTCATACTGAGTTCTGAATGAAAAATTCAGGATTACACTCAAAATATAAAAACTGTAAGTTTTATGGTTATTTAAAAAGTAAATAAGCAGTTTTCAATTGAATAAATAGTAAAATTGCAAAGAAATTAAGGGTGTAAGCGAAAAGTTTTTTTCACACAGTTAAATATTAACTACATAAAAATAAAAACTGTAAAAATATAGGTAGTGCATCTAATCCTGTTTTTACACGGTACAAAAATGTCGTGTAATAAGAAGTAAAAAGGACACAACGTAATGGAAAAATATCCCTTTTTTTGGCGAAATCCAGCAAACCAGTCAATAATTGTTGGTTTTCTTGGTTCAGAGTCCGGATATAACAATATTTTTTCCATAAACCGCAATGTTTTATCAACACACAAATTTGAAGGTTAGTTCTTTCTGGAAAACTGTAATTCTGGATATTGTGGCCCCATCTGTGTGTCAGACCGCACATTTATCAGCCGATGTGTTATAATAATTTTACAATTTTCAATAAATAAAATTTAAATTTAAAAATAAAATCACATATTTTTTATAAAAACACAACCTGAATATTAAAAATAAAATAATATTAACGTTTTAAAAACTTTTAAAAAACAAAAAAAGGACAAGTTTTGTCGTGTTATTATAAAATCGCGTAAAAACAGGATAAGTTTATTAATAATTTTATCAGGATTTCAAAAAAAAAGGCAATTTCAATAAAAAAGGTAATATTCGTTTTTTCTCCATAAGAGCCCTAAACCCCATTTTGGGTGACACTGTCTGAAGACTAGATTTGAACATGGACCGATTTCCAAAAAAAAAAAAACAATTGTGCTTGTGTTTTTTAATGACCGACTTAGAGTGCAATTTTATTGCTTTTTGTAAAAACCCGAATTGATTGTCGGTTAAACCGCATCAGGTCATAATTTTGCCTTAACCCAAACAAAGAACAAAAAGGGGTCAAAGAATTTTTCAATCGCCATTTTAGGTCAATTGGATAAACCAGCACCTTGTTCTTGTATTTCTCGCATCGATGAAGTGTTCGTAAAAAAAAAATGTAAAATGCAACCTTGCTCTGCTTTCTATGTATACGGTGAGTTACAGGCAACTAAATACATGGAATTCAGAAAAAAATATCCTTAACTCAGTTGTAATTTTTTGTTTTTTTTTTCTAAGCAACCTGTCAAGTTAAAATTATTTAATATAATGTAAAGGACAATTAAAATATAGATATCAAATTAAAAAAAATATGCATATGTCAGAACAATAAAGTTATAAAGAAAAAAATATATTAAATCGTTAAAATGTTTACCACCGAGCAACGCCAATTTATCGTTTAAAAATATTATGAAACACATGAAAATAATAAACATGTGACCTCCATCTGAAGAGATAAGAAGAATTCCTATTGGTATGCTTGTCAACACAGTTAATTCTTTTCCAAAACGTCTTCAACGGGTAATTGATGTAAACGGAGGTAACTTTGAACAATTTTTGTAATACAACTGCTAAATCAATAAACAATACTGATATTTTTTAATCCCCCATTATTTTTTTTTTTTAATTATTTACGTTTTGCTTTAAACGAAAAAAAACTCACAAATAAGTTAGGGAACATTTTTTCTGAATTCCCTGTATGTGTATTAATCTAAAGAATGCACTGAATTCATGGTATTTCTCTAGCACGTAAGCATGTCTAAAAAATAGAAACTTTAATTTTTTAAATTTATTTATCGATAAAAAAAAAGAAATGTAATTTTACATCCAAAAATTTCCAGCTTTAATTTAATCTGCTTATTGTTACTTGCAGTGATACTAACTCGGTGTTTTGGTACTATTTATATAAAAATTATGCACTTCAGCGCTCTTTACGTTATTGAGATTTTTACCCTGATTGTTATTTGAATTTATGTTTCGGTCTAACATTAGCTGTTTCCTTCTACAAAAAAAAATTCAGCAAAAATACTAGAAACAAGTTAGTGTCATATCCATGGCCAAAAATGCAACTTCAGGAATCGAAACAATTATTAATCATTTTTAATAATATTTATATAATTTAACTAAGAAGAAACAAAAAGGGTTAATTAAAAATATTAATTTTTATCGAAGTTATAGAGTCTTAAATTTACATTTTGTAAATCACTTCAACTATTTCCATGTAAATATGCAAATTTAACATGTTTTTTCATGGGTTAAAAAAATAAATGAAACGAAATTAAACAATTTATATTTATCCACAATTTTTTACAATTTTTGTTATGAACATTAATTCTTGAAGCATCCAATAACAAAGCAAAAAGCCGTTAAATTCAAGTGATTGTCCTAATCAATTTCCAATCCATAACATAATCTATGTTGATAGCACTGTATCCCTGTGTTTAAGGTAAAGACGTTTCTATGTATTGTTGACATAATTTTTGACAGAGTTGGAAAAACAATCCCCGCTAGAATCCGCTTAAACTCTAGCTTATTTGAATTACTACAAGTATGCATTTAAAAAAACTCTAGCTTCTTAAAATTGCAATGTATTAAGTTTTTCGATTTTTTACGTGGAAACTTCTTTGATAATACACGAATTATATAATAACATTTTTGGCTTGAATTCAAGAATATTTAAGAAGTTGTAATACAAATATTTAAATAGATGATAGAAATTCGTTTAAAAGTAATATTAGCACACAAAGAAATCAATTGAAACAAGATTTAGGGAAATGCAGCAAGAGTGGCTGAAAACCCGAATTGATTTTATATGAAAAAGAATTGTGTTTAGTATGTTTTAAACATTATTTTTTTATTTTTGTTTTATCAAAATCATTATTTACAATTTGGAAGAAAAAAAATGGTTTTGAGATAACGAAATTTAACTCTAACTCAATGCAGGCCATATTTAACTTTTTCAATGGATAGTTCTGGCTACGAATCTCACTTAACAACAGTTTTTAAGCTTCTTATTTTTTTAATGTTTTTTTATGTATGAAAGCAATTATCTATAAACAGCATAATCCGCATTTACCGATTCAAAATCACAAACAAAAAACATACATATATGTGACCTTCTCCGTGAAAAGGGACTTAGTGGGCGAAAATGAAGTTTTGAGAAAAAAAAAATTCAAATTACAAATTCAATTACAAATTATATCTTAATACCCTAACCGAGCACTAGCAACAAAGACTTTTGGCTCGTTGTAGCGAAAACAGACCAGAGCCTCTGGTGGGAATCGAACCCACGACCCCCGCACTGATAAGCTAGCACGCTACCAACTAGCCTACCGGGGCGCTCATATAAAGTTTCATAAAGCATTATCACTGTGAACACACTGTTCGTTTTGTACGTTTTTATGGGATTAACAAATTTTTATGAGAAATCTAACTCATTTCATCTTATTCTACACCCTTTTAGGTACCAGAATCCACTCTTAAGTCCAAACCCGTTTTTGATATACTAGGTCCCTTTTCTCGGAGAAGGTCACATATGACAACAATTTTTTCTGATACATTATAAGCTCGATAAAAATGTAAAATGTTGGTCATTATAGGATCACAAAGGATCCTATTTAGAATAAATTAAATTTTAATAACTTTGATGTTTTTATAGAATAAAGAAAATCTCAATGAATTTTACTATTTTGTTAAACAATATTTCAAAACAAAAAAAAAAATAAAATTTAATTCTAAGTATTTTGATTTTTAAATAAAATATGAAGAGCATGTAGAGACAGAACCCCTACAATCTTCACTCTACAATTATATTCAATAGTGGATAATCAAAAGTTCAACTTCTTGTGCTGCCAACTTTTTTTAAAATAATTTTTGTTTTATATTTTTCTTAACAAATAAATAATAATATATATATTACAGTTACTTTTATAACTGTCGTACATACAAAATATGTATTTATTTAGTTCAACTTAAATCGTTGTTGAAGCGTTTATATTCTTTCTGTATTCAAGGAAATTTGGGATCTGGATGACAAAACTTAAGATACCATATGCCAGCTATATTTTTAATAGATTTTCCTCGGATTCCAACTATTTTTGTAGCTTGTATATCCTTTTTGACTTCAGAGACATTTGAAAACTAGACGTATCCTTGCATATAAATCGACAAAACTCGAGATACAGAATTCTAGCTATATTTTTAATAGATATATCAATCTTCGTCGGATTTCACAGTTTTTGTAGCTTTTTTTATGGACATATGACAGGTGAATCGTTGCTCCGATTTTCACCAAATTTTGCATTCTTTATATATTTAATCAATGTAAAAAATTGTACCAAATTTCATTTATGTGCGACAACTCCTTCTATTTTTGGCCACTCATTATATGATACGACAGCCTCTAGCATTAACAACTTATCCTCTATCTTTCACTATTACAATATTCCCATATATACTCTCTCCAATACTAAACAAATTTGCAAAAATACGGCATGTATATAAAAATACGAAATATTATTATTAAATAAAATGTGCTTTTTATCAATGAAATTGTAGTTAAAAAAAAATCATAAAGATTTTAACAAATTACACACAGCAAAAAAAGTTAGTAGAAAAACAGGTTTCATCCCACTTTTCTATTTTGTTCTGATTTTTAGTAAAAAAAGTTATTATTTAGCAAATCTTTTTGCTTCTTACATTTTACAAATTACGGATTTTTTTTTGTATTGCTGATCTGTTATTTTGTTAAATGAATTTTTATTAATAGGATTTTAGATCATGTAATCATGTCCTTTTTTATGAATTGTTTTTTATTGCAAAGAAACATGAAAATTTGGAGATTGCGAATTCAAACATTGATGTTTTTTGGAACACTCTAATTTAGTCATTAGAGTTTCTACTATATTAGCAAATAGTTATTGTAGCACTATTTATTAATCTGAAAACAAAAATTATTAAAAACAAAAAAAAAAAAATAGTTTGTATGAAAAATATGCCAAAATATACCACAATCGAAAAAGTGAAGGTAATACAATAATATTACAATGTAGCAAAATATAGGATTTTTGTACAATACAAAAAAAAAAAAAACAATAATATCCAGTGACATATACAGTGGGGAGCATTAATGAGTACAAAGATGTAATTCTTGTACTTCGGAATGCATAAAAAGTGGAAAAATAACGGCAATCGTTTAATTTTCTGCTGAAAAGATAACTGGTGCAATATTGAGTACATGCAGGTTGTTTTGGGTTTTGTCAATTTTTTGTTAGCATATAATACTTTTTTTTTGTTGTAATTAAAATAAATTGAAGTCAACTAAACAACAAATAAATGGAAAAAAAAATTTTGTGTTATCTTCATTATTACACTTTTTATGCATTCCGAAGTACAAGAATTACATCTTTGTTCTCATTAATGCTCGCCACTGTAGATATGAAATATGTATAAAAAAAAATCGAATACATATTTTTTGTAGTTTCGAGATTATTTGGATTCTATTTTAAGCTAAAGAAAGCAACATAACAGGATAATATTTATATTTTTATTGCAGTTTTCGCCCGATTAATTGATTTAGTGTTATAGTTAGTTTGAATATAAATTTTAGTTGAATTTATTAAATATTCTGTTGCTTTTAACGCGGGTAAAGATCTTTTTTAAATTAAAATTAAAAAAAATAACGGTTTAAGTTTATATTTAAAATTGAGTTTTTATTATTTAGAAATCCAACAACCAGAACGTTACAAAATGAAAACCAAATTAAGGCATTTGTGATCAAATAATTTGTTCGAAAACTTTTTTAATATATATCTACAATAATACTAATAATGGAAACATCAACTTTAACTTTTATTTCCAATCTAGGATGGTACTACAACATCCTTGCTAAAGAAAATTCCGTTTAAATGTTTTATTTTAAGAAATAAGAAAATGATTTCGATGAAATATTACGATCAGGAATGTTAGAACTTGAAACTATCAAACAACAATTTATAGGTTCCCTAAAAAAGCTACTAAGTAAAAATGGGTCATTTATTAACCATTGGTAAAAATAATTGATTAAGTTTCTGAGAGATGTGTGGTTTTGTATAAATTTTTTTTTCAGTGCATTTAACAGACCATTTCTTTTTAATGGGTTTTCTGTTATTTTGTTTCTGCTACATTTGCTGCTGATGGCAAGTAGTAAACAAGTATTGAAATTGATTTTGTTTTCAAACGCTTTTCTAATACACAAATTTTGCTTTAAGAGATTTTGCCATACTAAATTTTGTGCAGTTTGTTGTTCATGAATTTGGTGAATTGTATTTTTAAACAAAGCCTTTATAAATTTAAACAGAGTTGGTTAAATTTAATTCACTTTAAAATATTGTATAGAATATGTTCTAAAAACATTTTCTAAAAATTATAAATTAGTGTGATTGCAAAAATAATCACTAGTACAGGCGCGGATACAGACGGAGGGGGGATGAGGGTGATAAGAGTTAAAAAAAGTAAATATAATACACAAGAGACTTTGCGAGGTGAAATGTTTTTAACCCTAATCATACCAACATAAAATATTACAAATCCTAGCAACATGTGTCTCTGAGAAACATCCGTGAAAATTTGAAGAAAAAATTTTAATTGATTAAAAATAAGTAAATTTAGAGACAATATTTTATTAAACACATTGTTTGCATACAAAAGTTTTTATGCCATGTTCATTACAAACATTATTATAACATATTTAGGATGACACATATATCATATTTTGCGTTTATTTGTTGCACAACAAGTAACATTTGGTGAAGCTTCTTCCTGAAGAACTTGCTGCATACACTGAACTGTAGGCCATTGTAATTTATGTCGTTAACTTTGGCGTATTTGGGGAGTAATAAGTTTTTCAGCAACTTGTCGTAGATAGAGTTTTCGAGCTTTTTTGGCCTGCGTGGCTTTCTAAGATGGATGCAAATTTTTCCAAATGACAAATCCCGCAATTCCACATATTTTAACTAAATAAGAATGAAAACGGCCACTTGTTAAATTTTCTTCGGCAGGTAAAACTATGAGAAAGTTGATCTAAAGTGTCAACTGCCCCTTTTAGTACGATTGTAATGCAAATTTACCTCCGACTTGTTTTTATTTTGCATGTCAGAATAAGTATTATAGTGCATTGAAGAGAGCAAAAGAACTGCTCTATTGGGCTTTAGTACATAAGAAACCAAAGTCATGTTATTGGAAAAATCGAATAAATTTGTTTTTCTATTGGGTTAAAATGTTAAAGGAACACAGCTTTAATTTTTTTAAGGGAACCGGTTATGGTCAAACCTCTAGCTAGCAAATTATTAGCAAGCTCCAAGCTCGTAAAATACCACTGGTTTACAGCCAAAAACTACCAAGATCGCCACATGCCTAAATAACAAAAAACGCTGCTATTTTTTTTCTAAGTACCGTTTTTTAGATAACGGTACTTTTGTGTTTTTCGGTGTATGGTCCCACTCAAACCCTTGTGGAGTCCAACCGAAAAGTCCGATCGAGATAAGTGGCGAGAAATGGCTGAGATATGGCACCTCAAAATTCAAAATTTGCCTATTTTTTGCCGTATTTTTCAAAATTTTTCATTTTTATTTAATTTTTTTTCTACGTTATATTGAAGATCTGGAATGTTTTGTTTTTTTTACTAAATAGTTTATTAAATTACCAATATTTTAAGCGTAATTTGAAAATCGGATGAAAAGTAAAGTTCTTATTAAGGATTTTCTGGAACGACAATATTTTCATTTTCATTGCTCCCACTCTATATTCGGCGTAAATTCAAAAAATTAAAATTAAAATGACGAGCCACTTGAACTTTTGCATTTTTTTTCGGATGGATCTTCGCGAATGAGGAACTAACAATAGTCCGCCATCATTTGTTCATCTCACCAGCCTTTGTAACGTCTCTCGATTTCTTCCATTTCCTGGTGAAATCTTTCACCTTGTTCATCACTTTCGGAGCCCAAGTTCGTGAAGAAGTGTAATTTAGGTGTCACATTTGAACCTAAACGTTAAAAAGAATAAATTTTCAAATGATAACGGCCTTTTTGTTATACATGTTTTCACTCAACGCTTCCCAATGGCATTGAATTTTTGCAGTAATGTATCGATCTTCTCAGCGTAATCAGGACTTCTGTAGCTAACCAAAAAGTTGTGAACGATGTCCTGGAATGCTTCCCATGCCTCCAAATGAGCTCGACCTAAACACTCATTAAATGCTTGGTCACCGTACAGAGCCCGAATTTAAGGTCCATCAATTTTGCTCGCTGTGGCTCTCGGAAATTTTTGTTTAAGGTAATTCATGGCAAGCCTGTCTTTTGGCAACTTTTTCACAATATTTGTAAATAACCCAAGCTTAATATGTAATGGAGGAAGTATTATCTTCTCCTGAGGAATGAATGGGTCATTTTTGATATTGTACTCTCCGTGCGTACGTCGCTCCGGACAAACTTTTCGGGTGTAGTGATTCTGACGGTCATGGCTGTCCCATAGACATAGTAAGCAGGGAAACTTCGTATTGCCCCCTTGCAATCCAGATAGTATGGCAACTAATTTAAAATCAGAGCAAACTTTCCATTGACGTTGGTCATAATGTATGAGGTTCAAGAAATTCTTTCATTGCTTCATATGTTTCCTTTATGTATTTTCCATATCCGATTGCAATTGATGGTTTAGTATTCCCTTTATGAAGCAAGACTGACTTCAAACACGTGTCTCAGGAGCACAATATCTCCACTGTTGCAATCGTGATGCAAGTGATTCAGATTTCGATGTCGGCAAATACAAATCTCGGCCTGAGTAAGTAAATGGAGTTTCTTATTTGATTGCATTTCTGATTCACTGCACTCATCTGATGAATCATTTGTTATTGTTCTTCCTTGTATTTCTGTGGGGCCCGCTACAATCAGCTGCGGTTTGGGGCACGATACTGAGTGCGGCACTGGCAGCGTCACCGAGCTAACAACTAGATAAACTACGTTCGATTTCCTTTTCCTTTAAACAGAAATAACAATCTGTTGTATGGTTGATCTGGTGTCTCCATTGCATTGGCTTTCCAAATGTGAAAAAAACACTCTTGACCCTTACCAATTTTATTTAATATTGTTCGGCAGTTGTTACATGCACTATTCGGTGTCCACGTCTTGTCGAGAGACGCAGGTCGAAAGCCGAAATACTTCTTATACGCTTCAGATAAATTGTTTGTATTAAATTTTCGTATCAAATGTTGTGATTCCTTTTTTTACAAGAACACCACAGACATAACAAAATTCGTTGGGGTCAATTGAACACATTTTATTTTTTGCACGTACAAAGCCAAACTGACATGTGTTTACTGTGACAGAGAGAGAGAGAGCAAAATGTCATTTCGTCAATCAGGGCTACCAACATATATAGAAATTCAAATTCCGTTTTTTTAAATACGTTAAAACTGATGGACGCCGAATAAAGTGTGTGAGCATTGAAAATTAAAATATTGTCGTTCCACAAAATCCTTAATAAAAGCTTTATTTTTCATCCGATTTTTTTCAAAAAATATTGGTAATTAAATAAATTATTTGGTAAAAAAGTAAAGCATTCCAGATCTTCAATATAACGTAGAAAAAATATTTCATTTTTTTTCTAAAGGAAAAATTTTGAAAAAAACGTAAAAAATAGGCAAATTTTGAGGTGCCATATCTCAGCCATTTCTTATTAGATAGAATTTTGCAGCATATCGACGGAAAAGGCATTCAATTACCTTTCCACTCGATCGGACTTATCTCGGTTGGACTCCACAAGGGTTTGAGTGGGACCATACACCGAAAAACACATCTAAAAAACGGTACTTACAAAAAAATAACAGCGTTTTTCGTGTTCAGGTCCCAATTAACTTATCTAGGCACGTGGCGTTCTTGGTATTTTTCCAAATTAAAAATTTGTAAACCTGTGTAAATAACACACGAAATATTCCGACCTGCGTTTCATAAGCTTGAACTAGGTCCTCCACAACTCTTTGACCTAAACGAAAACCTCTGGTTAATTATTTTGTCTAGATATGGCATTGCGTTGAGTGGATGGCTCGTTTAAACTGTCGCATACAACCCAAATTTTAAGACCATACTTATCCGTTTTACTATGCATATATAGCGCGAAAAGAACAATGGAACATAAAAAGTTGTTGTAATATATATGAAAGATAATAGTTTTGGTAATTTTTTTGAATGTGTCTAGTAGACACATGTCGCATTTTATTGATTTGACTTATAAAAATAGAATAATTTAGAATTTTAAATATATTTTTAGTTAAACTATACAAAACATATGTGAAATAAAAGTCAATATTTTCGTTACTACATTGAATTATACATCATAATGTGTCTCACAGACACATGCTGGTAAGATTAGGGTTAAACTAATTTAGTTATTTAAAATGCTAAGTGTCATCTTAATTGTAATAGTGACAACTCTTACATGGTGCTTCCTTGAGACGTTCGTCGCAAGACAAGTGACTACATGTATTTTGTTTTTGTATTGCATGTAGTTTGTTATTGTATTTTCGTTCGTCTAGAGCATAACGCCATCTGGAAACACCACCTTAATAAGACTATGATTTGCTTTGGGAATGCGTTAATCTCTTCTTGTCATCTAGTAGTGAAATTATAAAGCAGTAAGATAATTATCATGTCAAAGCTTTTAGTTTGAGAACTTGCTATTCCGAGGAAAGGGATCTCTTATTGGATATTTCTTTAAATACAAATTGGGTTTTAATTTGAAAATTGTTTTTATATTGTTAGACTTTTCTTCTGCACTTGTTTTAGACATTTATTCCCGAAAATAAAAAAAATAGTGAACATGATTTGTAAATCAGCTGTTTAATATTTTTTTTTATCGATTTAGAACCAAAGAAGCAACAAGTTAAAATTAATAGAAAAAGAGGTTTAAGGATAATGTTACAAACAAAATAAATCTTGTTAACGTAAAAACTAAAAATTATCTCCACCCAAAATCAAGGGTAGATCCTCCACTGCACTAGTAAAACTTAACATATTAACTTAATATAGTAAACTTTATAACTTCCGCATTATTATAATTTTTCCGGTATGCTATATCTTTTACATCACTATAATGAAAGACTTTAATGAAACGACAACTTGATAGTTTCGACTTTGTAGTTGATACAATTTTAGCGATTTCAGTTTAAGGTAAAAAAGAAACATATTAACAGTTCTCAAGAAAGTTTTTAAACATATTTGTACTGAATATTTTTTTTTATTTTTAAACTTAAAAGTCAAAAAATTCCGTCGAATAGCATTTCCAAAACATGGCCTTTATTTATTGACTCCTAATCCTTGGGAAAATCTTTTGTGACTAAATATTGCGGGAAAGTGTTTCAAAATCTTTTATTATTTTTACGGACTTAAATTCTTCTTGGATAAAATTACCATTTATTTGAGTAAATTTATGGCGGGAAATGTTGATGTTGATGTTAAGGGCCTCGGAAGGATCTTGAAAATTTATTTTTTTAGTTTGTCCTTAAAATATTGGCTAAAAAAATTGGACATAATTAATGCATATGCATACTATACACTTTAAGTATATCTAGAAATATTTGAAAAATAAGTAAAAATTTTGAACGAAATTTGTTCTGGATTTTACTTTTAGGTGAAAGTGAAAATTTCATAGTTTTTTTTCTCAATTTTTCTCAGTTTCGTAAAAAATTTAAGTGAATTATGATCGTACAGTAGCCATTTAATGCGGTACAGTTCAAATTGAATCAAATAAAACTTTGCAATACAGTAAAATTTGACGGGAATTTCAATTCGCACTAATTACAGAATATGCCAGATGGTTTTTGTTTATTTTTTGTCATCTTTTTACCAAAACCATTAAATTTGATTATGGTATAGATAATGCAACATGACGTTAATCTTTGCCCCGTAGAAGTCTGTGCAAAAGTCTTGTCGATTAGTGTTATTGAAGTAAATAGAAAATATTTTAATCTAAACATCAGGTGTTAGAACAAAGTGCAAACAAGCATTTTAAACAAAATCTAAAAACAACGATGCAACAAAATGATGCAATAATGCATACAAATAAATATATAACTTCAGTGTTACATACTGTTTCAACATTAAATTTTATTTTAATAAACTGCGTACTGCATGCATGTTTATTACATGTATCATGTTTAACGTCAAGGGATGTTACCATGGACTTATCTACGTCCTGTGTCCTTACTTGCGTATCCATTTATTCATACAAACTTTTCTTCCTGCAATATTTCTCTAGTTTTATTATACAACAATAACAACAACATCAACACTATTATCGTGCCGTGAGGGAGTTTTATGATTCTATCGGTTTGCATTTTGTTTCAGTTGCTGTTTCTACGAATACTGTTATTGTTCTTGTTGTTGTTAATACTATTGCAACTACCATAAATGTTGCACTGCAATAAGCAGCATGTGAGAAAATATATATGTTACAATATCTAAGAGTGAAACTTATTTTTGAAAGGTAACATATATTAGAATTTTCTAAGCTCCAAGTATGTACAATAAACTTTTAATTGTGGCAACCAAATTATTTACTTTTCAAAGTCAAATATTTTTCCAGTGCAATTCACTGTACCAACTGAATTATCCGAATTTCTGATGTCAGAATAAGTTACCCATATGCCAGCAAAAGATTTAGTTAGCAATAAAATTCGATTGCCACAGCTGATTTTTTTTTTCTCTTAGAAACATATTCAAATTATTTAGTTACTAGAAATAAGTGCCACTCTAATATTTTACATACTATCATACATAGTACACGCACATGCTCATGTTTATGTGCCCATTTCATTGCTTTTTCTTATCATTTTTAATAGATCAGTAAGCATTTTTTGCTGTTCTTTATGCATGATTTATGTGCATATATGTAAATATCCATTAGATATGGGTGATTTCAAATGTAAAATAGATATTTTGTATGATATATTGATAAATATTATTCTTGTGCAAAATCCCCCAGCACCCAGTCAAGCTGTTGGAAATTCAAGGCAAAAAGTGTTTTCCCTATCAAAAAAGTGGCTATTCAAAAAGTAACCGAGCACTAGCAACGAAATCTATTAGCTTACCAAATTTAACAGGGAGCAATAGAAATTTGTGTCCCACATTTCACGACTTTATTATATTTTAAAGTTTATTTATACAAATGCCAAAAGACATATTTATATGGGGACTAACTCCGACTTTCTTCAAATATTATTTAATCCTAATTCGGAAAGCACCTTTTTATGGAAGATTTATCTAAACCATATTGAATTGGGAATATGTTCATATTTTCACGGTCACACGGACGGATAGACTGAAATTGCTAAATCGACTAAAACAGTGATACTAAGTCAATGTCTATAATATTAGCTAGGTATAAGTCTGATATTTTTGGTAGTTACAAACATCAGAGCAAACACGCATTTGACCACAGTTAGCGCGTTTGACTGTTACACAAAACGTTGCGGGTTCGATCCCCAGCGACGGCAACATAAATTTAGAAATATAATATGTATGAGTTTTCTATGCCTCAAGTTACCAGTTATTAATTTTATAATCATAATTTTTTTTTAATTTTGGCCATTTTTGCTAAAAATCCGAAAATTTGAGACAACAGATATTAATGAATGAACCCTAGTGAATCATTCCAGAAAATTTGTTTAGAACAAATTATCTTTAAATCTATTCTAGAGCTGATTCCCGCGATTCTATATGTAGGATTTCACTGTCTAAGAATCAGTTATATAACTGGTTCTTGAAACGGTTCTAAAGCAAACCTGTTCCAGTTTGGGTAAGACGAACCTATTGATAATGGGTTAAACTCCATACAAAAATAACTGATTGTATTACATAAATTGTCACCTATGCTAATGCATTATAAGGTGTTCAGCAAATTTTTTGTTGAAATTTTACAAAAATTCCAAATTTACGAATATTGCAAAAAATAAATAAAAAATTCCGTTGATAGGCTGAACATTTTTGAAATCGGATAGACCATACAAATATTTATATGTCGATAGTGATCCATTCAAAATTTTTATTAAAATTCAGATTTGATCTATTGAATGAAATAAACATGAAGTAATACACTCAAATAGGCAAGTTTGACCACCCCTTCTCTTCTCGTCTATTTTTATGCAAAATAAAATAAATGTTCCGTGCTGTTTTAATTTCTTACAGTGCAATACTTTGCGCAAGTCTGACTTCTATCCAACAAGTTTTTCAAAAGGTTGATGGATTGAAAAAGATTCCGTCACATGCATGCTGCTTTAGCTAAATAATTGGTTCAAAAGTTTAGAGGGTTCTTTAATGATACACTCATATCGATGGCTTAATGTAGAAAGCCCAAACTCGATTTTTTATCTTAATGAAGGAAAGGCAAGAAATTTAATAATTAGCAAAACTTGAATAATTTTTTTTTAGTTGTCCAGTAATTAGATAAAGATATAAAAAATCGTTTTTGGGTCTCTATACATTAAGCCATCGATATGTATGTACATATAAATAACCTTAACATAAATATGTATGTATGAATTTGTATAATTAGTCTTAAATTTCTACAATAACACATTACGATGTGTTAAACAATCAATATTCGATAAAGATAGAATATGCAACTAAAATTCACCACATAATAAATATACTAAAACATAAGAGTAAGTCAAATAGTTTCAAAAAGGAAAATGTTATTTGAAAGTTCTCTTAAAAAAATATATTTCTTATTTTGAATTACATGTCAAGATTGCTCAGATTTTAGAGCTGTTGATGGATAAGCTAGAATCCCTGGTTCTCTTCTCGGCACGAGCTCATTAAAAAATATTTCATAATAAAAAACTAGTAAAAAGATTAAAGTCGGTCATGCCGACTACACTGCACCAAGAATAGTTTGGGTAAAATTTGCGGAAAGAGACCTGATCCCTTTTTATGAACAGGGCAAAAATTATTGAAAGTAATTACTCAAAAAGTTAATTTTAGCAAATACTGGGAAGGTGGATATACGTGGGGACTAGGTCCAAAAGTAATCGAACCAGGAAGTATTCTGAGTCGATTCGTATACAGTTTGTCCCAGACTGATAAGGTGGGTCTTAGTCCGATATTGTTGGTAGTTACAAACAACAGCACAAACTCATAATATCCTGACCACGTAGTGGTGTGGGGTATAAATATAGTTCTTAAAATATTTTCTTTTATGTTTGGAAATTAAAATATTATTAGACTCATTATTTTTTAATACTGGTATTAGAATTATAACTTTTTATGGTAAAAAAAATTACACGACACCATAAGAGCACAAGAAATCGGCTTTTTAGTTTGGTGGCTTTTGATTTTTAATTCTGCACATCCTAATAGCCCGAACGACCTCTATTTAGCAGAAATAAATCTTGTCTTATCTTCGCTTCCTGGACTATGCCTAAACTTAACCACAAATCCATTGCGATGCGTATCAGAATATTCAATGCGGTGAGTTAAGGATTCTTGATTTGCACACGATTGCATTTGATTCGTTTTTTTGTTCGGCTGACAAGGTGGAAGTGGATTTGGTGGAATGGTTGTTGTGGTTTCATATATAACTCTTGATGTCATTGCTGTGGTGGTTTCCATTGATGTTGATTCCTTTGTTAAATCAGTTTGGTGACTTGAACCTACTTTGGCTTTAGTGAATCCCCCCGTAGAAGATAATGAAACAGTAACTGTAGTACTAGTCGTTACTGAATCAGTTGTTGCCAAATCTTCGGATTCCGTCGATTCAGCTTCTTTAATAAGCGAGCCAGATGGTAAAGTAATATAGAGTTCGGTTGAAATAGTGGAAGTTGCTGGGCTTGTACCTCTTTCTCTTTCTGAAGATCTGGGTAAATAATCGAGACTCGTCGGTGTAGTTGAGAGCAAATATTTTTTAATTGTTGTATTTTCTTTCAATGTTGTGTCTGTTGTTGCGCTCTCAGTTGTTAATTTAGTTGAAGTACTTTCTGATAAACCAAACAATGTTGTTAATACAGAAGGACCGTTAGTAGTAGGCTGCGTTGCCATATCAGATTTTTTTGTTATGGAGAACCTATTTGTTTGAGTGGATTCTAATAATGGAGTTGTTTCAATGAAACTATTTCCCTCAGTCGTGGAGTAATCGATATCTATGACAGTTGATTCGATTGTGGTTAAAGGAGTTGCTTTTGAACCTATTTCTGTTGTAGCACTCCCAGTTGTACTTGTTTCTGATAATTCCGACAATGTTGTTTCTACTGAATAACTGTTACTTGTAGTCTCGGAGGTGCTGTCTTGATTAGACTCCGTTATCATATCAGACTTTGTTGTTATGGAAACCCCGTTAGTTTGAGTGGATTCTGATAATGGAGTTATTTTAGTGAAATTATTTCCCTCAGTCGTGGAGTAATCGATATCTATGATAGTTGATTCGATTGTGGTTAAAGGAGTTGCTTTTGAACCTATACCTGTTGTAGCACTCCCAGTTGTACTTGTTTCTGATAATTCCGACAATGTTGTGTCTACTGAATAACTGCTACTTGTAGTCTCGGAGGTGCTGTCTTGATTAGACTCCGTTATCATATTAGACTTTGTTGTTATGAAAAACCTATTAGTTTGTGTGGATTCTGATAGTGGAGTTGTTTCAGTGAAACTATTTCCCTGAGTCGTGGAGTAATCGCTATCTATGATAGTTGTTTCGATTGTGGTTAAAGGAGTTGCTGTTGCAGCGCTCTCAATTGTGCTTGTTTCTGATAATTCAGACAATGTTGTTTCTACTGAATAACTGCTACTTGTAGTCTCTGAGGTACTGTCTTGATTAGACTCCGTTGTCATATCAGACTTTGTTGTTATGGAAAACCCTTTCGTTTGTGTGGATTCTGATAATGGAGTTGTTTCAGTGAAACTATTCCCGTCAGTCGTGGAGTAATCTATATCTATGATAGTTGTTTCGATTGTGGTTAAAGGAGTTGCTGTTGAAGCTATTTCTGTTGCAGAGCTCTCAGTTGTGCTTGTTTCTGCTAATTCAGGCAATGTTGTTTCTACTGAATAACTGCTTCTTGTAGTCACTGAGGTGCTAACTTGATTAGACTCTGCTGTCATATTAGACTTTGTTGTTATGGAAAACCCATTAGTTTGTGTGGATTCTGATAATGGAGCTGTTTCAGTGAAACTATTCCCGTCAGTCGTGGAGTAATCCATATCTATGATAGTTTTTTCGATTGTGGTTAAAGGAGTTGTTGTTGAAGCCATTTCTGTTGCAGCGCTCTCAGTTGTGCTTGTTTCTGGTAATTCCGAATATGTTGTTTCTACTGAATAACTGCTACTTGTAGTCTCTGAGGTGCTCACTTGATTAGACTTTGTTGTCATATCAGACTTTGTTGTTATGAAAAACTCATTAGTTTGTGTGGATTCTGATAGTGGAGTTGTTTCAGTGAAACTATTCCCGTCAGTCGTGGAGTAATCTTTATCTATGATAGTTGTTTCGATTGTGGTTAAAGGAGTTGTTGTTGAAGCTATTTCTGTTGCAGGGCCCTCAGTTGTGCTTGTTTCTGGTAATTCAGACAATGTTGTTTCTACTGAATAACTGCTACTTGTAGTCTCTGAGGTGTTATCTTGATTAGACTCTGTTGTCATATCAGACTTTGTTGTTATGGAAAACCCATTAGTTTGTGTGGATTTTAATAATAAAGTTGTTTCAGTGAAACTATTCCCGTCAGTCGTGGGGTAATCTATATCTATGATAGTTGTTTCGATTGTGGTTAAAGGAGTTGTTGTTGAAGCTATTTCTGTTGCAGGGCCCTCAGTTGTGCTTGTTTCTGGTAATTCAGACAATGTTGTTTCTACTGAATAACTGCTACTTGTAGTCTCTGAGGTGCTAACGTGATTAGACTCTGTTGTCATATCAGACTTTGTTGTTATGGAAAACCCATTTGTTTGTGTGGATTCTGATAACGGAGTTGTTTCAGTGAA
Organism: Eustalomyia histrio; assembly: GCA_949748255.1. Classification (NCBI taxonomy): domain Eukaryota; kingdom Metazoa; phylum Arthropoda; class Insecta; order Diptera; family Anthomyiidae; genus Eustalomyia; species Eustalomyia histrio. Next base: position 105,884,856 of record OX456525.1, on the reverse strand, counting down.
ACTATTCCCGTCAGTCGTGGAGTAATCTATATCTATGATAGTTGTTTCGATTGTCGTTAAAGGAGTTGTTGTTGAAGCTATTTCTGTTGCAGAGCTATCAGTTGTGCTTGTTTCTGGTAATTCAGACAATGTTCTTTCTACTGAATAACTGCTACTTGTAGTCTCTGAGGTGCTAACTTGATTAGACTCTGTTGTCATATCAGACTTTGTTATTATGGAAAACCCATTTGTTTGTGTGGATTCTGATAATGGAGTTGTTTCAGTGAAACTATTGCCGTCAGTCGTGGGGTAATCAATATATATGATAGGTGTTTCGAGTGTGGTTAAAGGAGCTGTTGTTGAAGCTATTTCTGTTGCAGGGCTCTCAGTTGTGCTTGTTTCTGGTAATTCAGACAATGTTGTTTCTACTAAATAACTGCTACTTGTAGTCTCTGAGGTGTTATCTTGATTAGACCCTGTTGTCATATCAGACTTTGTTGTTATGGAAAACCCATTAGTTGAAGTGGATTTTGATAACGGAGTTGTTTCAGTGAAACTATTCCCGACAGTCGTGGAGTAATCTATATCTATGATAGGTGTTTCGATTGTGGTTAAAGGAGTTGTTGTTGAAGCTATTTCTGTTGTGGCGCTCTCAGTTGAGCTTGTTCCTGGTAATTCAGACAATGTTGTTTCTACTGAATGACTGCTACTTGTAGCCTCTGAGGTGTTATCTTGATTAGACTCTGTTGTCATATCAGACTTTGTTGTTATGGAAAACCCATTAGTTTGTGTGGATTCTGATAATGGAGTTGTTTCAGTGAAACTATTTCCGTCAGTCGTGGAGTAATATATATCTATGATAGTTGTTTCGATTGTGGTTAAAGGAGTTGCTGTTGAAGCTATTTCTGTTGCAGAGCTCTCAGTTGTGCTTGTTTCCGTTAATTCAGGCAATGTTGTTTCTACTGAATAACTGCTTCTTGTAGTCTCTGAGGTGCTAACTTGATTAGACTTTGTTGTCATATCAGACTTTGTTGTTATGAAAATCCCATTAGTTTGTGTGGATTCTGATAATGGAGTTGTTTCAGTGAAACTATTCCCGTCAGTCGTGGAGTAATCTATATCTTTGATAGTTGTGTCGATTGTGGTTAAAGGAGTTGCTGTTGAAGCTATTGCTGTTGCAGCGCTCTCAGTTGTGCTTGTTTCTGGTAATTCCGACAATGTTGTTTCTACTGAATAACTGCTACTTGTAGTCTCTGAGGTGTTATCTTGATTAGACTTTGTTGTCATATCAGACTTTGTTGTTATCAAAAACCCATTAGTTTGTGTGGATTCTGATAATGGAGTTGTTTCAGTGAAACTATTCCCGTCAGCCGTGGAGTAATCTATATCTATGATAGTTGTTTCGATTGTGGTTAAAGGAGTTGTTGCTGAATCTATTTCTGTAGTAGCGCTCTCAGTTGTGCTTGTCTCTGGTAATTCAGACAATGTTGTTTCTGCTGAATAACTGCTACTTGTAGTCTCTGAGGTGCTATCTTGATTAGACTCTGTTGTAATATCAGACTTTGTTGTTATGGAAAACCCATTAGTTGAAGTGGATTCTGATAACGGAGTTGTTTCAGTGAAACCATTTTTCTCAGTCGTGGAGTAATCGATATCTTTGATAGTTGTTTCGATTGTAGTAAAAGGAGTTGTTGTTGAATCTATTTCTGTTGAAGCGCTCTCAGTTGTGCTTGTTTCTGGTAATTCAGACAATGTTGTTTCTACTGAATAACTGCTACTTGTAGTCTCTGAGGTGTTATCTTGATTAGACTCTGTTGTCATATCAGACTTTGTTGTTATAGAAAACCCATTTGTTTGTGTGGATTCTGATAATGGAGTTGTTTCAGTGAAACTATTCCCGTCAGTCGTGGAGTAATCTATATCTATGATATTTGTTTCGATTGTGGATAAAGGACTTGTTGCTGAATCTATTTCTGTTGTAGCACTTTCAGTTGTGCTTGTTCCTGGTAATTCAGACAATGTTGTGTCTGCTGAATAACTGCTACTTGTAGTCTCTGAGGTGCTATCTTGATTAGATTCTTTTGTCATACCAGACTTTGTAGTTATGGAAAACCTATTAGTTGAAGTGGATTCTGATAACGGAGTTGTTTCACTGATACTATTTTTCTCAGTTGTGGAGTAATCTATGTCTATGATAGTTGTTTCGATTGTGGTTAAAGGAGTTGTTGTTGAAGCTATTTCTGTTGTGGCGCTCTCAGTTGAGCTTGTTCCTGGTAATTCAGACAATGTTGTTTCTACTGAATAACTGCTACTTGTACTCTCTGAGGTGCTTTCTTGATAAGACTCTGTTGTCATATCAGACTTTGTTGTTATGGAAACCCCATTAGTTGAAGTGGATTTTGATAACGGAGTTGTTTCAGTGAAACTATTCCCGTCAGTCGTGGAGTAATCTCTAGCTATGATAGTTGTTTCGATTGTGGTTAAAGGAGTTGTTGTTGAATCTATTTCTGTTGAAGCGCTCTCAGTTTTGCTTATTTCTGGTAATTCAGACAATGTTGTTTCTACTGAATAACTGCTACTTGTAGTCTCTGAGGTGCTATCTTGATTAGACTCTGTTGTAATATCAGACTTTGTTGTTATGGAAAACCCATTAGTTGAAGTGGATTCTGATAACGGAGTTGTTTCAGTGAAACCATTTTTCTCAGTCGTGGAGTAATCGATATCTTTAATAGTTGTTTCGATTGTATTAAAAGGAGTTGTTGTTGAATCTATTTCTGTTGAAGCGCTCTGAGTTGTGCTTGTTTCTGGTAATTCAGACAATGTTGTTTCTACTGAATAACTGCTACTTGTAGTCTCTGAGGTGCTAACTTGATTAGACTCTGTTGTCATATCATACTTTGTTGTTATGGAAAACCCATTTGCTTGTGTGGATTCTGATAACGGAGTTGTTTCAGTGAAACTATTCCCGTCAGTCGTGGGGTAATCAATATATATGATAGTTGTTTCGATTGTGGTAAAAGGAGTTGTTGCTGAATCTATTTCTGTTGTAGCGCACTCAGTTGTGCTTGTTCCTGGTGATTCAGACAATGTTGTTTCTACTAAATAACTGCTACTTGTAGTCTCTGATGTGCTATCTTGATTAGACTCTGTTGTCATATCAGACTTTGTTGTTATGGAAAACCCATTAGTTGAAGTGGATTCTGATAACGGAGTTGTTTCAGTGAAACTATTCCCGTCAGTCGTGGTGTAATCTATATCTATGATAGTTGTTTTGATTGTGGTTAAAGGAGTTGTTGTTGAAGCTATTTCTGTTGCAGCGCTCTCAGTTGTGCTTGTTTCTGGTAATTCAGACAATGTTGTTTCTACTGAATAACTGCTACTTGTAGTCTCTGAGGTGTTATCTGTTGTCATATCAGACTTTGTTGTTATGGAAAACCCAGTTGTTTGTGTTGATTTTAATAATGGAGTTGTTTCAGTGAAACTATTTCCGTCAGTCGTGGAGTACTTTATATCTATGATAGTTGTTTCGATTGTGGTTAAAGGAGTTGTTGCTAAATCTATTTCTGTTGTAGCGCTCTCAGTTGTGCTTGTTTCTGGTAATTCAGATAATGTTGTTTCTACTGAATAACTGCTACTTGTATCCTCTGAGGTGCTAACTTGATTAGACTCTGCTGTCATATCAGACTTTGTTGTTATGGAAAACCCATTAGTTTGTGTGGATTCTGATAATGGAGCTGTTTCAGTGAAACTATTCTTGTCAGTTGTGGAGTAATCTTTATCTATGATAGTTGTTTCGATTGTGGTTAAAGGAGTTGTTGCTGAAGCTATTTCTGTTGCAGCGCTCTCAGTTGTGCTTGTTTCTGGTAATTCAGACAATGTTGTTTCTACTGAATAACTGCTACTTGTAGGCTCTGAGGTGCTAACTTGATTAGACTTTGTTGTCATATCAGACTTTGTTGTTATGAAAAACACATTAGATTGTGTGGATTCTGATAATGGAGTTGTTTCAGTGAAACTATTCCCGTCAGTCGAGGAGTAATCTTTATCTATGATAGTTGTTGTAATTGTGGTTAAAGGAGTTGTTGTTGAAGCTATTTCTGTTGTAGCGCTCTCAGTTGTGCTTGTCTCTGGTAATTCAGACAATGTTGTTTCTACTGAATAACTGCTACTTGTAGTCTCTGAGGTGCTATCTTGATTAGATTCTTTTGTCATATCAGACTTTGTTGTTATGGAAAACCCATTAGTTGAAGTGGATTCTGATAACGGAGTTGTTTCACTGATACTATTTTTCTCAGTCGTGGAGTAATCTATGTCTATGATAGTTGTTTCGATTGTGGTTAAAGGAGTTGTTGTTGAAGCTATTTCTGTTGTGGCGCTCTCAGTTGAGCTTGTTCCTGGTAATTCAGACAATGTTGTTTCTACTGAATAACTGCTACTTGTAGTCTCTGAGGTGCTATCTTGATTAGATTCTTTTGTCATATGAGACTTTGTTGTTATGGAAAACCCATTAGTTGAAGTGGATTCTGATAACGGAGTTGTTTCACTTATACTATTTTTCTCAGTCGTGGAGTAATCTATGTCTATGACAGTTGTTTCGATTGTGGTTAAAGGAGTTGTTGTTGAAGCTATTTCTGTTGTAGCGCTCTCAGTTGTGCTTGTTCCTGGTAATTCAGACAATGTTGTTTCTACTGAATAACTGCTACTTGTAGTCTCTGAGGTGTTATCTAGATTAGACTCTGTTGTCATTTCAGACTTTGTTGTTATAGAAAACCCATTTGTTTGTGTGAATTCTGCTAATGGAGTTGTTTCAGTGAAACTATTCCCGTCAGTCGTGGAGTAATCTATATCTATGATAGTTGTTTCGATTGTGGTTAAAGGAGTTGTTGCTGAATCTATTTCTGTTGTAGCGCTCGCAGAAGTGCTTGTTCCTGGTAATTCAGACAATGTTGTGTCTGCTGAATAACTGCTACTTGTAGTCTCTGAGGTGCTATCTTGATTAGATTCTTTTGTCATACCAGACTTTGTAGTTATGGAAAACCTATTAGTTGAAGTGGATTCTGATAACGGAGTTGTTTCACTGATACTATTTTTCTCAGTTGTGGAGTAATCTATGTCTATGATAGTTGTTTCGATTGTGGTTAAAGGAGTTGTTGTTGAAGCTATTTCTGTTGTGGCGCTCTCAGTTGAGCTTGTTCCTGGTAATTCAGACAATGTTGTTTCTACTGAATAACTGCTACTTGTAGTCTCTGAGATGTTATCTAGATTAGACTCTGTTGTCATATCAGACTTTGTTGTTATAGAAAACCCATTTGTTTGTGTGGATTCTGATAATGGAGTTGTTTCAGTGAAACTATTCCCGTCAGTCGTGGAGTAATCTATATCTATGATATTTGTTTCGATTGTGGTTAAAGGACTTGTTGCTGAATCTATTTCTGTTGTAGCACTTTCAGTTGTGCTTGTTCCTGGTAATCCAGACAATGTTGTTTCTACTGAATAACTGCTACTTGTAGTCTCTGAGGTGCTAACTTGATTGGACTCTCTTGTCATATCAGACTTTGTTGTTATGGAAAACCCATTAGTTTGTGTGGATTCTGATAATGGAGTTGTTTCAGTGAAGCTATTCCCATCAGTCGTGGAGTAATCTATATCTATGATAGTTGTTTCGATTGTGGTTAAAGAAGTTGTTGCTGAATCTATTTCTGCTGTAGCACTTTCAGTTGTGCTTGTTCCTGGTAATTCAGACAATGTTGTTTCTACTGAATAACTGCTACTTGTCTCTGATGTGCTAACTTGATTAGACTCTGTTGCCATATCAGACTTTGTTGTTATGGAAAACCCATTAGTTTGTGAGGATTCTGATAATGGAGTTGTTTCAGTAAAACTATTCCCGTCAGTCGTGTAGTAATCTATATCTATGATAGTTGTTTCGATTGTGGTTAAAGGAGTTGTTGTTGAAGATATTTCTGTTGTAGCGCTCTCAGTTGTGCTTGTTTCTGGTAATTCAGACAATGTTGTTTCTACTGAATAACTGCTACTTGTAGTCTCTGAGATGTTATCTAGATTAGACTCTGTTGCCATATCAGACTTTGTTGTTATAGAAAACCCATTTGTTTGTGTGGATTCTGATAATGGAATTGTTTCAGTGAAACTATTCCCGTCAGTCGTGGAGTAATATATATCTATGATAGTTGTTTCGATTGTGGTTAAAGGAGTTGCTTTTGAACCTATTTCTGTTGTAGCACTCCCAGTTGTACTTGTTTCTGATAATTCCGACAATGTTGTTTCTACTGAATAACTGTTACTTGTAGTCTCGGAGGTGCTGTCTTGATTAGACTCCGTTATCATATCAGACTTTGTTGTTATGGAAATCCCGTTAGTTTGAGTGGATTCTGATAATGGAGTTGTTTCAGTGATACTATTCCCGTCAGTCGTGGAGTAATCGATATTAATGATAGCTGTTTCGATTGTGGTTAAAGGAGTTGTTGCTGAATCTATTTCTGTTGTAGCGCTCTCAGTTGTGCTTGTTTCTGGTAATTCAGATAATGTTGTTTCTATTGAATAACTGCTACTTGTAGTTTCTGAGGTGCTATCTTGAGTAGACTCTGTTGTCATATCAGACTTTGTTGTTGTGGAAAACCCATTAGTTGGAGTGGATTCTGATAATAGAGTTGTTTCAGTGTAACTATTTCCCTCAGTCGTGGAGTAATCGATATCTATGATAGTTGTTTCGATTGTAGTAAAAGGAGTTGTTGTTGAATCTATTTCTGTTGTAGCGCTCTCAGTGGTGCTTGTTTCTGGTAATTCAGACAATGTTGTTTCTGGTGAATAACTGCTACTTGTAGTCTCTGAGGTGTTATCTAGATTAGACTCTGTTGCCATATCAGACTTTGTTGTTATAGAAAACCCATTTGTTTGTGCGGATTCTGATAATGGAATTGTTTTAGTGAAACTATTCCCCTCAGTCGTGGAGTAATATATATCTATGATAGCTGTTTCGATTGTGGTTAAAGGAGTTGCTTTTGAACCTATTTCTGTTGTAGCACTCCCAGTTGCACTTGTTTCTGATAATTCCGACAATGTTGTTTCTACTGAATAACTGTTACTTGTAGTCTCGGAGGTGCTGTCTTGATTAGACTCCGTTATCATATCAGACTTTGTTGTTATGGAAATCCCGTTAGTTTGAGTGGATTCTGATAATGGAGTTGTTTCAGTGAAACTATTCCCGTCAGTCGTGGAGTAATCGATATTAATGATAGCTGTTTCGATTGTGGTTAAAGGAGTTGTTGCTGAATCTATTTCTGTTGTAGCGCTCTCAGTTGTGCTTGTTTCTGGTAATTCAGATAATGTTGTTTCTATTGAATAACTGCTACTTGTAGTCTCTGAGGTGCTATCTTCATTAGACTCTGTTGTCATATCAGACTTTGTTGTTATGGAAAACCCATTAGTTGGAGTGGATTCTGAGAATAGAGTTGTTTTAGTGAAAATATTTTCCTCAGTCGTGGAGTAATCGGTATCTATGATAGTTGCCTCGATTGTGGTTAAAGAAGTTGCTGTTGTAGCGCTCTCAGTTGTGCTGGTTTCTGATAATTCAGCCAATGTTGTTTCTACTGAATAACTGCTACTTGTAGTCTCTGAGGTGCTGTCTTGATTGGAGTCCGTTGTCATATCAGAGTGTTTTGTTGTGGTAAACCCATTAGTTTGAGTGGATTCTGATAATAGAGTTGTTTCAGTGTAACTATTTCCCTCAGTCGTGGAGTAATCGATATCTGTGATAGTTGTTTCATTTGTAGTAAAAGGAGTTGTTGTTGAATCTATTTCTGTTGTAGCGCTCTCAGTGGTGCTTGTTTCTGTGAATTCAGACAATGTTGTTTCTACTGAATAACTGCTACTTGTAGTCTCTGAGGTGCTAACTTGATTAGACTCTGCTGTCATATCAGACTTTGTTGTTATGGAAAACCCATTAGTTTGTGTGGATTTTAATAATGGAGTTGTTTCAGTGGAACTATTCCCGTCAGTCGTGGAGTAATCTCTATCTATGATAGCTGTTTCGATTGTGGTTAAAGGAGTTGTTTCTGAATCTATTTCTGTTGAAGCGCTCTCAGTTTTGCTTGTTCCTGGTGATTCAGACAATGTTATTTCTAATGAATAACTGCTACTTGTAGTCTCTGAGGTGCTATCTTGATTAGACTCTGTTGTCATATCAGAGTTTGTTGTTATGGAAAACTCATTAGTTTGAGTGGATTCAGATAATGGAGTTGTTTCAGTGAAACTATTCTCGTCAGTCTTAGAGTAATCAATATCTATGGTAGTTGTTTCGATTGTGGTTAAAGGAAATGCTGTTGAAGCTATTTCTGTTGTAGTGCTCTCAGTTGTGCTTATTTCTACTAATTCAGACAATGTTGTTTCTACTGAATAACTGCTGCTTCTAGTCTCTGCGGTGCTATCTTGATTAGACTTCATTTTCATATCAGAGTTTGTTGTTATTGAAAAACCATTAGTTTGAGGGGATTCTGATAACGGAGTTGTTTCAATGAAACTATTTTCCTCAGTCGTGGAGTAATCGATATCTTTGATAGTTGTTTCGATTGGGGTTAAAGGAGTTGTTGTTGAAGCTATTTCTGTTGTAGCGCTCTCAGTTGTGCTTGTTTCTGGTATCTCAGACGAAGTCGTTTCTACTGAATATCTGCTTCTTGTAGTCATATCGGAGGTTTTTGTCATGGAAAACCCATTAGTTTGTGTGAATTCTGATAGTGGAGTTGTTTCACTCAAACTATTGCCCTCAGTGGTTGAGTAATCGATATTTTTGATAATTGTTTTGATTGTGGTTAAAGGAGTTGCTGTTGCAGCGCTCTCAATTGTGCTTGTTTCCGATAATTCAGACGATTTTGTTTCTACTGAATAACTGCTACTTGTTGTCTCTGAGGTTTTATCTTGATTAGACTCTGTTGTCATATCAGACTTTGTTGTTATGGAAATCCCGTTAGTTTCAGTCGATTCTGATAATGGAGTTGTTTCAGTGGAACTATTCCCGTCAGTCGTAGAGTAATCGATATCTATGGTAGTTCTCTCGATTTTGCTTAAAGGATTTGCTGTTGAAGCTATTTCTATTGTAGCACTCTCAGTTGTGATTGTTTCCGATAATTCAGACGATTTTGTTTCTACTGAATAACTGCTACTTGTTGTCTCTGAGGTTTTATCTTGATTAGACTCTGCTGTCATATCAGACTTTGTTGTTATGGAAAACCCATTAGTTTGTGTGGATTCTGATAATGGAGTTATTTCAGTGAAACTATTTCCGTCAGTCGTAGAGTAATCGATATCTATGGTAGTTGTTTCGATTGTGCTTAAAGGAGTTGTGGTTGAATCTATTTCTGTTGTAAGGCTCTCAGTTGTATTTGTTTCTGGTAATTCCGACAATGTTGTTTCTACTGAATAACTGCTACTTGTAGTCTCTGAGGTGTTATCTTGATCCATTGTCATATCAGAGTTTGTTGTTATGGAAACCCCATTATTTTGTGTGGATTCTGATAATGGAGTTGTTTCAGTGAAATTATTTCCCTCAGTCGTGTAGTAATCGATATCTATTATAGTTGTTTCGATTGGGGTTAAAAGAGTTAAAGGTTCTGGCACATAATCCTTGCTTATACTTTCTTGACGTTCTATTGGAATTTCCGAAATTAAGGTTTCATTTGCTTCTGATGTATCTTGTGGAATTGACGCTGTTGAAGTTGACGGCATTCTTATTGTGGTTTCGGTAAACGATTCTTCATCTGATGATGGAGTTCCTGCAAAATCTGCTATGATTGAAGAAGTATGCGTTGTTTCTATGGTACTTGATTTATAGCCTGTAGGTGCTGAAGTAAAACTGATTAAGGTTGTATTTGTAATGGAATCTTTATCCGTTTCCTGTAGTACGGCACCACCTTGAAGACCACCATCTTCATCAGGTCGCTGTGTTGTAAACGTTGTTGTGGTTGTTTTATTACAACAGGGATGTCGAATATTTATGATTAGTTGATTTGGTTTATCACCTTGTCTTATTCGTATGTATGGATGGCCATAATAAGTCAACGCTGTCGTTGATGCCACTAATGCACTGAATAACACTAAAATTTTTTGCATTATACTTTTCTGTGAATGCAAATATATTTCGTTCGAAACATGTTATAGCACGCCTTTTACAAATGATAGCTTTCACTTTTATATTTCTAATTCTAGAGTAATTCGCGTATTTGTAGGATGTCGTTGTAATAAGAACACGTAAGCAACTAAAAGTCTTGATCAAAATTGTGTTTTATTTAAAAGGTTTAGATTGTCAATGACGACAAAGGGAAATTCCATGTATTTTTTAATATAATATATATGTATATATGCATTTTTTTGAAAAAAGCATGTGCAAAAAACTTTTCAATATTAAATTTTGACGCATTTTGTAATATGTACAATACTTATAAAATTTATAAGGAATTATTTCATTTACACTAAACCTGTGAGAGAATGTTATATTTATTTTGTAAACTGTTTAATATGTTGATTACATAATTTATAAAATATTTATTTTACAAACGTCTACAATATACAAATATGTTTTGTAAACCCAGTAAAAACTAAGAATCGAGAGAACAGGTTGCTGAACAACTTAGATGGTATTAGCATAGGTTCTAATTTATGTTTTACAACCTGTTATTTTTACACGGATTTTGGGCAATAGGTTGGTTTCATCCAAAGTAGAACAGGTTGCTCTAGAACCAATTAGAGAACTGGTTCTCGGACACTGAAATCTTACATTTGGTCTTTCGGGAACCAGTTTTAGAACATGTTCCACAGAAGGGGTGGTTAAAGAACCTGTTCCAGAATAGATTCAAAGGTAACCTATTCTAAAAAATATTGTTGGGATGTTAATTGTTCTGACTACATGCTTTTGATATTGTTCCATATTTGCTGAATAAGTTTTATTATAAAAAAGAATTTAAAAAAATATTAAATTGGGGTAAAGTTTGTTATGGAATATAAATTAGATTAAAAACTAAACAATTTGCAAAACATTTATATTTATTAAAAAAAAAATATATATATATACATATATAAATATTTTTTTGCAATGACAAATAACAAACTACGTTGTTAAAACCAGAATTGGGAAAAGTTCATTAGTTAATAACCCTCATTAACATTAATATAGAAACAAAATTTCGTTTGGCTATAAAACAACATTTCGTTAATCTAGCAAATCTTTCAAATTTTTGTGTAGGCGACCCGAAAAAAAAGTTTAGTGTGCCTTTTGGTTTTTTATTTTAAACAACCAAAATATGCTACTGGTCTGTACGCCGTAATTTTGGGTAAAGTCAGGTAAAATGAGAAAAAATAAAAAAATCTCTCACAAAAACATAAAAATACTGCGAACGCACAAAAGGGCATTTCATACCCAAAAATAAACTTCAAATTTATTCATATTGAAAAACAGCTTATTAAATAAATGTATTTAAACAGAGATCCTCAAAACACCGCACATGTGCGAATGCTCTCTCAAAAATGAAGAGAGCATGAGAAGATAATTTGTATTTTTATTAAATAAAAACATTTAGTCTCATTCGAGCATTCATGTGTAGTCGCTTGTTGCTTATATTCAGGGTTGCCATTATGATCTTAGATTATTCATAGAAGCAGGTTGTGTAGTCGCTTGTTACTAGACAAGACTGATCAAAATTTTTAATATAGAAAGGGAAAATGCTTTTTTATTTGCCGAAAATTACTTCGGTAAAGCTGAGTGACTAGTATGCCAACGCATTGTGATTTGTGATCATACTTCGAAAAAGATAAATCTTTATTGAATTGATTCGCGAAAAAAATATTTTTTTTGTAAATAAGCGAGTTGATTCAATATTTCATAAATCAATTTATTAAATCTGATTTAAAATCATAGTTGATTAACCAATTTTATTTGAATTTTTTATTTTATTGAATCAAATCATTTCAAAAATAATTATTTTTTTATTCGCGAATTAAATAAAGATTAATTTGATTTGCGAATAAAAACAAAATAAAAAACATTAAAATTGACTTGCAAATCGCGCTTATTTTTCTAGATATTTACCATTTTGTAAAATGGTAATTCTTTAAAATGACCGGTATCTCGAAAACTATATCTCTCTATACTCTAGTTGAGTATTAATACTCCGATAATAAAAATAGGCCAGGTACGGAAAAAAAATTTTAAAATTAAATTAATCGTGATTTAAAAAAATATATTTTAATTCGCGAATCAAATCATATCAAAATATTTTTTTTTTTGATACGGGAATCAAATCAAAGTCGATTTGATTCAAAACTTAATTATTTAAATTTATTTATGTCCTTTAATGTAGATAAAGATAAAATATAGGCATTGTCGGTTACAAGTACGACGAGTATGAAAAATTATCAAGTAATTAAAACTCATTATTTGAGTTTTAAATCTAAAAAAACTTTTTATGAAAAAATAATTAATTATTGACAAGAATCTTACAGAACAGGTTTATTTTTGTTTATTTTTAAAATAATAAAAAAAAAATTATATAGAACTTTCTAAGCTTTCATGTTATGTTTATTTTACATTAAGTGTTTAATTGAATATATCACACGTGGAGATTGTGGGTTTTTTTCGGGGACAGCGACAAATATGTCTTAGCAACCTGGCAGAGTGAGAAAAAATAAATTACGCTCAAAAACAAACAACCAACACAAACATAAATGTTAATGTATGTGTGTGGGGATCACTGATTTAAAATGTCAAATATTTTTCAAATGTATTTCCATTATTAAGAAGAAAAAATTCTTTACTCTAAATTATTTATTTAACTTTAATTTTTTTACTCATACTAAGCAGCTGATTTATTGGGAGCATATGTTGTGTTGACAGCTTTAGGCCCATTATTATAACTTGCCTTTAAGGTGCGTGTTAGTTAAAGGTAACTTTAGCTAAAGTGACGAATAAAGTGACCTTTAACTTTTTTTGGTTATTGCAACTTCCTCATAAAAAAAAATTAAGCTTTTTGAAAATATGGCATTACCAGAGCAAAAACCGATTACTCATGTATTTTCGGTTTATTGTTGCTCGCTTTGGCGGTCATTGTTGAGTTGCACTTTCCAATAGCTTACTTCCATGGTGATCCTCTACGTTTTAAAAAAGCACATTTTTGAATTGATTCCTGGAAACTTTAGACAGGATTATAGCTCTCGTGGAGACCTACATGATGAACCCAGTTTTCAATGGCGTCCCCTTTTGGGAGTCCAAGGTGAATTTTTGCTCCTTATTGGTAATTTCTCTCTCCTAAAGACTGTTCTGAACAAATCTCCGAGAATTTTAGATAGGACTATTACCCTCGGGAAGACAAAACATTTATTTTTGCCTGTATGGAAACTTATTGCGTTTTCTGCTGAAGCGATGAACCCTCTTTTAATGGTTGTACGCCCATGGGGGTTCAGTTAATGCAAAAAAGCATATTTGTTTTCCTTATTTATTTTTCCTCTCTCCTGGGAACTTTTGGTTATGATTACTGCCCTCAAAAAGACCTAAAGTGGACCAAAAGGGTCCTTAAAATGAAAAAAAGCATTTATATTCGCCTGTACGGAAACTGATTCCCGTTTGTGCGTTTCCTTGAGCGGTCCATAGATTATCAAGCATGCAGTACACCATGTTTGATGGCCATTACAAAAACAAATACCCGGAGTTATCAAGCCATGTTGTACAGCATTCTTGATAGTCTATTGGCCGCTAACAGGCAAAAAATAAACGCTTCATGCTTACCAACTGTTCATCTGTTCAAAAAGTTGCAACTTTATAATTTTTTCCAAAAAAAAAAATCTTACCTTTTTTAACTAGCACGGTGTATTATTTTTCATTTAGAATTAATGGTAATATGATCTTAAACAGAACCCACGCATTTTGGAATTAATTTATAAAATTAAAAATAAGATTTAAAAACTAAGATAATTTTCAATAATGTTTAATAAGTTTTGTTTTATTTTGTCAAGAAACATTTCGTTAATAAATCGAATATTTTATAAAACTTTTTTCATATTGTTCTTTCATTATATACATATTTCTATTACACAGAAAAATTGTTTGGCAAATTCCGCCAATGAAGACTTTTCAGTAATTTCATTAAATAAATTTCATAGCATGAACTCGAACAAAACTTTATTGCTTCTGTGAAACAATTTCGAGATAATTCTTCCATTGTAAAGGAAATTTCTAAACAAAGTACATCTATCACATTTCTATAAGACTCAGCCTTTATCTTTACTCCACTTTTCTTAGTTCAGTTCACTATTTGATAATTTGTCTTTTTAATGCCATGTATGCACTTAAGATGAAGCAACAGTACCAGCATAAGCAGTTGTTGCTACTGTTAGGATAAAAGATGAATCATAGGATTAGTTCAGTCATGAAAATAATGCTCTTTTCCAGTTTTTCGTTGTTATTGCAGTTGATGATGCAAATTCAAAATAAATTTCTATTGATGTCAGCACTTATTGTATCACATTAATTTTTATCCTCTCTTGTTTTTTTTTCAGCAAATATCTTCAAAGGAAATGTTTGCAAATACTACAAGTAAGTGTAACAATTATTTAAACATTTTTAATTTGATCAGAGGATACAGTCAAGTGTAAATTGTGTGGACCATTTAAGATAGTGACGATAGTGCAGTGACGGGATCTAAAGTTGTTACATTATCAAAATTGCTCGTATAATTAATGTTATGCAGATCCTATCGCTTTAGATTAGATTACTCTATTGTTGTATATTTTTAATTCATAAGCGACCCAAATTCTATTTCACGCGCACTTTGATTTTCGTTGACTACTTTGTTGATCGTGTAAGGGTTACTTATTAATAATAGTATTAATACAAAGCTAACTAAATCTGAACTTTGTCTATTATGGTAAGGCAATTGGTTCAGAAAAAACTTTAATTATAGAGGTATTTTAAAAATGTGCCGTACACCTTTGACAACTTCACATCTTAACACTGAAGAGAGGGAGGGTACATATGCGAGTGGCCTTTCATTTGTAACTCATTGGAATGAGATTTCATTTAGTATGACTATGATTATTTTATTAATCCTTCTAATATGCGAATTCTAGCACATAATTTTTTATCACGAAAGTGCACGAAAGTTCCGTGAATGGAAACTTGCGAACGAAATTGGTGGACAGTGGTAGATGCTAAATGGAATTTTTTAACTTAATAAAAATCGGAGAGTCTCTACCTACAATTAAATTATTATAATTTATCTTTTACGTCAATTTTTTTAATTATTAGTGCGGTTATATTTACTTTTTCTAAAACTTCGAGTTCTAAGAAGTCAAAAATTGTAAATTGTTTTTGTTTTTGTGAATACTCGGATATTAAAAACTCATTATAAGTAAACAAAAATTTAAATCAAACTTCGATGTATATAAAAACATAAGAAAACTTATGTAATAATTTAATTTTAGAAACTGATGAACTATTTTTAGGGAAAATTTTCATGCAACTTACTTCAGATAAATTTTAAAAATTTGAATAAAGTTTTTTTTTATTTTTTTTAAGGAAAAGTTTTCTAAGTTTTGGGAAATAATTCCTAAAGCTTTTTTTTCCTTAAAAATTTCTTCAGGGAAATTAAAACAAACTTGAGTAAGTTTTTCTTAAATCGAGGAAAAATTTAGTTTTTCTGGGAAAACGTTTAACTTATTTTTAATATTTTTCCAAAAAAAAAAACGCAATAAATATAAAACTAACTAGTCAATTTTCCTAATTTTAAAGAAAAAATTATTATTTCAGGAATTAAATTAAAGTATATTTTATAAAAAATGATCGTGTATGATTGTAATTTTTGATTTTAATCACGCTTGAGCGTGAGTCAAAAATCGCTCACCTGCCAATCTGTAATCTAAACAGTTTTAAATATTGAACTTAAAGGTTCTTAAAATATATTTATAATTTTGTTAGCAAAAGCTAAAAAAATCGAATTTGCGCTTTTATGTTATAATTTTATTTGCTGACTACAACACAAAATATTGCAAGCACATTTTATACATAACGGCATAATGGTTTTCATTAATTGACGTTATCGAAGGCACTAAAACTATTTTTTTGTAGTTAATTATAAAAAGTGTCCAAATTTTTTTAAGTCAATTAAAGTTTTAGTTAAGTTTAAGAATCTACTGGAATACTCTTCTTGCTGTTTATATGAAATTTAATGTTGTTTCTGCTTCATTTAAAATTCTAAACTTACAATGAACATTAAAAAAATATACATTTTTTTATTCCGAAATATAAAACAAAAATCGTTACTATGTTATTGATTATCTATTAAATGTAATCAATTTATATCTTTAGAAGATGCACAGTAATAGGTACGAGTACTATTAAGCACATGGAACAACCGCACCTATAATAAATGAATATTGATATCAAACAACAATCATTAGAGAAATTAGAAATAATGGGAGATATTGATATTTAATTTGTTCGCACTAGAGTTTGCTTAAGGGGCTGAAATAATTGAAGGAATAAAGATGAAAAGCATTAATAAGACCAAGAAATAAATAAAAGAATGCCATCACAAATGATAACAAAAATAAACATTAAGAAAAAGTATGAACAATAAAAATTAAGAATCAAAAAGAAAAAACTTGGGTACAGTCATCAAGCCAATCATCGATCCATCGAGAAAATCATAAAAGTATTCCATACTACGATTTTTGTATACAGTTTTTTTATTCATTCTAGTGGGTCCAAAATGCATTTATGATTCTTTTGTATTTAGTAAAAGTATTGAGTATGTACTTTTAAGTACTGAGTAATCGGTACTCAATAACTTTGAGATAAACAATATTTTCTTCACAACGAAACCGTTTAACATAGTCGATTTTTAGATAAATTGTGTTATCTATTGCACTAAAAATTAAGAGATATTTCTTAAAGGTTTTTGCACAGACATCTCTACGAAACTCAAATCTATTTCCTTAAAAGTGCTATCGAATAGTTTCTTTGAGTTGCTGACCTTACTTTTTTAAATTTTTAACCCAGGGAAATATATAGGGTCCGCCAAATAAAAATGCTATAAAAAAAACCACTGAATATTTTCTTAAATTCCTTTTTTTATTTGAAAGTACAATCCTTCCGGTTAATAATGGAAAATAATTTCATTCAAATGGCTGCCTCGGCTGGCCATGCAGTAGTCTACACGATCGGTCCAATTTTAAAGCACATTATCGATTGTGTGCAGCTGTATTTCACCAATGGCTTCACGAATATTGTCCTTTAAAGCGTCAATTGTCTCTGGCTTGTCGGCGTAACACTTATCTTTGACGGTACCCCACAAATAATAGTCCAACGGTGTCAAATCGCAGCTTCGAGGTGGCCAAACGACATCAGTTTTGCGGCTGATAATGCGATCTTCAAAAACAGGGCGCAAAACATCGAGTGTAGCTTCGGCTGTGTGGCACGTAGCGCCGTCCTATTGAAACCAAATGTTGCCAATATCCTCCTCTTCACTAGTTAAAAAAAAAACGTTAGATGGCGGACCCTATACTTAATAAGGAGAAGTGCTTCGCATATTTTTTTGCATATTTTATGAGTTTGAATTTCACAATTTGAGCCTAACCACGTTGCGGAATATTCATGGGTTTTTGAAGGTTCCTTTTTTGAAGTTGTCACATCTCTAAAATTTGGTTAAAGATTCTTCAATAAATAAATCCGAAATTCGATTCGATATCCTTATTGGGCCCCTAGAGCACCCTTGAACATTTACCGACAGAATTTTACTTAAATAAAAAGTAATTTTATGAGAAATTCAAGTTCAGGAAAAGTTACCATATTTTGAAGTGCTTCCTAATATTGACCTGAGAAGTATTTTTCAATGTGTTAGGGGTTAAGAAAAGATAGGTCTATTACTCGGACGATCTATTCGATGGAACTTTTTTTCCAGATTCGGATTTAGGAGACCAAAATACTTTTAATAAAAGTTCTAGTGGAACGTTATGAAAAGCCGATTTTTGCGGTTTTATGTCCCATGTGTGACTTTTTTATTATAAATTTGTCCTAAGTATTTAACTTTTTTTTTTAACTCATTATTTAAAAAGTTTCCTTTATCTTTACGCCGTTAGCTTAATTTTTAAGAGTAACTGTATAAATTGAGGAAACCAAGATGTCTGTATATTCTGTACATTCATATAATTTATGGGGTGTCTATTAAGTCTTACGAAAAAAAGGAAAAATTAAGGCTCTGCAACAAACTAATAAAAAGAACATGAAGAAAAAAAAATCTTTTTAAACAAAGATTTAAGAATTTGTTTTGAAACTATAAACGTATTGTAAACTAAAGGAAGTAAACAAACAATAGCATTCAATGAATGATAAAAGTTTCCACAAGAAAAATATATCTACTATACATGAACGAAAAAAAAACAACCATTGAAATTAAAATGGATTTATTTTTTTGACAGAACGTAAAAATTAAAAATAAAGTCCCCGAGTAAAACGGAACAAATGGTCAAAACAATTCAGATATGATTGTAAAAATTGGATTCTAAGTGATGAAGTTAAAACGATTTGATAAAAATATATATTCTATATTTCTATATTTTTGGATAAAATCAGTTTTATTCGGGTCATTTTACTTGGAAATTTCATTTTTTCTTTTGAATTTTTAGACAAAATATGAGTGAAAAGTTTGAAAATCTTGAGCATATTATGGAAGTAAATAAATCTAAATTTTAAAACTGCAGCCGCAAAAGTTGCACAAGAATGCATTCGTTATTTTTCTTTTAATCAGCTCAAGTAAAAACGATAAGGTTTGAACATATCTCTTAAGATTTAATTGGACCACATCTCAAAATTGGGGATCAATTTGAGATCTAATTAGATCTAACCAAATCTTTGAAGCCCTTCATCTCTCACTACCTTTACCACCTTCTCTTTCTCCTTTCAAAAAAAAGCAACAAATAAATTAGTGGTAAGACTTTCTTAAGTGTTGCATTTATATAAAAAAAAAAAATCTAGACAGATCTACCGCACCATATTTAATCAGATCCAATTTGCTCTGCACATTTACATAATATCTTATCAGATTAAATAAGAAAATGAGAAATTAAAAATACCTTTATTTGTATATATATTTTTATTTTAGAGCCTTTGGTTCATATGGATACGATCTGTTACTAGATCTGAATATATCTGGAACCAGATATGATCCCATATTACCGAATATGCCCTTATACGGACACAAAAATCAACAAATTTTACAAATCCCTTTAGATATGAACATATGTGGCACTAGATCTGATCAAATATGTTTACAGAGTTTATCACATATCCTATATCTTATTACATATGATCAGATCTGTCAACAAATGTAATTAGAATAAATCATACCTATTTTGATTTAAGCAGATCTGATCATATATAATTTTTTTACAAAAACAACCAAATTTGACAACTTCAAACGCTCGTAGCCAGATTTCAAAAATGTTTCTTTATTTTTCCGGCACACAATATATTTTAAGTTACCGATTTAGTTTATTTAGAAAGTAATAGATAAAATTTATTTTTAAATAAAGAATCAATTAAAAGACAAAGAAATATATTTTTTAACAATTTGAATCAGTTATTCAAAAAAAAAAAACAAAATATAAAAAACACGGACTTTCAGTAGAAGTTGATATTTTGGGTTAAATGTAATATTTTGTATTTTCTGTTTGTAAATATAGTAATTTAAATAATCCATTTTTTATCAAAATAGTTTGTTGAAATACCAAATTATTCAATACAAATTACAAAAATAAGACCTTTGGTCTTGTGTATGGAACAATACAAATAAATACAAAAAAAAAGGAAGTGTTTCATATATAAAGGGTGGTTAAATTTTAAGGGCCGATGTTGATTTTGAATAAAACACAGATTATTAAGGAAATTATTGTCATTTCTTTTTATTTTGATAATATGGTTCAATTACACTAGGTCACAAATAACAAACTTTTGTCTGTTATTTGTTTCTAGCATACTTTTTCTCATGGATTTGGACCTACTGAACACGAAAATGAATTTTAAAAATTTTTCTGTCGATTGGTTTGCGAGATACAAATTTTTTAATTTTTTTTTTTTAATTTTTGGAGGTACACTTACTATTTTGAGCATATCTTTAGTCTTCTTTGACCTATTTTATCCTACTACTACTCAAATTAAAGACAATTGAGCCGTCTACAACTTATTCTCAGAAAATTTTCAAATCGGGTTAGTAGTTTTGATGTTGGCGGCTTAAAAAGGTTAAAAAACTGCGTTTTTTTAGTAAAAATGTGGCTGAAAAATTCATATAAAAATTCATATAAAATGTAAAACGCGATGTTAACAGCGATTTTAATTTTTTTACGTATAGCTGACACTTTTCCAAAGAAAATAAGCCCTTACTTAACAAAATCTGATGACAAATGGCCGACTTATTATTTTTTTGGTAAACGACCGAAATTCCGCTATTTCACGATTTTTTGATTTTCATTATTTGCACAGCTTACCTACCCAACGCAAACGAATAAATACATTTGAACTTAATTTAAAATAAACAAAGTAGTCTTCGTATATTTTTTTTTAATTTATTTACAGCACTACATGCTCATACATATTTAAACATAAGGAGACACGGTTATCAATTGCATTTCAAAACTGTCTGTGAAAGTGTAAAGAAGTTAATATTTAGAAAACGCAAGGAAGACAATGAGTAAAAGACTACGTGTGTTCGAGTGTTTGAACGATCCAGACAATTTCTGCAATGTTTGTGGCCAGTTTATAAAAAAAAATCACGCACACAAGTTTACTCCAGCAGTACAATTGCACTATTTGAATTATTTTGGTATTTCACCAAATATCACAGAACCATGGACACCTAAGTCGCTGTGTGATCTTTGCTATATAATCTTAACCAACTGGGCAGCTGGCGGAAGGTAAGAATTTTTATTTAAACACATTATACATAGCGAATATAGTAATTTATTTTAATTTTAGCCGCCATATGAAATTCGATACACCAATGATGTGGAAAAAGCCGCTATGCCATTCCACAGACTGTTATTTTTGCCTCACCACAAACAGTGGGGTAGGAAGATTTTTTAAATGGAACTACGCTCAAGTGGGATCGTTTGCGCTTCCAGTACCACATTCGCATGATGTGCCATATCCAGTGTGCCCTGGTGCATCTCTTCAAAAAGCAGAATCGTCAGAAGAAGAGTCTGAGTCAAATGCAAGCGAATTTGAGCCGGGTGCAAAGCGAAAATTACTGTCACAGGCCGAACTAAACGATTGGGTGCGCGATTTTGGTCTCACTAAGGAGAAATCCGAACTTTTTGCGTCTCGGATGATACAGTGTGGATTTGCGGCTTCAGAAGTGAAAGTATCAGCGTACAGAAACCGTCACAAGGAGTATGCAAAATTTTATACAAAGAAAGACCAAATATGTTTTTGCAGCGACATTTCAGGCTTGTTCCAAGAGCTTCACCAAATTCACAACCCCAACGAATGGAGGTTGTTTATTGACAGCAACAAAGAGAGCTTGAAGGCAGTTCTCTTACATAATGGGAATGAAAAGCCATCTGTTCCTATTGCTCATGCGGTTCATTCAAAGGAGAACTATGAAACTATGGACATTTTGCTGAAATGCATAGAGTATAGGAAATACAATTGGAAAATATGCGCCGACCTTAAAGTTGTGGCCATTCTGTGTGGACTCCAAGGAGGCTATACGCGACATTGCTGTTTTCTGTGCCTTTGGAATAGCCGCGCTGATGATCAGCATTATATAAAAAAAAAAATGGCCGGTACGAACGAAACCTGTAGTTGGAGAAGCGAATGTTCAGCGCAAACCACTAATAGAGAACCGTGAAAATATAATACTTCCGCCGCTGCACATAAAATTGGGTTTGATTAAAAATTTTGCCAAAAAATTAGACAAAGAAGGTGAAGCTTTTGCCTATTTACGGTCAATTTTCCCTTACCTTTCGCTGGCAAAAATTAAAGAAGGAGTCTTCGCAGGACCCGAGATAAAAAAAATGTTGAAAGATGAAAAATTCCCAAAGCTGTTATCACCCATCGAAGCCGCAGCATGGAATTCCTTCAGGCTTGTTGTGGAAAACTTTTTAGGAAACAACAAAAGCCCGAATTATAAGGACATAGTTGAGGATCTGGTAAAGAACTATGAAGCCATGGGAGTGCACATGTCACTTAAAATACACTTTCTGGATTCTCATTTGGATTTTTTCCCTGAGAATTTAGGAGACGTGAGCGACGAACACGGCGAGCGCTTTCATCAGGAATTGAAGGCTATGGAACGACGCTATCAGGGCAACTATGACACGGCTATGATGGGTGACTATATTTGGACCCTAATACGTGAGACCGATTGCAGCGAACACAAAAAACAAAGAAGAAGTCAGCAGTTTTTCCACATGGTATAAAATGTACACTTATATCTTTGTTTTTACTCATTTTTTTGTGCGTTGATTTGTTTAATTTAATTAGTTAGTTTAATTTCGTTAGTTTAGCTAATTGTGCGATACATTGAGCATGTAGTGCTGTAAATAAATTAAAAAATAATATACGAAGACTACTTTGTTTATTTTAAATTAAGTTCAAATGTATTTATTCGTTTGCGTTGGGTAGGTAAGCTGTGCAAATAATGAAAATCAAAAAATCGTGAAATAGCGGAATTTCGGTCGTTTACCAAAAAAATAATAAGTCGGCCATTTGTCATCAGATTTTGTTAAGTAAGGGCTTATTTTCTTTGGAAAAGTGTCAGCTATACGTAAAAAAATTAAAATCGCTGTTAACATCGCGTTTTACATTTTATATGAATTTTTATATGAATTTTTCAGCCACATTTTTACTAAAAAAACGCAGTTTTTTAACCTTTTTAAGCCGCCAACATCAAAACTACTAACCCGATTTGAAAATTTTCTGAGAATAAGTTGTAGACGGCTCAATTGTCTTTAATTTGAGTAGTAGTAGGATAAAATAGGTCAAAGAAGACTAAAGATATGCTCAAAATAGTAAGTGTACCTCCAAAAATTAAAAAAAAAAAATTAAAAAATTTGTATCTCGCAAACCAATCGACAGAAAAATTTTTAAAATTCATTTTCGTGTTCAGTAGGTCCAAATCCATGAGAAAAAGTATGCTAGAACCAAATAACAAAATGGCTGTTGCCTAGTGTTATGTATGGAACAAAATATCGGCCAAATGGCCGCCGCGACCTCGGCGGCACACCTTCATCCGATGGTCCAAATTTTCGATGACGCTGAGGCATAATTGAGGTTCTCTGCCTTTAATGTGCCGAATTATCTCATCCTTTAGCTCTTGAATCGCCACCACGTGAGATAACACGGCCATTGAATTTGTCGCGCAAAAGAGCCATTGTTTGGTTAGCTGTGTGGCAAGTGGCACCGTCCTGTTGAAACCACATATCGTCCACGGTCATATCCTCAATTCACGGTAAATGCTTGGCCGACCTCATGACACACTATCGCGAACAACAGTAATGTTTTCCGCAGAACGAACTGGGCGAGCATGACCAGGTGTTTACACAGACCCAGATTGCTGAAATTTGCCCACAATTCTCCAGATTTTGGACACATTTGGTCGATTATGCTGACAAAAAAAAATCACGAAGTGCACGAAATGCATTTTGATTTGAACGCCCACTTTCATAATAAGCCTGAATAACTTTAACGCGTTGCTCGATTGTGTATCTTTCCATGGTTCGAATTGAGTTAGTCTGAAATTGAGAAATGTTAAATAAAATGCAGAAAAACTTGACGGTTAGGTGTGGTTCACATTCAACATCGGCCCTTAAAATTTAATCACCCTGTACATACATACACATATAAAAAAACTTTCAAACTTAAAAAATAAACTACAAAAATCATTTTTCTAATGTCCTGTTAGTTAAATATTAAAGATTATTTTAGACGGCTTTTAATTATTTTTACTACTTTTTTCAATTATTAAACAATGATTGAAAATAAACAACAAAATGGGTTTAAAACGAGTATAATAACAAATCAGTCATCTTTTGATTGTTTTTAATGAAAAAATATTGTGAGTGTAGTCAACCACAGGAATTTAATTCTGTATTCCAGCATAAATCAAGCCCAATTATTTTGAAGAAATATTTAAAAACTCGAAATTAAGGGTTTAACAGTTTACTTGTTAAAAGTTACACAATATAAGGTGCAAAAAAAGAAAAAAATGTGATAAATAAGCAATTAAAATACAATTAAAAATTGAATTATCGTTCAACAGATTAAAGTTCCTGCGGGAAAAGGACATATCCCCGGACACGTCACGTGACCGGTTCATTGTGATAGGGACCGGTCACGGAACTGGTTTTTTGATATGAAAAGCATAAGTCACTTTAACATAGGCTTGTCTTAGGAGGGAGTAGGCTGCCCTTTGTGACAAGTCAGAGGACTGGTCTAAAAGAACTTGTCACGCAACTAACCCCAAATAACATATCACAGAACTAACGCAAAAAAAACATGTCGACTTTTAAACCGGTCACGTGGTAGGTACTTTAGGTCCTCTTCACCTATCTCGTGATAAGTGAAAAGGGGTCATAACTGACCCCTTTTTATGCAGAGTTGTTTTTTATGCAGGCATGTCTAATTTATTGAACAATGGTTCAAAATTTTTCAATGTAAAATAATTGAAATTATGAGCCAGCGTACACGCTTTTAACATACAATTTCATTTACCATTATTTTAACTTTTGGTTTTGTTCCCAAACTGTGGAAGGAGCTTGAATTGTCTTTTGATTTCTAGGAATAACAGATTTAATAAGTTCACAAAAAAAATAAAATTATGCTCGCGATAGCACAACGGATTGTTAATTTTTTGTTTTAATCAAATTGTATTTTTTTTTAATTTTATTTTATTTTTTACAACACAAATATTTTCAAACATTTGATCTTGAAATTTACTTGAAAATGGGCTTAAAATCAAGTTGAATACAAGAAAAAATTTCAAGAACTTTATATTTTTATAATTTTTAGTGCCTATATTTATATTCATAATAAGACAATAACGAAATGTTAGTATCTGTGGTGCAGTGAGTAGATAGCCTGATAGTCTTAGGGTTCTAGATTTGAATCACCACAAAAAAATACAAACTATTGTTGAACAAAATTAAAAGACACAATTAATTTTTAGTTGTAGGTGCAATATTATTCAAAATATTCAAATTCCAAACCAGAAAAATATAAAATTTTGAAATTTAACTTACAAAAATTAATGGCGTTATAAACGGAAGGTCTCTGGTTCTAGCACAGTTCGCGGCATACAAATTTTTAATTTTGAAATAAATTTTGTGAAACGTGTCTATTAGTAAAATATCTATATATAGGATATTATAATTCATAAAGAGAAAAGCAATCAATAATTACTATCAAAATTTTAAATTTTGTAACTAAATTTTGATAATAACAAAAGTATTAGAAATTAATAAAAATGATTGTACGTGGAATTTCAAAAATTTGGTTGCAACTACGAATCTGTTTTATGTGTGTATAGATTTGCCTTTGGACTTATATTTTGACCACCGCGTCCTCAAGCAATAACATACACATATTGTAAATTCAAAATTAACCACCCAGCAAAACTTTGGTAATGTGTGCGATATTTTCATGCGTTACCTTGTAATCATAGCTCGTTACCTTTTTCATTATTTGCAAGCATAAAGTAATAAGTTACTGATTATAGATTACGTACTATATGATTTATAAATGTAAAGTAATAATTGAAGTATTTTTGAAAATCTATTTTTAGATACATTACTTTGTGTTTTTTTGTAAGCAAAAGGGTAATGTATGTTTGTTTTGACAACACTAAAGAAAAAACGAAGAGCAACAATTCATTTAAGTTTAAAGCAATCAAAAGTTATATGCGCCGATAGCTCAGTGGGTAGAGTTCTTGGCTAGCAACTAGAGTTCGCTGGTTCGATTCCCATCATGACCACATTATTTTTAATAACGTTTAAAATATTTGTAATATTTTTTTTAATAAAAATTCCTCTTTTTTGAAAATCTATTTTGAGACACATTAAGTAATCCCTTACATTATCACCTCTAAAGTTATAGCTATATACATTACTTTGAGGCTCATCGCCTGTAAAATTCATCAGTGAAGTAAGGTGTAAAGTAATCCATGAGTCCTTATAGCTACACATACTTTACACATTATTTGGATATTTTTGGTTTTGCTGGGCATTACAAACAATGCTTGCTCATCACAATAAGATGAATAATTTATGAAATACACAACATTTAAAGTTAATAAGGAACAGCTACATATGTATGGAAGTTTCTGAATGCAGCACGTGCACCCAATAAATAAAATCAACAACCAGAAAATAAAAATGAAAAGCAATTCAAATAGTGACTTACACTTCATGATAAACTAAATTTATTTTTGACTATAGATTCAATGGCTATTTGAATGAATGATGTGGGTATATATAGTGAAATGTTTCCATGGTGAAGAATTTTTTTGGACATCGATTTTAAAAGTAAAACCAAAAATATATTTTTTTTGTTCAATAACAATTTCCCTGGCGCGGAAAATCTTATTAGCTGACAGGAACAGATGATTGGTCGTCACTGGTCGCTGTCGACAGATTTCACTGTTTACCAATTTTTTTCGGTTTCACTTAATAAAAATATATATAAAAGAATCCAATTTAACATCATATCAAAAGAAAAACACAAGCACTTTTGTTTATTAACTCACTCACCGAAGAAACAAAACAAATGAAAAGCAGCTAAAGAAAATTGTTAAAAAAAGCATTTATGTGAGTTTTTATGAAGAATTCAGTGTTTTTTCAAATAAATTCAGTGTTTCCAGTTTGTGAATTTCAATTGCGGTTTTGGTACACATTTTCAATGAAAGGGAAGTGGGTATTTTACGAAATGTTAGGGATTTCAGCCGTATTTTTATTAATTTGTTTTAATCAATAATTTTTATAGATTATTATTTAGGCCGAAAGTCAGAAGAAATTTCAAATTGATCAAATTGAATCTGTAAAAAAAATCAGAATTTAAAAGTAATCCAAATATGTATATGAATACATATCATGAACACATCTTGAAATTTTGACTTTTTGATAAAGCTAACAAGCTTAAAAATTAATCAAAAAAAAAAAAAAACGGACTAAAAACTTATCACCTACTAAAACTTCAGAATTTTTAATGAAATTTGTTAAACCACAAGATCTAAGACCGGCAAACTATAACATGGATTTTTTTGTCACAAATTAAATCATGAGCCCTGACCAACAGAATTAATTTTTCTTCATCCATTTACGTTTTTTCATGTTTTATTTAAAATGTTTTTGTTTTTTTCCAAAAAACCAACTTTTTCTTCAACTCTCCTCTATCCTCTTTCCAAAGAAAGCAACACATGAATAAGTAGGAAGTATTTTCTGAGTGTAGCTTTTTAAAAATTTATCATGAATCTTATTAAAGTCAATATGATTTAAGTTAAAATAAACTTTTTTGCATATAAATTAATATGTCAACATTATTGGTTTTGTTGTCGAATTTTAAAAATAAATAGCAACATTCTTAAATTAAAAAAACAAACTCATTTTGCTATCAACGCTGTTTTTATTTAAATTAATATTGTGTATGTTTGATTTAAAAATATTTTTTTCTGAGTGTATAACACTATTTAAAAGTTTAATAAAAATCATAATTTCAGAGCGCTTGGAAATTTGTTTGCTGGGTAACATATTTCTTAAATTAGGGTTTTGTTCAAATCGAAAATCTAAATTATGCACAAAATTTGGAATTCAATGGGTTTTGAAAGGAGATTTCAACCTGCAAAATCGGAATATGAGCTAAAGCTTTTCTGGCAACACTGGTAGAGTTTAAATCAACAAAGCAAATATAAAAAGAAACCAAGAACAATAAAAGCGTGTGCATATATTTATGGATAAGGCTTTTTGGCGTTTGGCTTTCCATATAAATGGGAGTATGAGTATTAGGGTCTCCCGATATTGATATATGTATGTTGTTAAAAAAGTTTAAAAACTGCTCAAAATTTCTATCAAATAAATTTTTTTTTTAAACTAACTCTCAGAGGATGCCCCCTACTTATGTATTTTTGATATCAGAAAATTCATTGTGTTGAAATCAAAAATATATTTCACCTCCCCACGGTGGAAAGAAGGAGTACAATTTTTGAACGTTTGACTTAAACTTTTCTACATTGTATTTTCCCTGCTCCAGCGAGTCAATGGATTTGTGTATATTACTGTCTATTATAAGATGCTCCAGCGAGTCAATGGATTTGTGTATATTACTGTCTATTATAAGTGTCAACGCCTGCATTAAAAATTTAATGCTTAACAATATTTTTTTTTAAATCTACTCAATATGCACATTAATCTTTTCAAAAGTGAACTAAGGCTTTTCGATAAAAACAATTTATTTTAAATTGTTAGTAAATTAACTAACAAAATCGGTTAAAAATAAAAGATTTTCAGTTTATATTTATACTCAGTATAGAATTACTGTTTATTGTTAAAAATAAACTTTTAACGGAATGTTTTATTGTAACTAATACAAAAAGTCCATAATTTATGTGATTTTTTTATTAAATGGCTGCTAGGAAAAGTTAAAAAATATATATATTTTGTAATTTACTTATTTATACTATTTTAAAAGCTTAACGGAACTTTTTAAATACTCGTAACTATTGTACATTTGCTGGAAATATATTTCCAGCATATGATTTATATGAAAATATCTATTAGGATCAAAAAACGCGCACCATTCAAGACCCATTTTGCCTAAAAATCCAATGGTGGACTAAGGTTACCATATCAACATTTTCCAAATGCTTTTTTTAATCTTCCGTACTCAGTTAATGAACATGTCTTTTAAGTGTCATTATTTCAACCAATTCGCAAAACAATCTTGTCTTGGGGACACCCTAATGAATATACTTGGTTTGCGTATGTGAGCAAGTGTGTGAAAAACTTGAAAATTCTTATTAAAAAATATAAACAATGGCAGTTTATTGTTTGTAAACAATAATGTATAGATGCACTTTGTATATATAAAGAGCAGCGTCAACAACAACTGCAGAAGCAACAATAACAGCTGCAGCAGAATGCAATTTATGAAATTTTCTTATTTTCTTTCTTTTAATTTATGTATGTACTTGAATCTGTACGTATGTATGTTTACTTTGCTTATTGAGCACTTATTGTTAAAAACAATTTTGATTAAAATACAAAAAGAATGTCTATAAACATATTAAAAATGATAGAAATGAGGAGCACTGCGTCTCCTTGAAATCTGATTAATACATCATTATACAAAGAAAAAAAATCAATTTTTAAAATTTTTTTGACAACTGTAACTTATGACGTGTTTGTAAAGTTTGTGGCTCGATCATAAAAAAAATCATATACATCATACATGGGACTAATTAATGGAGTAGCATAATTAATTGATGATTTCATTACCACTTTTATACCCTCCACCATATATGGTGAGGGTATATATCAGTTTGTCATTCCGTTTGTAATATGTCGAAATATAGGTTTAAGACCCCATAAAGTATATATATTCGTGATCCTTATGCAATTTTAAGTCGATTTAGCGATGTCGGTCTGTCTGTCCATCCGTCTGTCTGTCTGTTGAAATCACGATCACGACGCGAAGACGCAAGCGAGGGTGCCTATTTTTACCCAGATTATTGAACATCCTCCCGAGCAGTTTGATATTTAAAATGAGCAAAATCGGTCAAGCGGTTCAAAAGTTATGAGTGAAAATGTGAAGGTACCTCTAAATTTTCCATACAAATTTGTACAATTTTTCTGTATCTATTTTTATTTTCTGTTAAGTAAGTAAAAAGGTTATTAAGTATTTTTCTTGTTCGATTACATTTATTGTCTTACATACTCTGAGAATAATAACATTCTTAGAGCTATATGTGTGTTACTCTAATAACATTGTTAAAGTCGCTAACAGAGCAGACGTCTGTAAATAACATTACTAAAACTAAATAACAAAAGTTCTGTTTAATAAATTGACAAAACATATTCATATTACAGTTCATGCAAAATTTAGTATATACGTATGTATATCATCGTCAGCCCCTATGATTGCCGGAGGCTGGGTCCATATAGAATGAGGTAAGGTCCAGAGGAGCTGGATCGTCGTTAATACGTCCATTAATTATACCTCCAGGAGAAAGATATGTAGATCCAGCCCAGATGGTGTTTTTCTCGCTTTCGTATATTTGGCTGACAAGCATATTATCGTGTAGAGCAAGTTTCTCAACAAATCTGGCTTGCAACGACATGGAGTACCTACAGAAGGGTAGAACATCGCCATTTTCATAGACGTAACTATTTGAAAATCGTTTTATGGAATTTTCATAATTTTTTCCAATGCATTTTCTTAGGATTTTCCGTTCAAATATCTCCAATTCTTTGGCTACTTTAGGAGATATAGTAAACCAGATTGGGTTTTTCTGTTAAGCTTTGTTGGTTTTCACTTCATTCCATAAAATGTATATTTTGTTTTTGTAACCAAAGACATTTATTGAATAGGTGGCGCTGAATTAACTAAAACAATACCCTGCCCCATGGCTAGGTCCAAAGGAATTTATATATAAGAAAGAACAAAAAAAAAAAACTATACCCTGCCCCATGGCGATATAGTCTTGGATTAGGCTTTCAATTAATTTATTTACCAAAAATATTAAATTAACTACATACTTTAAATTATAATACATTTAGATGTTGCTAGTGGATTTATTACATAATTTTAAAGTCAATTTTTCAAATGTTTGACTTAATAAAAGCATTTGTTTCACATTTTTATGTCAAAAAAGAAATTTTCATAGAGGAAAATAGTATTTTTTTTATTCCATTTGTATTTTTGAGAATTGAGGGATTGGAAAATGTATATTTATGTTAATTTTTCTTTTATTAAAAAAAACACATGAATAAAGTGCAATATTGTGCTCTTAAACATCTAAATGAATATTAATTTAAAAAATTAAGGTATAATTTGTACATAAAACATATATTTTTTTATAGTTTTTTGCAAATATTCATTTATGTTACGAAGAAAATAGAAAATCAATAATACTCTAATGCATATTGTAGCACAATATGGCTAATGGAGACTAGCTCTGCAGCAAAATACCCTAATGGAGAGAATGCACCTTCTATTGACAAATAGTTACAACTCATGTTCTTTCTTTAATAAATTAATTTCTTTGCTGTATTCTCTCTATTAGACAAACACACTTCAATTTTTTAAAGAAAGAACATTCGTTGCAACTATTTATCAATACGTGGCGCATCAGAAAGTGTATTCTCTCCATTTGGCATATTCAGCTGCAGAGCTAGTTCCCATTAGCCGGAACAAAATTGAGTATTTGACAAAAACTATGCTTTAAAATGTGTTTTTTGTGCAGTCCATGTTTAAAAAAACTAGTGAAAATGGCAAGCTACCTCTAAAATGCCCATACAAATTTAGTACAATTTCATAGTAGCGACTGGTACATAACATATTTTCTCATATTTTTTCACCAGTCGCTTAGCAGTAAATATTTTGTATTCACCTCAAACATTTTTTCACCACTAAAATTTTTTTCACCACAAATTTTAAACTTTAAAAATTTTTGTTCACCTCTAACTTTTTTTTCCACCAAAAAAGTTCTTTTCACATCTAAAAAAGTTTTTCACCTCAAAAAATTTTTTCACCTACATAATTTTACTTCAAAAGTTTTCTTATATTATTTGTATCAAAAACAGAAGAGAACATCTTTTTAGGATATTGGTGGAGGGTATTCAAAGATTCGGCACAGCCGAATTTAGCCCTTTTTTACTTGTTTTTTTTTTTTTTGAAAATAATAAATAAAATAAAAAATGTTGCTCGATAAAAAAAATATAAATATGTATATTCGAATTCGTAAGGTAATTTCCGAAGAAATTAGCAGCTTTGAAGTGTAACAAGTGATTCTAAAAATAATGTAGTTAATTTGTGCACTTTAATAATTTTTATTATAAATTAAAATTTTGCTATATTTTACCATTCATTGAGTTTACAGCAGTTTACTAAAATTTAGTAGCGCTTACTAATTTTGTATATTATATTTTGATTGTACTAATACTAATGATATTTAGTAAATTTTTTTGCTGATTTTAGCAAACCAATTTTAAATTCCATTTTACAAAAAGTTTACTAAAATTTAGTAGCGGCTACTAATTTCATTGTCTGCTGACAAGAGTTGCTAAGATTAGCAAAAAATACTGCTGAGCTCAAATTATATACATGTTCCCATCGTTCCTATAAGGAGCACAGGGCCTCAGCAAAATCTTTCCATCAGGATCTGTTCATAGCAGTGTTTTTTACTTCATTCCAGCTAGGTTGCATATTTGACGCTTCGATTTTAATTTGTCTTCGCTTCGATTTTAATTTGTCTTCACCATGAGCTGGTCTTCTACGGTTGCCTTGAGGATTCCACTCGATCGCTGTTCTGGCAATATCTGTGACCGGTTTTCGTATGGTGTGACCAATCCAGTTTCACACTTACCAAAAAAAGTCTGTAATGATAACAGAATTTGCTGTTATTTCAAGAAATTTGGCTGATTTGAGCCTAGCGGTATTTTTTGCCAATCTTAGCAACACATGTTTACTGACGTGTAGTATAAGAAAATTATTAGAAAATTTAGTAGCCTTTTTGTTTAGTAAACTTTTTCTAAATTGAAATTTAAAATCGATTTGCTAAAATTAGCAAAAAGATTAATATTAGTACAACTAAATTAGTATAAAAATTAGTAATCACTACTAAATTTTAGTAAATTGCTGTAAACTCAATGAATTGTAAAATATAGACAAATTTTATTAAAAAAAAACAATTAAAATGCACGAATTGACTGCATTATTTTTAGATAAACTTGTTACACTTGAAAGCTGCTAATATCTTTTTGCGTTACGAATTCGAATATACAAATTTAATTCTTTTTATCGAGGAACTTTTTTTTGTTTTATTTATATTTTTCAAAAAATATCTTAGACAAACTTAAAAAAAATCCAAGGCTTTAAAATAGTAATTTTTTTAATATTAAGGTCAAATTTTAATTGTTGTAAGGGCTTATTTTTAAAACTAAAATAGTTTTAAGTGCTATTTTAAGTGGATGTATTATCACTTCCGATCCCTTTTTCAACCTATGTAGCATTTTAAGGCAATTTAAGTAGGTATGTAGAACTTTTAATAATTATATTGCTAATTTTAGCAAATCGGTTTTCTAAAAATTTGTAAAATAATTTCAGAAGTTAGCAACAAAAATTTGTACATATTCTGTAAAAAATCTGTAATTTGTAAAATGTAAATAACAAAAAAGTGTACTAAATAATAATTTTTTCACTAAAAATCAGTATCAAAATAGTAAGGTGGGATTGCAAACCATTTACAAATTTTTCTACTAACTTTTTTCCTGAGTGCATTTTCGCCTTTGTATTTCATTGTTATGGGGGACTGGTGCGTTTGATGCCATAGTCTGTTGTTTGATATGTATTGCGGCCAAAATACTCTTATAATTCTTCTGAGGCATTTGTTTATAAAAACTTGCAGGGCATGCATCACTTGGGCCCGCATTCCAAGTTTTGCATCCGTATAATAATTTAAATTTCTTAAATAAGAAATTTAAAATTTACGCTCGGGCAAATGATAATTTTAAAAAAATTAGGGAATCTAAATTAAAATATATATTTCTAATACATAGATGTTGATTTTCATTCCATTCTAGGTAATAAACAAGTAAAGTAAAAGTTAATGGAATAAAACGGCAAACGAGTGGTCGGAGTGAGTTAATTTGTTCATCACGTAAATTGTCCAATATATAAATAAGTCATCCTTTGTCCCACGTAGTGGTAGTGTGATATTTCCTTAGCTTTGCTTTTGCGCTATCTCGCTTAGTTTTTGAGATACTCACCATTTTGTAATATGACTATTTTTTAAAATGACCGGTATCTCGAAAACTTAGTGAGATAGGCAAAACGGACAGAGTTTATGATCTGCTGAGTATTAACATACGCCGATAATAGAAAAAGCACAAGTCCAGGAGAGATCCCGAGGGATCTATTTTTATAAAATAGCGACAGGGTGACACATTTTTACGGGACCGAGCGTGTTTATTTATATTAGCTCATAAATTGATAAAATAAATAGTCACGCTGTTAGTGTTAATCTGTATTATCGAATAGGGTTCATTGCCGAACTTGCAAAGATTTTGTCCGTTTGTGTACAATGGTAATTTTTAAAATGGCCAATACCTCGAAAAGTGGTCTTGGTGCACATATAACGAAGAGACTTTATACCTCTCATGTCAAGAGGCCACTTTAAAATCCTTTAATTTTGATGTTAGAAATGTAGCGAAAACCACCATATATATCAAAAATGTTGGCAATTTTGGTAAAAGTATTAAGCTAGAATTACTTATACTTAACGTGACCATTCAGATGATTCAACCTTGATGAATGAGTTAGAGAGAGATAAACATATGGTGATACGTTACGTACGGCTATAACATTTATTTGCTAGACGTTAACGTATCTGTACACCAAGTTTAATGAGTTAAGTAAGAATATAAGATGTTGTGCAGTGTTTTTTTGTTTTATTATTATGCATTGAACATACGGAAAGAAAATACTTCGGTAAAAAATTTTGTTTGAAAATTTCTTAGTTAATTAAAATTTAGTGACTGGGAGCTTTTCCCCCGAAATTTGGCATGTATTTTAAAAATGACAGATTTTTTTATTTTCGAGCAATTGTATTTACTTAAAATAAGTCGAAGGGAAAACTAAAAATTTTGTATACATTTTTATTCTTGTTATTCGGTTGCATAAAATAAATAGCTTTATTCGATAGATTATACGGATAATGCGTAATATTTTTGATTTTCTCAAACGAAGGGAAGACTATATTTTACTTTAATGACATTTTTCCAACAAATTTCTAATGTTTGGTATTTGGTAAAGTTATGACCTGTATTCGTGAATTCTATTCTATAAAATAAACAATCGAATTCGTCTAAGATTTAGTACGAAGAATATAATTAAAAATAATTTTCATAGAAATTTCTTGACGAATTCCTTAAACGGAATATTCTAGAGGTATTTATCGAAATAACATCATCCTACCCTGTAGGTATCTAAGCACCGGTAGATATATATTGCTTGAAATTGATAATGACTCATATTTCAAATCTAGTTCATATCAATTATGAATCTACATATATCGGCCCTTAATAATAACTTGGCGTATAAAAATTATCGGCGGGAAAGAAAATTCTCCCAAAACAAAATGGTAATGGTAATTACAATATTTTAATAAAACATATTAGGTTAGCTTATTTTACGTTGTACATTCTACAAAATTCTTTAAAATGGCAACTTTGTTGAGAAATGTTTAACCAAACAATGGGAAAATGAGAAATTTATTAAAATAAAATATATTCTATTTTACATCTGCAACGCTCGACGTGTTTTATTTGTTTTTATATGAAAACCCGGGACAATGTTATATTTTTTTATCACTCAGACTTGAAATTGTCTTCAACTTTTTACAAAAAAATTTTATATATTTATATATGTATGGTGTAGGCAAAAAGTTTGGGTCTAGGGAAAAAAATAATTTTTTATAAAAAACGTAAAGAATTAAAACAAGTAAGAGCGGCTAAATTCGGCTATGCCGAATCTTATATACCCTTCACCATGGTTGGGAAAATAGTGAAGTTTATATATGGACATATATGGAATGGACAGATTTATATACGGACATCTTTAAGTGGAAATTTACCATTTAGTTTAGTGATAAAACTTGGACTCTAAAAGATTTATGGTTCCCGAAAATAGGTATTTTTTTAGGTTTTGGTCATAACTACTTTCAGCAAATATGTTCTACTAAAGATTTTCGATCTTTGGATATATAAGACGTATCCATAGGTCATATTACATTTTAGTTTTTATAAAAATTTTGATGTTTTTAGCCCATTTATGGAGTATTTAATTACGGTCTTACCGTTCTTAAGATATAAATGAATCTATTTTGTGCCACGCCCAATTCAAGGATCCCGCCCACATTTGGTCAGATGTTGTGTATTGATAACCAAGATGCTTGTACCTTATTTGGAAACTTTTCCTCTTTCCGTTCTCCAATTATACAGAAAAGCTGACAACTGTGCTGGACGCATTTGTTTTGTTAAAAAAAATAAAAAAATTACAAAAAGTCTTAAGGAAATAAAAAAAGTGTTAAAAAAATATAAAAATAAAAAAAAGTTGAATAGACGGGGCTCGATCGCGCGACTAAAAGAAAAAAAAATATTTGTGACAAAGCACTTAGACCACTGAGCCATTGAAGGACATAAGCAAACGTCGTTAATAGAAGTAAATAAAGAGTTTTCGTTTAAAACAGATTTGTTTGGGTTTTACTTAAATGACAAACCTTTGTATGGATTTGTTGTTTGTGGGTAAAAGGTTCCTCACCTTGGTGAGGAGGTGAAAGACAAAAAGTTCAACAAATAAAAGAAAAACAACAACAATCACGATCATAATGCCAATCAGTGTTGTCATATTTTTTTTCAAAAATCTTTTTAGTTCTAATAAAAGCTTTTTTCGACCAAAAAAATATTTTTTTACAAATCGTTAAAAGAAATCACTAGAACTGCATGTGTTTTATTTCTATAAAAAAGTTTGATTTAGCTGGCAAACTTGTATTTGGGATTTTATTTCGCTTTTTTATTTTTAATTTATTTAGCTTAATTTTAAAAATATGAAGGAAAATAGATTATAATTTTTTTTTTTATAAATTGTTTTAAGTTATGACCTAAAATAGTTGCACTCAAAGGGAAATTATGTATAAAATTTTCTTAATATATGAGAAAATGGTTTAAAAATCTGTTTATAAATTCTTTTAAATCGGAGTAAAAAATAGAAATAAAACCGTTTGTATATTGTTTATAAATTCTTTTAAATCGGAGCAAAAAATAGAAATAAAACCGTTTGTATATTGTTTGTATCAGAGGGTTTTTATGAAAATTTTGATGTTTTTAGCCTATTTATGGATTATTTAATTATTAATATAAAATTTTATTTAAATTAATTATTAAATGTTAAAAAAAACAAAAAATAAACAAAAAAAATCTTAAGAAAATAAAAAAAAAGTGAATTGACCGGGATTCGAACCCGCGACCCTTCCACCTGTGGTGAAGGGTATAAAAACGTTTGTATTTTGTTTGTATCAGAGGGTTTTTATAAAAATGTTGATGTTTTTAGCCTATTTACGGATTATTTAATTTTTAATATAAAATTTTATATAAATTAATTATTAAATGTTAAAAAAACCAAAAATAAACAAAAAAAAAAGTCTTAAGAAAATAATACAAAAAAAAAGTGAATTGACCGGGATTCGAACCTCGAACCCGCGACAACTGAGCTATTGAAGCTCACACAAAATCATTGTCAATAGAGGTACATATATAAAAGTCTTCGTTCATTAGAGATTTGTTTAGTTTTTATTTAAATGACAAATCTTTGTATGTGTGTTGTTTGTGCATAAAAGGTGGAGATGAAAGAAAAGAATTTTAACACATGGATGTGTTTATTATGCTTAATATTAAACAAAGGGATTAAACCGAATAAATTAGAGGTAGTCCTGGTTTTTTGGTAATATCTCAGCCATTTATTAACCGATCTGTCTGATTTTTAATAGCAAACAGAAATGGATTACATGTAACATAAATAAAAAACAATCAAGTCCCCATCATGTCTGGGTTCTTCGGAAAACCCATTTCAACGCACAGACGGACATCGTTAAATCAACTTCGCTCTTCATAAGGACCCAGAATATATATACTTTATAGGGTCTAAGATCAATATTGTAGAAATTACAAACGGAATGACAAACTTATATATACCCTTCCACCTGTGGTGAAGGGTATAAAAAGTCTTCTGGCTTAAAGCACCGCTTTAGTTCATTGTTTGATGAAAAATAGAAGTCGAATCTCATTTGAAGTGGCATAATGTCTCCACAGTTTGTGTTAAACATTATTAAAAATCTACACTTAATATAAGAAGTCAGTAAAAAAGAAAAAAAACGAGTTTCAAATCTTTTTGACAATTAAAAAAAAAAAATCAAAGATTCCTTTTAATACCGCATTAAAGTAAGATTAAAGTCATGTAGTGTAATTCAATACAAAAAATCCTCAGTATTTTTAATAATTTTGAGTCTTAATTTTCAATGTAATTTCGTGTCCTTGTTAAATTCCAAAATTTTAAAGATGACACTATTTCGTCATTCCCTGTTTTTTAAAAATGGCGCATATTTAGAAAAATTAAAAAGAAAAAATTGACAACGATTGACAAGATTCATCATATGTATCAAACGTTTGTCCCATGTAAGTTTTCATAGTATTTATAAAACATTTCAACGAACATTTTAATCATGTTAATAAAGTTAAGTTATACTAAGAGAGGTTTTTATACTTCTCTTAAAGAATGACGGCAATAGAGAAAGTTTTTTGGTCATTATTTTTTGTGCACACGAAGAAAAGTTTTTTCAGTTTCCAACTGAAATTCGGTGCCTACGTCTGCAATCACTTAATACGATACAACTGAGTTTTGGTTTCCGCAACAAAACTGAATTTTGTTTAAAACACCTAAAATATTCAGCAATCACATATAAATATATTATTGCTCACCGAATTTATTGGTTGTCGCAACCAAAATACACTTTTTAATTCAGTTGGCACTTTTATTTTTTGTGTGTGTTATTTATGAAATGTTTCATAAATAGATTTAAATTTGTTACATTAACCGAAAATTGAGAAAGCATTTCTTTGGATGTGTCACATATCCGAATTTCAAGAAAGTCTAGACTACTAACAAATTTTAAAAATTTAACCACTACCTTTTTTATTTGAGTGTACAAATTATTCTACCCTATAATTTAAAATTTGAACTCAATTAAAAATATAATTCCCTCTTTTATTGTTTATGAAAAAAGTTCAAGGAAAGTTTTTATCCTTTTGTTTGTATGTATGTGCTTTATATGTATGCAGGTTAGGGTGTCCCGTTAAGTGACTTTACTAGGAATTGTTTGATGTAATAGCACTCAAACAATGCGTATTAATGACTTAATACGTGGAAAAAATGAAGGGCATCTTTAGTTCCTACCAGTAAAATTTTGATTGGTATCAAAAGTCATTAATAACAAGCTTGTTGTAATATATATTTTCACAAAATGTGCATATGGAAGCTATTGTTCATCATTGCATTTTTATGATGTAAATTTTGAACTTTTTGTTGAACTGGAGCTTATAAGTTGCACCTTGGCGATCAACTTATACGACCCATTTCATTTGAGTGATTTCATTTCAGTGTTTCTTTTTATGGTGTTACCCTAATGTAGGTATATCATGCATATTATGTGTAATTTATGAACAACACAAACACTCTTAGTGTCCGGAAAATGCAATTTAATTTAACGCTTTGCTGCACATATTTGTTGTTTTCTCGTTTTCTTTTTCCTACTTTAATTTTTATTTCAAACAATGTTTATCCTTTTGGGGATTTCCTTACGTAACAAAAATAATACAAAACAAAAAAATATTCACAAAACTAATAAAAGTATTAATATTTCTGAACTGCTTTTACATTCATTTAACTATACTATTTAGAAAAACAAAAACCAAAACAACTCAAAGTCTAGACTTAATAAGTAAAGAAATTGTTTTTCAAAACAATAAAAGCGATGTGAAGGCATTTTTATGAAAAATGGCTTTGATTAAACAATACCGGATGTAGCAGCAAAAATGTAGTAATTCCGTTTAAAAAATTTAAAGCAAATTTTTAAAATATTTTATGCGAAGTGCTTGTGTTTTATTAAGCTAAAGGGTGGTTCACATACAAGAATCCTTTTAAAAATTAAATAAAACTAACCAAACTTAATAAACCAAAAGAAGTATATTTTAGCTTTATCAGAAATAACAAATATTTCCTTTATTTATGAAACACGACTTCTTTCTTGTGGTTGCCGCGGCTGGCTTCGCAGTAACTCATCTAAGTAGCTTTCCAAGAATCTGTTAACGGTTTCTGGTTCTATCTCACGGTGTGGATTGTATCTGAAATATTCGCATAACATCGGTCGTTAAAGACACCCCACAGGAAAATGTAGCTCCGAGGTCGCCAATGACTCTACAACTTCAAAATCCACACCAAACTGTCATTCTCTGTGTATGCATTGACTTCACAACAATGACGTGCGAGTTTTCCGATTCCCAGATGTGGCAATTTTGTGTTTAAGATGTTTTGTTTTTTGAGATGAAAATCCGTCTCATAAGGCCCAAACTGAGAAGTCGTAACGAAATGTATGGTCGCTTTCCATTAATTGCTGAGTCAATTGGACCTTGTAAGGGAATAACCAGAGAACTTTGTGCAAAATGTTTATCATGCTGGTGAGTGAAATGCCGGATTGACAAGTCAATGTTCCTGGATTACGTTAGTCACTTTCGGATACAGCAGCCACATCTCATTGGCACGCACATAACGATGACTTGCGTAAAGCACGCGCGATGGGTACCCTGTGGGAAAAGAACCTGTCTCTGAACACGTCACTTGACCGGTTCATTGTGATAGGGACCGGTCACTTTAACATTGGCTTGCCCTAGGAGGGGGTTAATTTCCCTCTGTCACATGTCACAGGACTGGTCTAAAAGAACATGCCATGACTTTTCAACCGGTTACGTGGTTGGTACTTTAGGAACCGGTCCTCTTTTCCCCCATCTCGTGATATGTATTTTCGCAACCGGTCCAGTTTTCACCTATCACGGGAGAGGTCATAATTCCCAACTGACTCCATTTTTCCAGCAGGGTACTTCATATTGGCCAAAACTTCTTTTCAGCAAACGCACAGTTTGGGCAACACAGCACTCACTTTGGAAAAAGTTTGCAATACTTCCCAACGTTGTTCAAGCATAAAGCGACTCATTTTGGTATGATACTGACTGATAGTCAATATTATTATAATTATTAGAATTAAGAACTGGATTATAACCAAGTTTATATAAGTAGCGCCAAAATAAAACATTTATTGGAAATATTTCAAATAGATCTTAATCATTTTTATTATTTACATTGAGGGAAATTGAGTGGAAATTTTTTGTTTATCATGTTTTAATATAACGTTTCAGCCATTTTTTTTTATTTTTTTTAATCCATTTGTTATTTAAATATCACCGCTTATATACCCTGGAGTAAAATATAAAATTTAAATGCATAGTGGAGTAAAAAAACTAATTTGTTTAGGTGTATAGTTTGCTTTTATGTTCATAATAGCATTTAATTCATATTGCGCTTTACGTTAATTCCGTTTTTCTCTATAACTTCCATCCTCTTCTATACCACATTTTTGTTTTTTGTATTCTGCCAATTCATTTCCGGTATTATTTAACAATCAATATTTGAATAAGTTCCAAAAACCAGAAACCAATTGCAATATACATAGATTTATATACATGACTGTAATATTTTTCATGTCTGCAAGCATTTTACATTTTTATACAACTATTCATACATCTCTAAGTGCAAATGTATGGCATTTTCATACATAAGTACAAGGTGTGTCAAAAACAATCATTTGATTTTCTTTCGATATAATAGGTTTAGCGATTGATTATTATTCGCTATAAATTCCGTGTCTACTTCACGAATGTTAAAACGGAACTGACATACGATGCCATTTGCAAATAATGGCATTACTTTCCAATAGGGTGATACATATTGTTCCACCTTGTACAATTGAATAAACAATAATTAGATATTTGTGAATATTCATTAAGTAACCCATTAACCGCCATCACCAGCAGATAGTGCCAAATAACTTCATTGGTAAATATCTATCCTATAATTTATCGAAAACAATATTGTAATAATTACATATAGTAAGGAAATGCTGGGCAAAGTGAGCCACTACCTGGTTTTTTGTTTGTATTTGTTTATATAAAGAGAGCAAAATGAAACGTTAAATATTAAAAGAAAGCACTTTATTAGTCAACTTCTTGAGTATCTTTTGAATATAGATAATTTTATTGTGGCAACTAAAATAAAAAAGTTATATGGAAATTTCTAAAATAACTCAAAAGGCTCAACTTACCAAACAAGGTTGATAAAGTGAGCCCTCAATAACATTTTTTAAAAAGTATATAAAAAACTTCATAAATGATGTACAAACGAGGAGGAAAAGTAAACATGATGATACCATGCCCATAATCCATATACAAAGCTTCAATAGAAAGGTGTGAGGTTTAGTAAGAGCGTTATTTGCTTTTGTGTATTTTAAGAAGTGCTTCATGAAAGACATAAACTGTTCCGCTTGCATCCAATCCGAACTATTACAGACTCCAATTGATCCTGTAGATGCATGGTCCATATAATGGGTTCGCATTATTTTACGAGGAAACAAAAAAAATTGGAATCAAAAAACCCAGTGCATTCACTGCTAAAGCCATTGTAACTAAAGTTCCACGCTCTAGAAACGTTTCTTAAGTCCACGTAGGGCTAATACTTTGCCCACTTTCGAATAAACAGCCTTATGCATTGACATTTAGATGGTTCTTATTATTGTTGCTGTTTTGCATGTGAATTTGATATACAGGGTGGCGCAAAAATAACCTTCCGATGTTTTTTGGCTGTAATTTAAAAAAAAATTAAAAACTTTGATTCTTCTTGTGGATTATTTTTATTTGGTCTTTTAATTTTTTTACATCAAGTCGAGAATATGATGTCATGTAAATGGCCGCCGCCACAGTTGATTGTCATTTGAGCCCTTTTTATGGCATTTTCCATCACTTTGGCCAAAACTTCCGGTGATAGGTCCTCACATTCTTGGCCAGTGCAAATCGCCAAAACGGGAGATTAGGCGCCCGGGAAATGCATCCTTCAGCATATCGGTTGTGGCACGTGCAGTGTGTGGCGTTGCACCGTCCTGTTGGAACCACATGTTTTCCAATACCAATTCATCAAGTTGCGGCAAAAAGAACTCGTTTATCATTGCTCTGTAGCGCTCACCATTCACAGTAACCGTTTGGCCCGCGACGTCTTCGAAGAAAAAAGGTCCGATGACTCCTCCAGCGAAAACAGCACACCATACAGTG
Organism: Eustalomyia histrio; assembly: GCA_949748255.1. NCBI lineage: Eukaryota > Metazoa > Arthropoda > Insecta > Diptera > Anthomyiidae > Eustalomyia > Eustalomyia histrio. Next base: position 105,841,635 of record OX456525.1, on the reverse strand, counting down.
ACTTTGAGCGGGTGTAATGGCTCTTCGTGGGTTACACGCGGATTTTCAGTGCCCCAGAAGGGTAAATTTTGCGTATTTACGTACCCGCTAAGATGGAAATGGGCCTCATCACTCATGATTATTTTTGATGAAAAATCATTTTCATTATTGCTCAAATAAATAGTCACCAATATTCCGCGTTCTGGAGCAGTGTAGCGTAACATTGTTTATTAACGTGTATTTCGCATGTGTTTACTACACAAATGTCAAAACAGAACTGACATTAGGGGCCAATCGCAAAATTAATAGCATTTTCTGATAGGAGGATTACTTTTGCGCCATCTTGTATAAATGTGTTGCAAAAATCAATAAAATGTCTATGCATAAGGCTTTAAAACTTTAAAACCCATCAAATAATAAGAAATGACATCAGTGGCTCAACTTTTCAAACAGAAGAGGTATCAAATTACCCTCCTTGATGAAAATTCACATTTTGCAATTTTTTTTCTTATTAACTACATTTTGTGATATAATATTTTTTTCTTAATTAAAATAGTGAATATTTATTTATTTATTTATTTATTTATTTATTTATTTATTTATTTATTTATTTATTTATTTGTTTATTTATTTATTTATTTATTTATTTATTTATTTATTTATTTATTTATTTATTTATTTATTTTATTAAACATATAATAACAAATTAAATTTTAATACCCTAACCGAGCACTAGCAACGAAGGCCTTCAGCTCGTTGTAGCGAAAACAGACCAGAGCCTCTGGTGGGAATCGAACCCACGACCCCCGCACTGATAAGCTAGCACGCTACCAACTAGCCTATCGGGGCGCTCAAAACAGTGAATAAAATACTTACCATTTATTAAAATCCGAGTTGGAAAACTCTTCAAACTTTTTTGTTATTTAGTTTTTAATCTAACTAAAATTTGCACTTTATGTTGCGTTTTTTGCAACCAAAAAATGTTAACAGGAAAAAAGGTATACACTCACGTCGAAGCTTTTCAAAAACAGAGATAGAAAAATTTTAAATTAATGGCAGTTGACAGTTTTGACATTTTCATAAAACAATATGGCAAAAATCATACATCTTTCTACATCTACAAAAGATGATCCCTTCTCATTTTGTTCCATCTTATATCTTTCGTTATTTTAAGTGTCATCACTAAAAAAAATTACAAAAAAATTGATTTTCTTTGTGCCATCACAAGCAAACTGACATTGCAGAAAATAAACAAAAAAATTATTCAACAAAGGAAACTGAGCGGCACCTGTAAAAGAATTTCATTTTATGTCTACCAAAAATTCTTCATTATCATCTTCTTCCAGAATGGTTTTTAATATTTCAATGTACTGCATTAAAATTTGGGTTTGTTCTTGCTAAGCAACAACTCCAATGATTAATGCTTTCTCTAAATCCATTTTTTGTTTTTCACAAAAATAATGCGCCTTTTCTTTTATTTTTGAATAAATAACAGATGAAGGATTTTGCCAATGTAAACACATGTTTCACGTTTTCAACATCTTCACAAAGATGTTGTTCAGTGTAAAAAGCCTATAACGATAATGAAATTACGATTTTTAATAATTTGTACAGCACCAACATCATTGTCTTAATATTTCCACCTTATCAGTTAGACCAGTAAAATCTTTAATATCGAGTTTACACTTTACTGAAATCCAGATAAACCAATGTTTTCTACATTACGAACTTTGACAGTCAAACTTGATTTCGATTAATTTTAAAGGGAACCAAACCACAGGAAATTCTTACTTGGAGCTTTTTAGTTCATAGCTTCACATACAAGCTGCGATACGCATGTATAAGGGATACAAAACTCATGTTAAAATCGTTGTAACAGTTCAACGCGATTACCATTATACCACAACGCCATAACATTTCGTAAACAAAATAAAAGCGAGTAAAAATGTTAAAAGTCGGAACATCATATCCAACAAGAGTTTGGTTAAAAGTGGACAGAAAAAATCAGTAAGAAATTTAAAATTTGACTGATGTTAGGTGTATTTATGAGAGTACCACCAAAAGCAATATGGATGTTTTTTATGTTCCAGATCGATGTTTTTTAATCGCCATTGCTGTTTGGTTGACAATTATCAGTTTGTATTTAACAGTTGTGCGAAGCAGTTGATAACAATTTATTATTGAAGATCTAACGCACCAACAACTCATTATGAGCGACGACGCACATTTTTACTTTCCTGGTTTTGTTAATAAACAGAATAGCCGCTGCGTCTGATTAGACTACCCCCGACTATTTTTTTTGGGGTACTTTGGCATATTAATATGCCAAAAGTTATGCAAAACATGGTTAAAAGAGCTCACATTTGCGAAGCGGCCAGAGACGGCATTAAAATATTATTAAAAAAACACAATTGTACATAAAAATATTGGAACATAAAAAACACCCTGTATAAATCAGTTTATCAAATTTCCTCATAATATTTTTAATCACTGAAGTCAACTATTTCTTAAAAAAATCTGACCATACTCAGGGAAAAAGCTTCATCTTAAAGATGAAAAACTTCGTGGATTTTCATCCAATGTAACAATTCATAAATCTGATGGAGCTATTCCATTCAAATAGTACTAACTTGTTTTGGTTTGTAATTTCAAATCTATAAATTTAAACATGTTGCTATTCCATTCACATTATCACACATGTGTTTATACTTTACTTCACACAATTATAATAAAAAGATATTGATATTGTCTATTTGTCAAAAAAGTATAAGAGAAAATGTTTAAACTATTATTGTTACACACAACAAATAAATTACAAAACAGTTTTTTCCTCTAAATACTAATTTTTCCTTATTAGTTGTTTACATTTATTTGTGAATAACAAATCACTTGTGTTGGGAGAAATGAAATATTTAAAAAAAAAAAAATATTTAAATCAAAATCGTGATTACACTTTTTTAAAAGTGCGCACTGATTTTCACATGTATGTAACGACTTAAGATTTACTGTTAAAATTTTTATTGGTCAATAAAATAAAAACTTGTGTAATAATGTGAATAGGAATTTAACAGATTTTAAAAGGGATACATCATATTTTTAAAATTATTTCTTTTTTTAAATTCAATACTCAATGATTTTATTCTCATACATGATTAGTTAATGACATATTAAAATATTAAAGTGAGACTTACAATTAGGATTAAGTTACATATACAATAGGATTAAGTTACATATTAAATGAAAAGTGCCAGTTCGGTACAATTAACCCGCTCACTTACCATTCCCCTATTTGCGATCACTTTTTCATAGACACTATTACGTGCAGGATGTTCACACGAGATTATATGATAATTACTACGATGAATATTACATGATCTTTTCATAAAAAATCTGTATTATTTATTGCATAAAGATGGCTAAAAATATGCTATTCAAAGAGTTGTCCATTGCTGGCTACAACCTTTTCCCATATTTCTGGTAATTTCTGGCTCGGAAGAACGACTCGCCTTTTGCGTCAATCCGATCTTCGAACCATTTTTTTGCATCGTTCATATGAAGTGAACTTCAGCTGGGACAGACCATGTTCCATCGACCGCAACAAGTAGAAGTCAAAAGGAGCGATGTCTGAAGAATACGGCGGGTGGCAGAGCGCTGACATGTTGCAAAATCACTTTGTCGTGCCTTTTTTCGTATTCTGGATGTTAATGTTTCAGCGCGCCTCAAACGATAGCGTTCCTCCATGATAGTTTTATTTGGTTTGAGCAGCTCGTGAATATTCGGCTTTGCGACTGTTTGTTCAAACTTTTTTGGTTGATCCGGGCGTTCCTTACCTTCGAGCTCAAAATCACTACTTTAAAGTGACCAAACCTCCTGCGGCACGATTGTTCAGATAGAACATGCTCACCGTAAACTTCCTCTAACATGCGATGATCCTCGGCAGCACTTTATTTCTTATTTAAGTAATGAAGAAGAACTCCCCGCAGAAACACTGGTATGAAACTTGACACGTTCGAGGCAATATTTAGTTTGTTGTTTACGTTTCAACCAAGTGACAGAACCTGCCAAAAACAATCATTCACAATAGGTTTTTGCGGCAAGACATTGGAATCTGGGGTCGAATTACCGCATTTGTAATCGTAATTTTTCGATTGAAATAGTTTTTTATTTCTGAAAATAAAATATTTAAATTGAATTTTTTCGGTCCTACATTAGAAATAAAAATTAAAGATGTTGTTTTCATTATTACTATTAAATAAACGGTTTTCGAATCGTTTTCATTCGATCACGAATGCGGTAATTCGCCTCGGCGGCCGCCACGGGAATATGTGTGAAGCGCTCATTATTAATTCAAGGTCCCAATATAAAACGAATTGAATTTTCCTGTTTAAAAATTAAGCTTAAGATGAATCTAAATAATACAGGGAAAATTAAACAAAAATTAAAAATATGCAATAAACAAACCAAACAACAAGTACAAAAACATAGCCCCAAGTCAATTAAGAAAACACAAAAAATCACTTTATAATCGCAAGTACAAAAAAAGAACGAACCAACGAATGAATGCATGAATGAATAAACAAATCTAAATGAAGTATTGCAGCAACAAAGTGCAGAGCTTGGACAATTTTGTATGGGTAAAGATGTTCTATTTTAGAAAATAAAATTTTAGTAAATATTATATTTCGTTTATAAATAACGGTGATAAAAATTTTTTGGCGCCCAACGTTTTGATTAATTCAGTATAAAAACTTGTTGGTTAATTTGTCCATAATCATTTGGCCATGCCTTGAAAGTCTAAACCAAACATTGTAGTATATGAATGGCTTGTTTATATTTTGCAGTTGGAAGAGTTTGTTGAAGATATGATTTTGTGATGATACTGAACAAAAACCAACACCAACAACTTAATTATATTGCAACAAAAATAATATTAAGCGCCATAAAAGAAAAGACAAACAATTTCAAATAAAAAGGAATCAACTTGAAAAATATACTCACACATACGCTGCAAAAAATGTCATTAAGAGCTTAAAATCCTTTTAATTAAAATTTATAGAATTTTATACAGTCGTCTCAAAAAAAAAGAAAACAGGAAGAGGAAACTCTAACGGTTTTGAAAAAAGTTTCACAACAAAGAAATTCACGAGGTGGGTTACAAAAAAAAAGTTGAGTAAAATGTTTTTAAATATTTTTTTGTTTTATTCTCAGTCTCCGAATTGGAAATACTTCAAGTGGAAAATCACCATTGAGATATTTATAAAACCATGAAATTAAAATAATATAACTGGGATTCCAAAAAAAAAGATGGAGATGAAAATTAAACAAAGTATTTAAAATAATTTTTGATGCATTCATTTCGTTGATAATCTCATTGAAAACAAATTGTAATTTAATAACATTTTTATAGTTTTAAACACGCGCCTATATTTGTTTAATCCCTCCCCTGTAAGTTTGCAACAACATCATATAAAACTGTAGTAGATGAGGCATAAAAATAATTACACGACGACAAAACAAACAACTCAATTTCTGCATTACTACAAGTCTTTTGTCTGTTTAGCTAGTGTAAAATTATTCCAATGCAATTGTATATTGGTAAATGATAAATGGAATTTAAAGACTGCATAGGTCGTCATGGTTTAGAAAATCAATGGTCTTTCCGCACAACACACATAAACCATTATCCATTATAAGACGTAAATCCCAACTACTAATAACAAGACTGATGTTGATGATGATACAGTTAAGTTGTAGATAAAACTCGACCAAGCAACAAACCATTGAATCAACCAAATGAATGCATCCAACCATCCAAGCAGTGTTGCCAGATAAGGGTATTTGGTCCCAAATTGGGGATTTCATCTTCGGTTTGGGGAAAGACTTATGAGAGAAGTAATTTGGGGATTTCACGATATATTTAAGATTTTAACCCATTTTTTTTGCATTTTTGAGGATGCCGAAAATCCGAAAAAAAATTAAACAAATTACAAGCGTCTCATTAATCATTGAAAATTTTTCAAAATTTAAGTTTGTTAAAAATAATTGCGCTTTTAAAGAAGTTTTAATTACATTTTTATAAATCTTGTCATAAATTTAAAAAACGAGCTTAAAATTGGGTTCAAAATATATTGATAAAATTTAACATATTTTTATGAAATTATTCCATCCACAAGGCTCATTAAAATTTGGGTTTGTTCTTGCTAAGCAACAACTCCAATGATTAATGCTTTCTCTAAATCCATTTTTTGTTTTTCACAAAAATAATGCGCCTTTTCTTTTATTTTTGAATAAATAACAGATGAAGGATTTTGCCAATGTAAACACATGTTTCACGTTTTCAACATCTTCACAAAGATGTTGTTCAGTGTAAAAAGCCTATAACGATAATGAAATTACGATTTTTAATAATTTGTACAGCACCAACATCATTGTCTTAATATTTCCACCTTATCAGTTAGACCAGTAAAATCTTTAATATCGAGTTTACACTTTACTGAAATCCAGATAAACCAATGTTTTCTACATTACGAACTTTGACAGTCAAACTTGATTTCGATTAATTTTAAAGGGAACCAAACCACAGGAAATTCTTACTTGGAGCTTTTTAGTTCATAGCTTCACATACAAGCTGCGATACGCATGTATAAGGGATACAAAACTCATGTTAAAATCGTTGTAACAGTTCAACGCGATTACCATTATACCACAACGCCATAACATTTCGTAAACAAAATAAAAGCGAGTAAAAATGTTAAAAGTCGGAACATCATATCCAACAAGAGTTTGGTTAAAAGTGGACTGAAAAAATCAGTAAGAAATTTAAAATTTGACTGATGTTAGGTGTATTTATGAGAGTACCACCAAAAGCAATATGGATGTTTTTTATGTTCCAGATCGATGTTTTTTAATCGCCATTGCTGTTTGGTTGACAATTATCAGTTTGTATTTAACAGTTGTGCTTCGCAGGCTCAGAAAAAATAAATTTTGTATGTATTTATTTATTAAGAAAGGAAAATGTTCGTAATATTGCAACGAACTATTAAAACGTACGTAGATATTTTTAAAAAAATTGGTGATACCTCTAAAAGGTTTATGCGTTTAAATTGAATTAATGGGGCCCCTAAATATGAACCCTCTAAAAAGCCTACTAATTTGAAGTCTGTTTTGAGACATAATTTCAGAGCGCATCAAAATTTGTTTCTACTTTTTCTTTTTAAATGGGTTTTTGTTTAAATTAGATAAAAAAATCGAGTTGTGGGCAAAATTGGGAGTTTAAAAATTTTTGTTGGGAATTTCAATTTGCAAAATGGGGAAATGAGCAAAAACTTTTATAGCAATACTGTACCAAAGAACAACAGTAACAACTACATAATCTCTGCTTTTACTTTTTTGTTGCATTTTATGAATCTAACTGTAAGAGTGAACAGAGCTGCGAAGGAATGAATTGCTCACAAATTGAATGAATTGAATGAATGAATTGCTCACAAATTGGCTATTATTTTTACAATGAGAAATCTACTCTAAAATAACCTTTAAGAGACCAGTGAGATTCTAAAAGCATTTATTTTATGGCACCTATTAGATTTGCACTCTCGATCCTTTTAATGGTTATAAAATCTTTCTATAGGTTTGCCAGATTTTTTTATCTTGGTTATGATTTTTGACCTGTACTTCTTAAGTGGTGGGTTAGAAAATGGAACTAAATTAATATTCAGAATTTTACTAAAAAAATTTGACATGATTAAGTTCTCATGAATAGGTCATTCTTACCTTTATACTTTATATAAAATTGTAAAGTGGATTATTCTCAAAAATTGTAGTTCTAATATCAATGTCGTATCAATAATTGTGTCCATCATGTTTTGGTGCTTCAGCCCTTAGTGGGCCTTAATTCCGTTCTGAATGTTTTAAGCTATTGAGGTGGATCTCTTTTCTTCTTCGATTCCATTAAAAACAATTTGTTCTAGATTTTCGCCCTGCCCTTGTTCTGTGTGCATTTATGATGCATTTGGGTGACATTTGTAGGCGAAGTGATTCTAACCAACATCAATAGGCTTCGTCTCAGATTCATTGAAATATCTTTACATTAGCGACCATTGGCGTGCAAACAAGAGTACATGGACAACGACTCAAAAAGTGATTATAAATCGATCGGTTTACTAAAAGGTGGATTATTTGGTGTTACAAACATCAGCACTAACTTACACCTCGTGGGTTATAAAAATAGCTACCTACCACACACTTTAAGTATTTCCATTTTAAGCTAAATTCAGAAAAAAAGTTAGTAAAATTTGTAAACGCTTTACTATTTTTGTACTGATTTTTAATAAAATTTGCAAATTTTTGAAAAACAATTTGCTAAAATTAGCATAGAAAAAAATTATTAATGTTAAAAAAGTGTAAAATTCTATTTTTTCTAATTAAAACTTATTCTTACAAACTTAAATTGTCATAATATACAGCAAAATATTAAAATAAAATAGATTACTTGTAGGATTTAGTTGCAAGCATACGTTTTATACGTTACCAAAATATTATAGCGCTACCGGTTCTTGCTGAAAAAACAAAAAATCACAGAAAAATATTGGGATTACCGATAACTTTGTACAGCATATTATAGCTCTCGAGGTGACCTAAAATATTAACCTCTTTTTCAAGGAACTTCTCCCTTTAGGGTCCCTTAAATTGAAAAATGCATTTATTTCGGGTAGTATTATAACCCTCGATGATACCTGTACGATGGACACTTTCCGATCTCACTTCTATGGGAGCCCCGTTTAGAAGGGGTATTGATAACTTTGGACAGAATTATAGCAAGGGTGCACGCCCATGACGGTCCTTGTAAATTGAACAAAACAATTTTTACTCTAAATGGAAAAAAACGGTTTTATTTCGCCTGCATATAAATACTTATATGATTATTTGATGCAGTTAAGTATTTTTCAGAAACCGTTATATTTTTAAAATTTTTGCTCTTAAAATAAAAAACAAAGTATGTAGGTTTGCTAATAATATTGTTTTATTCATACTCAATAAAAAACAACAAAAATGTGAATTTAACTCCCTGAAATTAAAAAAAAAAAATAAATTTTGTACATAAATTTTCCCCGCAGCTTAATTACACTTAATTTTACTGTTATACTTGCTGTTTGCTTCAGCTTAAAATTAAAAAAATTATTGTCTGTAATAAGTCCTAATTGTATTTTTGACTGATAAATATTAAAAATAATTAAAATAAGTGAATTTGATAATGAAGTTTTTTTATTTTATAGTTGATCTTTTAAAAACTTATATGTATGAAAATCTATTTTAAGTCTGGTTCGATATCATAGAAAATTTTTATTTTTATTTAAACTCAATAAAAAAATCAACTAGATGTTAGCATAAATAGCTTTTTCCCTTGATTTGTGTGTTAAATAGAGATATTTACAATTAGCACTTTCAAGGACACGAAGAATGTTGATGAAGGCTGATTAGAAAATGAATTGCATTCGACTTATGTCTAAATAACTTTTTCTGTGTATTTCTCATGATGACTAAATAAAATTTTTTTTTTCATTTGAAAAAAAAATATGATCTCGAACCAGACTAAAAATACATTTTCATACACATAAGTGAATTTGTATATAAGTGAATGTACATATAAGTGAATTTGTATAACCATGGCACACATGGTATTAAAGCACTATAAAAGTGGACACACTTAGCAGAAAATTGCTAAATTGGTTACTTTAATCTCTTCAACAGGACCTCCATCGGTGGGCAGCCTTGAAAATTGGATCTCCCCTAGAGCTATATTAACGTCCAATTTTATCGCAAATCACTTCAGAACTGTTCCCAGGAGAGCACAAAATAAAATAAGTTTCCATACAGGCGAACATTAAATGTTTTTTTATTTAAAAGACCATCATGGGACTACGCCCTTGAAAGGTGGGTCCTTCTTATAAGTCTCACATAGGGATATAATTTTGTCCAAAGTTCACAGGAATCCCTTCAGAACTGTTTTCAGGAAAGCAAAAAAGGCAGTACGCTTACGTACAGCCAAAAATAATGGTTCCGGACTGAAAAAAGTCTACGAATTTTTTCACTAAGTTTTTTTCTGGGTGTATATTTAATTCGCAGGTCATAAAATTGCCCCTATTGACAACGCTTCGGAATCAAAGTTGCAGAAGCACTGCGTTTTTTTACGTATGTTAAAGGGTAGCGACTCTGTTCACTAAATATAGCATCAAACTTCATGTTTTTAAAAGTGTGAACGCTGCGCAAAATAATTTCTAATATATTCAATTAAGGTAGGCACTTTGTTTGAAAAACATGAGCAATGAGTATCAAACTGCATATCTGAAGGACGATTATGTACGCCATAAAATGGAAGAAGTGCTTTAAAATTTCATTATGAATCGACTTACACCAGAGCAACGTGTACAAATTGTTGAAATTTTTTATCAAAATGATAGTTTTATTCGTCAAACTCATCGTGCACGTCATTTTATGTACACCATAAAATGGAAGAAATGCACGATGAGTTTGACGAATTGAACGATTATTTAAATTAAAAAATTCAACAATTTGCACGCGTTGCTCTGGTGTAAGTCGATTCATAATGAAATTTCAAAGCAAACTAAATAAAAAGCAACTAACAGCTGTTAAATGGGTTGTCAAATAAGCAGTAATGCTAACTCAAAGTTGTGACAAATTATTTCAATATCCTTTAATTAGTAAATGGTTTTATTAAAATATAAATTTGCTATTTATGCGATTGAACTAATTGATCTACAACAAGTAAAAAAGGGCTAAATTCGGCTGTGCTGAATTTTTGAATACCCTCCACCATAGGGGCTGAAGATGATATACGTATATACTAAATTTTGCATGAACTGTAATATGAATATGTTTTGTCAATTTATGTAACAAACTTTTGTTATATAGTTTTAGTAATGTTATTTATTTAGTTTTAGCAATGTTATTTACAGAGGTCTGCTCTGTTAGCGACTTTAACATTGTTGTTTTTACGTTAACTTAGTTATCAGAGTAACACACATATAGCTCAAGAATGTTATTGTTCTCTATGTAGGACAATAAATGTAATCGAACAATAAGAAGACTTAATAACATTTTTACTTACTTAACAGAAAAAAAAAAATAGATATACAGAAAAATTGTACAAATTTGTATGGAAAATTTAGAGGTACCTTCACATTTTCACTCATAACTTTTGAACCGCTTAACCGATTTTGCTCATTTTAAATACCAAACTGCTCGGGAGGATGTTAAATAATCTGGGTAAAAATAGGCACTCCCGCTTGCGTCTTCGCGTCGTGATCGCCATTTCAACAGACAGACAGACAGACGGACATCGCTAAATCGTCTTAAAATTGCATAAGGATCACGAATATATATACTTTATAGGGTCTTAAACCTATATTTCGACATATTACAAACGGAATGACAAACTGATATATACCCTCACCATATATGGTGGAGGGTATAAAAATGGAGGACACGGGTATTTTATTTTTGACTATTCCTTTAGAATATAATAAATTTTATTGGTGCTTTAAAATGTTGATTTTTTTAAATTTACTACAGTGATAGTATACGTAAATTTTAGGTACGTAACATATACATTAGGGCGTTTCACGAAAAAGATGTTGCAACTCTTAAAGCGAAATATTAAAGATTTTGATCTAAAGGAATTTCGAAAATTTTTTTGGATTTTTTTAATATCCCATGAAAAAAATGAGGTTATGGAGAAAAACTTTTTATAATTGCGTTTTGTTCATACAACTAAACAAATCTCTTCTTAATGATGATGTACTTTGCCTTTAAAGTACAGAATTATTTTTTTCTAAATTTCAAACCTCAATAACTTTAAAAGTTTTCAACATTTCCCTCTACACCTTTTATCTCTAATACTCTATCAGAAGAATTTCCTGAATTAGAATTGGATAGTACTTAGGGATTTTTCAGGTTTCTATCTGATTTTCTGAAGTTCAAGGATGTGAAGATTGAATCAAACATTTCATTGTATTGAATTTTTTTTTTCAGACATATTGTTTTCCACATCACAATAATGTGAGATTGGCTATTTGGGTGGGGGCAAATATTTGCCACTACACTACAAGTATCTTGTGCAACTCGAAAGACCCCCACTACTCTCCCTTTGTTACCGCTGAATTTCTGTGGCCGGCTTTTACACCTACGAGACGTTTCTCCATCCAGAATCTGCGACACTTCCCTCAGCACTTAGTCATGCTTCCGAAGACTGATAATAAACAATACGTTGCCAAACAATGACGTTGTCTTTTTTCTTATCTACAATTGGAAGAATTTTACAACACACTAAAAACAGAAAACATTTCTGTTAATTTTGGATGGTATCTAACGTTGGAGCTAAAATGGCCAATTAGTTTCTCAATAGTCCGAGTTTGAGAATCCGTCAGACCCACAATAGTGTAATTTATTTTCGTGGTTTGCAAAGCAGCTTAAAAGGTCTCTTTGGGTCAAAGCCTTTGATATTTAAATAGCAAGATTGAGACATATTTACATTTCTTTCCAATGAATTGGATAAGTCTTTTCCACAGCAGTTCAATTGACATAGTTTTGACGTTTCTTTGTTATCATTTTGCAGCACGTTAAGACATCGGGTTAAAATTAATGAAAGAATGATTTATTATAAATTTGTTAAATCAAATTAATACTAAATGCAACCTGTGTCTGCAATTCTATTGTAATTAAATTCTTTAGTGCCTCTGGTTATAAATGTTTGTAATTGTAAATGTTTGACTTCAAGTCAAAGCAAAAAATTGTACATAATCCATTGATACTTGTGATATTGTAAACGTTTTGCAATCCTTAGACTATACGATACTATTTGCTACAGTTTAAATACTGTTCAATGCAGCGCAACGACCTTTTTCTTTATTTTATTTTCTTTCATTTTTTCTTTTTATTCTTTGCTCTGATCTCGATAATTGAAATACAAAACTTTGTGTATTTTAATGCTGCCATGTGGCAAATGCGGTTGCAACAGCCAACAGTATAAACTTACAGAGCAACATCACCAAGAAACGAACGATAAATATCAACAATCATCAATGTTGTCAACTTTTTACTTACGCTTGTGCATCTCTTTCCTCGCAGCCTCCCGAACTCTGCCCACCCTGAGTTTGTAAATAATATTGTATCAGCACATCATTATGTTGTAGTTTAGAATTTCATTACATTGCTTCATTGCTTTTTTCAATATTCTGCTGTTGTTGTCGTTTTATCTGTTGCTGTTATTTGGATGATGTGTTGTTGTTGTTGTTTTTGTTAGTTGTAGTTGTTATTTTACACTGCAATGTAATGTAATGCAACCAACCACAAATATCCTTGTGCGCATTACTTGCTGATTGTGTTACAATTTGCTTTAAAGTAAACGACTCTTCTTTTTTAATTTTATTTCAAGTTTTTATTTTCATGCAAAAGCATTAAGAATATGCAAATTTCTAGCAATAGTTTGTTTAAGAAATAAAAAATATTTTGTATTTATATCTCTAATATTGTATCTATAGAAGATAATCTTTAGTTTTCTATTTGTGGTAGAGTTTAACTTTTTACAAAATACAAAGTATTTCAACAATGAAAAAGCTAAATTGTTCGAGTTTAAGAAAATTCCCAGCAAAAACATGTTAATGACAGGTCAATACAAGAATAAATATGTGTTTGCGTTCAAACGCTAAATATATTTCAACATACATATTTGCTGATAATTTTAAATCAATCAAATGAGTGCAAATTGTTGTGTCACTGATTTAATCATCGGTCGTTTTCATACCATTGATTTTATTCTTGTTCGTTCGATTCAACAATAATTACTTTGATGTAGAATAAATCAGAAAAAACTACAAACAACGCGTATGTGTGTATTCATAATTAAAACAAAATAGTTTCTTATCTATAAAAAAAGAGGGTGGTTTGTAGAAACACATTTCATAAATCTACATAAAGGTGGGTCTTAAAACCGTTTTTTAAAATTTTTATTAGTAATACCAAAAATATTGTTCTTTGTGATTTTTTTTTTAATTTTGGTCGATATCTCAGGCTCGCCCACGGTTAAAGTTAAATATTGTCTAAATTTTTTTTGGTGTACGTTAAACGATCTGCTGATGGAGAGTTAATACGTATTGACGAATTCAAGCAACTGACTACAATTGCTCCTATCTCAGAGGGATCTGAATGCTTTTTTGCTGAACGCCAAAATAATCAAAACATCTAAATATATCTATCTTTTTTATATCTTTTTTAAAACTTTTATTGATAATAATTTAATTTCTCTATTATTTTTAAATGCATTATTTTTAATTGCTTTATCAAATACTTTATTATTTAACCTTCTTAATATAAAAATGTTTGTTTACGTTGCTGTTAGACTTGAGGTTTTTACAATAAATTTAGATTTTGGATAATATTAGCACCCGCAGTGGAAGATCCCGAGACGTTACGATGGACATGGTTAGAATATTGGCCAAACAAAAAAATGGACTTAGAGTTTGTCATTTAAATGCTCAGAGTTTGAGAAATAAAATGGATGAATTTAGGTTTATCTTTGAGAACTCGGAAATTGACATAGTTTGTGTTTCCGAAACTTGGCTTGCTGAATCAACCTTAGATAACTTCATTAACTTAGGTGGATACAGAGTTTTTAGAAGGGATAGAGGTCGAGACCAACATAACAGAGAACGCAAAGGCGGCGGCGTCGCCATTTTTGTCAGGAACCATATAACATGTAAATTTTGTTGCAAATCTGAGAAAGAAGATAAAATAGAATATATCTTTGTTCACATCGTATCGAATGGAAGAAAATTGTTGGCTGGTTGTGTTTATAGACCACATCAAAACATTTGTTTATCGACATTTATAACTAAATTAGAAACCCTGACAGAGAGATATGATGATGTAATAATATCAGTAGATTTTAACTCAAATATTATGATAGAATCAGTTTTAACTGATAAAATGCTATTACTTGGTCTTGAGCCTACAAATCGCTCTAGACCTACACATCATACCACCTATACCAGCACCTTGCTTGACATTTTCTTTGTTAGTAATGTTTCAAACGCTTTACTTTATGATCAAATCTCGGCGTCATGTTTTTCGAAACATGACCTGATTTTTCTCACCTATGATTATCGTATACAACATGTCGATACATCGTTCTCCTTTCGAGACTTTAGGAACTTGAACTATGATCTGCTATACACGAACTTCTCCAACATTGACTGGGATAGTGTGTATTGCATGACTTCCGTTGATGATCAATTGTGCTTCTTACAAAACAACCTGCTGCGACTTTATGAAGAAACAGTTCCAGTGAAAATAAAAACATCTTCATTTAAGTCTAAGCCATGGTTTTCAGCTGCCATAAAACAATCAATTTCTCATAGAGATGTTGCATACTCCCGATGGAAACGTTTTAAAACCCCCGAATTAAAAAATAGTTATCGCTCGGCTAGAAAGGTAGTCAACCAAAATATCAGAATTGCTAAAGCCGAATACTATTCTAAACGTTTTTCTTCAGCTTTGGAATCCAAAAATACTTGGCAAACAATCCGAGAAATTGGTATTGGAAAAGCTAACAACAATAGCTGTACGACTGATGCCGATGAATTGAACTCAATTTTTACAGACCTTCCTTTGGCTCAGATCGATAACAATTTCTATACTTTCAACAATACCAACACTGAAGAAAATAACTTTGAATTTTCATGCGTAACTCAACTAGATGTTTTGTCTTGTTTCTCTATGGTTAAGTCGAATGCTGTGGGGTATGATAACGTGCACCCTAAATTTATAAAAATGCTGTTACCGTTACTCCTGCCTTATGTAACATATTTCTTCAACCACATTATAACTTCCAGTAGTTTTCCTTCCAAATGGAAACATGCCAAAATTATCCCAATCCCAAAAACAAACTCGGATTTTCGACCAATAGCAATACTATGTTATCTCTCGAAAGTTTTTGAAAAGATTTTGCACACCCAAATGAGTAGATATATTCAGGACACCGGTTTAATGTCAGATAAGCAATCTGGTTTTCGTCCTAATCATAGCTGCGTGACAGTCCTGGTTAATGTCTGTGAAAACATTAGGCGTGAACTGGATGATAGCAAAATAAACTTTCTTGTACTTCTTGATCACTCAAAAGCTTTTGATACGGTCAACCACCATACCCTTTGTATGAAACTTAGACGCTTTTTTAATTTTTCAACTACTTCCACTCAGCTTTTGTCCTCATACCTCATGAATCGTACGCAATCCGTATATGTAAATAATAAGTCATCCCAATCTTTGAATCTCGAGAGAGGTGTACCCCAAGGTTCGATTTTGGGTCCGCTGCTATTTTCAATATATATTAATGACTTACCTGAATATCTTTCGTATTGTAAGATACACATGTACGCAGATGATGTACAACTCTACTTGAGCAGTCCTGTTCAATCTATAAAAGAGAATATTGATAAAATCAACGCTGATCTTAATAGTTTATACCGGTGGGCAACAGCTAATGGGCTCTGTATTAATCCACGAAAATCCAAATGCTTGGTAATTCGTAAAAAAACTTTAAATCCAGTTTTCGAACATGATATCACCATTAACAACGAGAAAATTAACATTGTCCCAACAGCTAAAAATCTTGGTCTAATACTAAATAGTAGTCTAACATGGACAAACCATATTAACACAATAGTGGGTCAGACATTCATGAAACTAAGACAACTTTGGGCAGCACAATCTTTTACACCTTTAAAAATTAGATTGCTGCTGGCCAAATCATACCTGATTCCGGGGTTATTGTATGGTTGTGAACTTTATGCCAATAGCGATTTCGCAAGCCAATCTAAGCTTATCGTGGCGTATAATGGCATTGTTCGTTATGTTTTTGGATTAAGGCGACGTGATGGAACTTCGGATTTCTCAAAGAAAATTTTTGGTGTTTCATTTATAAATCTTATGAAGATAAGAGTACTTCTCTTTTTACATAAAATCATTTATACGCAAAAACCTTTATACCTCTATGAAAAACTTCGTTTTGCTCAGTCTAATAGGGGCAAAAAGATTATTTTACCAAGACATCATTGTCTAGTATCTGAGTGGCAATTCTATATAAATGCAATTCGTCTCTGGAATATGCTTCCACAAAACCAACAACTTAACAGCAACGTTACTCATTTTAAAAAATTTGTTTTTCTAAATTATTCTTGATATTTTCTTACTTTTCCTGTTTGGCTTTAAATATTTTTTTTTTTTATTATTATTATTTTTATTTTTAATCTTGTGTAATTTAAATTTAAGCTTTAAAAATATTTTACCTAATTGCAACCTATTCCTAAATATGTTTTAACAATTGTCATTATTATTTTTGCTTGGTAATTCCTGTACTGTAATTATAAGATTAAATCTTGTTGTGCAGGATATGACATTAATAAATAAATAAATAAATAAATAATAGCAATTTTTTGTAAAAAAATATTTTTTCATTATATTACCGCTTTTTTAGGATGAAAAATGATTTTCAACATATTCATTTTATAGTAAATTCATTTCTCTTTCATGGTTCTTTGGTAAAAACGTAAAATTTATACTAGTTATTAAAAAAATAAGTTTTCTTTTAAAAATAATAATTTTTAAAAGAAATTACAAATTATTAGTATTCATAATACTTTTAATATTCACATGACATCAACAAAATTAGAATGTTTTTACTATATTTTCGCTTTTTAAAGATGATAACCCGTATAATTTTGACAATACTTACGACAATAGTATATCATTCAAAATCATTTTTCATCCTTAAAAATATATAATATAATCAAAAAACTATTTTTTTACCAAAATTGCCATTAGCTAAGTAACTATCAAGGAGATTTTACCATTTAACTTTTTTTAGAGAATAAAATTTCCAATCAAAATAGATAAAAAAAAATTACACAATATATAAATTTATCCGGATTGGGAAAGCCTGAGATATCGGTCTAAATTTTTTTTCTAAAAAATAAACCTAAGACTTCTTAATGGAACATAAAATGGAGTCAAAGATAGCAAGTCAGGACAATCATATATATAAAAGTAAAGCCGATTGAAAAGTTCGGCGGAATTCTAAAGTTCGCAAACCAATAAAAAAGCATTTAGATTCGTATTGAATAGATTCCAGGTAATAAAGTGAGGTATGGGTAGAGACATGAGGATTCCAAACGACAGGAAGTATAAATATATTTAATTGTGTAAGGATCAGAAAATTTATAACAATTTCTCTTTAAAAAAGCAAGCATTTTATAAGCTTTAGGAACAATGTACTCAATATGAGGTGCAAACGACATAGCGGTATCAAACACCACACCTAAGTCGAGTTTAGATTTAATTATTTTTAAATCGTAGTTATTAATATTAAAAACAAAAGAAATATGATGAAAAGACCTATAAAATTAAATATGATGACACTTGCCAAGATTTAAATTGTAGGTTATTTGATTTACGCCATTCTCCAAGATTATCCAGAACGATTTGTAAATCAAAAACATCCCTAAGTGAGTCCACTTGTAAAAATATTTTTAAATCATCTGCATATAAAAAAATCTTGATTTCTTAAAGCAAAGAGAAATATCAATAATAAATAAATTAAAAAACAACGGGCCCAAAACGCTACCCTGAGGTACACCCGAAGTTTGCATATAGGATCTGGATTCAAAGCCTTCAATTGCAACTGTACATATCGTAATAGATAAATATGTCTTAATCCAGCATAAAAAGTTTGCATTTATTTTGAAAAAAGAATGGAATGTTACAGTTTGTCAAATGCTTTAGAAAAATCGGTATAAATTACTTCCACTTGGCTGCCATTTTCAAGAGCAGTAATACAATATTCACTAAAAACTGTTAAGTTCGTTACCGTAGATCTACCCGAAAAAAATCCATGTTGGTTTGGAGATATCCAAGATTTTGTAAAGAAAAACAACTTTTCATATACGATATGTTCAAAATTTTTTGAAAAGCTGGATAACTTGGAAAAGGTCTGTAACACATCACGTCATTACTCTTCCTATCCTTAAAAACTGGTGTAATTGTTGCCGATTTTCATCGATCAATAAAAACACATTCTTTTAGCGATAAATTAAAAATATAAGTTAAACCAAATGTTAGGCAAGAAGCACATTTTTTCAACAGATAAGCACAGAGACCATCGACATCTGATATTACAAAATTTTGTTGGTAATTTTAAAAATCATTTTACAAATTTTTGAAAGCCGATTTGTTAAAATTAGCAAAAAAAATATTACGAATTGATGGAAATTTTATTTCTACTAATTAGAACTTATACTTACAAATTTAAATTGCCTATGCAGCATAGGTTGAAAAAGGTATCGGAAGTAAAGATACTTTTCACAACCGACTCATGGCCAAAAATAGGATGTCCACTAAAAAGTTCTAAAAATCAGCCCTTAAAACAATAAAAATTTGATCTCAAGATCCAAAAGCTTGACTCTAAACATTTTTTTATAAAAAATTAGCACATTACAACAAAATGATACAAGGTGGCGCAAAAGTAATCCTCCTATCAGAAAATGCTATAAATTTTGCGATTGGCCCCTAATGTCAGTTCTGTTTTGACATTTGTGTAGTAAACACATGCGAAATACACGTTAATAAACAATGTTACGCTACACTGCTCCAGAACGCTGAATATTGGTGACTATTTATTTTAGCAATAATGAAGATGATTTTTCATCAAAAATAATCATGTCATCACGCATGATTATTTTCATCTTAAGCAAAATTTACGCTTCTGGGGCACTGAAAATCCGCGTGTAACCCACGAAGAGCCATTACACCCGCTCAAAGTCACTGTTTGGTGTACTGTTTTCGCTGGAGGAGTCATCGGACCTTTTTTCTTCGAAGACGTCGCGGTCCAAACGGTTACTGTGAATGGTGAGCGCTACCGAGCAATGATCAACAAGTTCTTTTTGCCGCAACTTGATGAATTGGGATTGGAAAACATGTGGTTCCAACAGGACGGTGCAACGCCACACACTACACGTGCCACAACCGATATGCTAAAGGATGCATTTCCCGGGCGCCTAATCTCCCGTTTTGGCGATTTGCACCGGCCAGCAAGATCGCCTGATTTGACCGCTCCAGACTTCTTTATGTGGGGCTTTTTGAAGTCGCGGGTTTATGTCAACAAGCCTCAGACTCTTGCAGCTCTTAAAGACAATATCCGTCAAGAATGTGAGGATCTATCGCCGGAAGTTTTGGCCAAAGTGATGGAAAATGCCATAAAAAGGGCTCAAATGACAATCAACTGTGGCGGCGGCCATTTACATGACATCATTTTCTCGACTTGATGTAAAAAAAATTAAAAGACCAAATAAAAATAATCCACAAGAAGAATTAAAGTTTTTCATTTTTTTTTAAATTACAGCCAAAAAACATCGGAATGTTATTTTTGCGACACCCTGTAAATTCCTTTATGTTTTTACTATTTTTAATTTTGACAAAAATATTTTTTGAAAAAAATAAATAAAATAAAAAATGTTGATACTTGACAAAAAAAATAAATTTGATATTTTTTTTTCGAAAGAAAATTTCAAAAAAAAATTAGCAGTCTTCAAGTGTTTTTAAAAACATTGTATGTGAATTATAGAACTTATTTATTTTAATAAACGTTGTACAGAATATTTCCAATGTTTAGCAGCGGTTGTTAACTTTCCTGCTATTTCCAACTCACTAATATTTAGTAAAATATGTTTCCTGATTCTACCAGATCGATTTTAAATTGCAGTTTACAGGAATTTACTAAGATTAAGTAGCTATTGCTAATTTTTATACTAATTTCATTGTAGTAATATTAATAATATTTAGTAAATATACAAGCAGCTACTAAACTTTACTAGCAGCTACTTATTTTACTAATTTTAATGTAGTTCACTGGGCTCAAATTACCAAAATTTTCAGTTGTTTTTACAGACATTCTTTGGTGAGTGTACACACCTCGACTAATCTAAATGCTTGAAAATCTATAAAAT
This sequence comes from Eustalomyia histrio, assembly GCA_949748255.1. Classification (NCBI taxonomy): domain Eukaryota; kingdom Metazoa; phylum Arthropoda; class Insecta; order Diptera; family Anthomyiidae; genus Eustalomyia; species Eustalomyia histrio. The sequence goes on along the minus strand of OX456525.1, from coordinate 105,820,588 downwards.
AACCATTAGCATTTAGAATGTTATTTTTTAATTATAATTACTTTAAGGTTTTTGGTTAGTGCCGAAATTAATTAAAACTCCCTCCTATCCTGATGTAAATACACCTAAAATCATAATAAGTTGCTTTAATAAACAAATTATTTTTCACAATAATATTAATTTCACGTAGAAATTGTGTAGAGTTTATTTTTCTGGCGAATTAGGGACGTTTTATGTTTGTTGTATATTTTATACAAAAAAAAACAGAATTTAAATTACAATTTGAGGCATTTAAAGATCAAGTTAAATTTTTCACGTTAATACAATTTACTTTGCTTTCAGAAAAAGAAAACTAAACTTTTTAAAGACTCACTTTCTTCTGCTTTAAACTATTTATGACTTTTGGGGTAATTATTGTTGTGGTAACATTTTGAGTTGTTGTTTTTGTAAAGTTTTACACAAAATCAAGTCACAAAATTGAAATCATGACATAATTTACAAATCTATGACAAATTAAGTCTTAAAGAGTTACTGATTAAAACGACCCCAAGAACATTAAAAACTAAACAAGAAAATGACAGCTGGCAAAATATGTATGAAAAGGAAATCAGGCCATTTGTCAAAGGTTGTAATTTTTCATTTTGGTTGGTCATACAAAACAACAACAATATCAACAACACAAATGGACAAAAGTTATGAACTACAAAAAAGCTTGCTCAACAACAACAGAAAATCCATAGCATTGTGCATAATATAAACATTTCATACCAACAATGTCTGAAGGATTTAATGTTAAAATATTCAAGTTAAAAAAAGAAAGAAAAAACAAGTAAGAGCGGCTAAATTCGGCTATGCCGAATCTTATATACCCTTCACCATGGTTGGGAAAAAACTGAAGTTTATATATGGACATATATGGAATGGACAGATTTATATACGGACGCCTTTAAGAGGAAATTTACCATTTAGTGTGGTGATAAAACTTGGACTCGGGAAGATTTATGGTTCCAGAAAATATGTATTTAAAAAGAATTTATGTTTTGGGCATAACTTTTTTGTATCTGAACCGATATTTCCGAGTTTTTTCAGCAAATATGTTATACTAAAGATTTTCGATCTTTTGCTATATAAGACGTATCTATAGGTCATATTACAGCTCTAGAATAGTGTTTGTTGTTTGTGTATAAAAGGTGAAGAGGTGAAAGAAAAGAATTTCAACAAATCGTTAAAAGAAATCACTAGAACTGCATGTGTTTTATTTCTACAAAAAAGTTTGATTTAGCTGGCAAATTTGCATTTGGGATTTTATTTCGCTTTTTTGTTAAAAAATATTTTTAATTTCTTTAGCTAAACTTTAAAAATTTGAAGGAAAATAGTTTATAATTTTTTTTTTTATAAATTATTATAAATTATGACCAAAAATAGTTGCACTCAATAGGAAATTATGTATAAAATTTTCTTAATATATGAGAAATAAAATGGTTTAAAAATCTGTTTTTAAATTATTTTAAATCGGAGCAAAAAATAGAAATAAAACCGTTTGTATTTTGTTTGTATCAGAGGGTTTTTATAAAAATTTTGATGTTTTTAGCCTATTTATGGATTATTTAATTATTAATATAAAATTTTATATAAATTAATTATTAAGTGTTAAAAAAAAACAAAAAAAGTCTTAAGAAAATAAGAAAAAATGTACAAAAATAAAATGAATTGACCGGGATTCGAACCTCGAACCCGCGGCCTTAGAGAAAAAAAAGTATTTGTGACTTAGCGTCTGGACAACTAAACTATTGAAGCTCACACAAAATCATCGTTAATAGAGGTACATATATAAAAAGTCTTCGTTCATTAGAGATTTGTTTGGTTTTTATTTAAATGTCTAATCTTTGTATGTGTTTGTTGTTTGTGTATAAAAGGTGGAGATGAAAGAAAAGAATTTCAACAAATGGATGAGTTTGCGTAAAATTCTACATACATATTTAACAAAGGGATTTTACGGAGAAATTAGAGGTAGTCCTGGTTTTTTGCTAATATCTCAGCCATTTATCAACCGATCTGGCTAATTTTTAATAGCAAGCAGAAATGGATCACATTTAACAGAAATATACAACAATCAAGTCCTCGTAATGTCTGGGGTCTTCGGAAAACCCATTTCAACACACAGACGGACAGACGGACATCGTTAAATCAACTTCGCTCTTCATAAGGACCCAGAATATATATACTTTATAGGGTCTAAGATCAATATTGTAAAAATTACAAACGGAATGACAAACTTATATATACCCTTCCACCTGTGGTGAAGGGTATAAAAAACAGATGGTTAAAAGAAAAGGGTTTATTATATGGTACGTGTATGTACATATCTGTGGGGCTAAGAATAACATTGTCAAAAATTAAGATGTAGTTAATGTCAGAAGGAACGAAATGGAAAAGTACAAAGTTACCAAAACCCAATTATATAATTTGCGAATGCCAAGAATGTTCAAAGAACATTAAATACTTATAAAGCATGATTTCTTATACTTTTAGCAGATTTGCATAGAAATTCTGTTATTTCTTGATACCCTCACTATGGGTTGAGATTTCTAAACAAACATCATATTTTTATTTTATTTTTGTATATAAATATTTCAATTCATTGAGCTTAAATCAGCAATATAAATTAAACATTTTTGTCAGTCTAATCTATTTTAATAAACTTTGTACAGAATTTTACTAATTTTTAGTAGCGATTATTAACTTCCCTGCTGTTTCCATTTTATTAATATTTAGTACAATTTGTTGCTGATTTTAGCAGATCGATTTTAATTTCCACTTTACAAAAATTACTAGAATTTAGTAGCATCTACTAATATTTTCTACTAATTTCATTGTACTATATGTCCACAGACATGTGTTGTTAAGATTAGAAAAAAATACCGCTCGGCTTAAATTAGCAAAAGTTCCCGTTATAAAAGCAAAATTTTCAGCTACCATTACAGCCTTTTTTTGGTGAGTGTATTTGACAAAAAAAGGTCTATTTACATCAATATAATGCACCAGTAAACACTTCCGCTATAGCGATAACCAAAATCAACGATTTATATGACATATTTTAACCTCTAGATCTATTTTCTTTTTCCAAACTTAAAAAATTACTCGGTGGCTAAAGATCTGCCTTTAGTGAAGAGATTGAGTTTGCGGTTGATGGTTATTTTGAGCAGCTCAATAGTTCATACTATAAACAGGGTATCGGAGCTCTTGCATATTGCTGGAAAATGAGTGTCGAGGTTTTGAGGAGAGATTTTAAAGAAATTATGAGAGAGGTTACGATAAAGTTGCTTCCTTTGAAATGTACACTCTGAAAAAAACGTCATGCTGAAAATATAATATGCTGGTAATATACATATATTAGGAAACGCTGTAAGTTATATTTGCCGCATTTATCATACAATATGCTTGCCTGCAAATATAATAAGTTTGCTTGTATAATATATATATGTTTGGATCCTTTAAAATGCATCCACCGGCAAACATATATATATATATATATATATATATATATATATATATATATATATATATATACATTTGATTCTTTGGAGACTGACCTCAAACTTTACATTAATCTACTATATATACTGAAGACATTTTACTGGATACAGCGCATATTATAGGAACTTTTTTGGCTGTATATACAGATGCCTTCAAAGTATGCATAATGAATATATATATATATATCAAATAAATATATGTTTATCATTATTATGTTTGCATCCCACAAGTGTAATAATGATAAAATTACAATTGCAATTATATGTTTATTTAGGTGGGAAAATACAAATATTACAATGTTTGCTGGAAACATATGTATAATAACCATGGATATAATATACTTGGAAATCTACTTCAAATATACACGATGGAAATTTCGAAACAAATATATATTTGCCTGTAATCATATGGAAAGATGTCTTTTCCCTTCGTGTAGATTCAAATGTGGGTTATCACCAGTAGTCTGGTCTTTCCAAAGTTATTGATAAATAAATGCAAAAAACTATTTAATTCCTGACCTACAGTATTTTTTTTTTAATGATGAATTAACTATAAAATTAAATACTTGAGTGTTTAAACTATAATTTTAAATATGCCTTTTATTTCTTTCTCATTTTAGCAACAAACACCAGTGTTAATGTTTCTGTAGATGTATGTGTTGAATACAAGAATGATATTATGCTAATTACCAGCTGTAAATCCAAAGGCAAATGCTGACATTAAAAGGAGTGTCAACATCACCAACTACAATAGTAACAACAACAGCAAAAAATAGCAGTTACAACAATAAGCACATCCAGCAAGGACATTAATTAATAACAAGTAAACGACACGAGTCCCAACACCACCAAAAAAACATTATCCTCATCATCATAAGCAACATCGACGTTGAGTACGACATCGTCAACACATCACATGGTTGATTTTCCTTTACAACCATTGAACATTCCACAAGAATTAACAAGTTGGGTGTAAATATAATAAAATCAACTGAAACAAACAAAACACACGTACATTATCCACCCCGTAAGTTGGTCTAAATTGAGGCCATTTCTACTGGCTCTGGTTTGTGGTAAAGACAACAACAACAAAAAAAAAAAAAACGTATGAAAGAAGACACTGGATGTGCGTATATATATTTTCTATATGAAAAATTTGAAATAAAAAGGCATTTAATGTGTGCCTAAGTAATTTCAATTAAACAACTTAATTGCAATCACTCAGCACTACGCACTTCATATCTACAGCAGTAACATTCTGTAATTTACAACCACGTCCCGCTTCACTAAAACCTCCATAAATCTCCCAACATGATGGTAACATCAAATTTCACAATATCTTCTTTTTCTCCTGCCAAGTATAACAACAGTAGCAGCAGCAAGAACAATATGAAAACACACTGTCTACAATATTTGATAACAAAAGTAATTTTGGCCACAAGTCTGCTGCTGCTTCTTAGTATACAATCTGCAGCTGGTAACTCTGATTGGATGCAGAGTTGTAGTATGTGTCATTGCCACTGGAACTCAGGTAAAAAGACAGCTGATTGTAAAAGTAGACAACTGGCCACCATACCAAATGAATTAAGTAATGAGTTGCAAGTAATTGATCTCTCCAATAATATGATACCTGAATTGAGAAGAGAAGAATTTATCGAGGCAAGCCTTCAAAATTTACACAAAATCTTCTTACGGAATTGTACGATTCAGGAACTTAACCGCGATGCCTTGAAAGGTCTAGCTATTCTCATTGAATTGGATTTGTCTCATAACTTTATAAAAGAGCTACATGTGGGGACATTTACCGGCCTGGCTAAGTTACGAAATCTTGTTATGAACAATAATCAAATAGAGGTATTGCAAAATCATCTCTTTGCTGACTTACCATTCCTATCGAGAGTGGAATTTAAGAATAATAAATTAAAACGTGTTGATATACATGCATTTGGTCAATTACCTGTTTTATCTGCGGTATATTTAGAATCTAATGAATTAACAGTGTTAAGACGGGAAACATTCGATAGAACACCCAAACTAGTTCACTTATCGTTAGCTTCGAATCCCTGGAATTGTACTTGTGAATTGCAGGAGTTTCGAGATTATGCCATAGCGCGTAGACTCTATACACCACCAACAGATTGCAATGAACCTAAACATTTGAAAGGTAAACTATGGACAGAAATACCATCTGAAAACTTTGCCTGTATGCCTAAAATTTTAGGTTCCGTAAGATCTTACGTAGAAGCTCAATCGGATAATATAACATTACCCTGTCGCATAGAGGGTTCACCACGTCCCAATGTTACATGGCTGTATAATAAAAGACCGATTAATCCAAATGACCCTAGATTTAGAATACTCAATTCGGTGGAACAACAAAGATCCGATAGTCCCAATATGTTGAATTCAGAATTACGAATCTTTGGCGTACGATCTACGGATAAAGGCTCCTACACTTGTATAGCCGACAATCGTGGTGGTAAGGCAGAAGCAGAATTTTTACTACTCATCAACGGTGATAATTATAGTGCTTTAGATGGTACTGGTGGTGCTTCAAACTTTGGTGGCATTGGCGCCACCAACTCTGACAGAGAAACCAATATTTTACTTATCATTTGTCTCATTGTTACCACCCTGTTACTATTACTTATCGTTGTTGTTCTTGTCATATGCTGGTATTGTCGTCGTATTAAAACATATCAAAAGGATAGTACGATGTTAAGTGAAAACGGTTTAATCTCCTCAAAATTGGACAAAACTCATAATGGTTCAATGCTGGAGGGCTCTGTCATCATGGAAATGCAAAAAAGCCTATTGACAGAAGTTAATCCTGTAGAAAAGCCGCCACGTCGCACAGAATTGGAAAGTATTGATGGCGTTGGCAATGGCTGTGATGATGGTCATGAGATTAAAAAGACTTTGTTGGATGAAACGCAATTTGGTAAGTATATTGGTACATTACTTACGTTTGCATGCATGGAGTTTACTCTAGATGTACGTTAAAAGAAAGAAAAAATATGTACAGAATAAATGATTTTCTTGTACTCATTTATGGACTGTTAATCGTTAAAGACATTAAGTCAAAGTTGGTTCAATTTTAATATGCGGCAAATTAATTGATTTTTTATGTGTGTAAGAATGACCGGAATTCATCTTAAACTATGCACAGAAAAAAATGTACAGGTTTTAAATTTATTAGTGTTCTAATGTAATCGTAAGCGCGTTGGAGTGTTACACAGAAGGTTGCGGGTTCGACAAGATCAATTTGGAAATATAATGTGTATGAGTTTTCTATCCCTCATAAATATCGCAACGTCCACCTTCGGACTTACTCCCACGAAAGTAAAATAACATAACATAAAAACTGAAGTGTTTTAAACTATTTGTTTATCAGCTACAAATAATTGATAGTTTAAGATTCTGCAATATTGATAAACATAATATAAGAGCTCAAAAGTTGTACAAAGTATTGTGTATGTCCTATTAAAAATATTACATTTTTTATTTTACTATAACGGCTATTTTTTATTGGGTTGTACTTGAAAAGTGTTAGAAAAATTTATAAAGATTTTTGCCACGCTTTTATAGATCTGGAATACATCTATAATTTTGAAAAGTTTTGTTGAAAAAAATTAGAAGTTGTAAACCTTTATATTTCTGCAGACCTTTCTATTTCGATGAAACTTGGCCAATTTTAACAAACTACAAGTATAAAGTCAATTTCTTTATAAGGTATAAGGTCAATTTCTACCTTATACTTGTAAACTTTTCTAATTTTGAATTTTATTATTTTTTGTTGTTTTTTTTTTTTCAATTGTATCAACAACTCTGTTTTTATTATGGAAATACAACCTTAACACAACCCTTGTGAACACCAAAATTGTTTTAATCAAATAGAAGTGTTATTGATGTTACTTTTGTTTAGAACAAAAAAAACTTTGAGTGATTCTTGCGTTAGTGATTTTATTTTTCGAAGTTTCAGTTTGTTTTCTAAATTTTAAGATGAAAAATCTTTTTGCATTTAAAAAAGAATTCTTTAATATTGATGGAAAACTTTAAAATTCTGAGCACCCTCGAGTTCTTGCGGTAACGTTAGGAAACCATAGGGAATGGACATATACTAAGGATGTTCATAACGGGTCTTGTATTGTCTTATCAAAAAAATGATTTTTAATTAGAGAACATTTTTGAAAATTTTTAGAAATAATATGCCAAGAAAGAGAAAACAAACCAGAAAATGGCCGTCAAAGTGAATATAAAATTTAAACATCTCTGTTATAAATAAGCACAATACAGCATTTGAATTTACAGGAAATTCACACAGAGAAAATAGATTCATTGTGACAACCGAATTTCGTGGCAACCGAAATACGGTTACTAAAATATAATTTATGTTGAAACCATATATTTCAATTGCATCTGGAATAAATTTTATCACGAAGACCAAACATTTCGGTTGCCGCAACCAAACTATTGGCAAAAAATTAGGTTGTCACAATGAATCTGTTTTCTTCGTGTATGGATGGGTTTTGAATGTTGATGTAACCATATTCCTTTAACCTGTTTAGTTTACAATATATGGACGATCAGAAATCCTTTTCTCTTTGTGATGCTTAGCTTTCAAGATAAACACTATCTAAATATCTAGCCAATTAAGTCGACATTTATGAACGGATTTGGGCTGGGGCTTTGCCCCAAATCGCTTAGAAAAAATTTTAATCGCCAACATCTCGAAACCTTATCCAACAAAATAAAACTAATTTTAACACCAGAGATCAAAACCCACCTGCCATATACCGCCCCCCAATTTTGATTTAATTGTCTATTTATTTAATGACGTTTACTTAAACATCCCAAGCATAAAAGGGCCTTTCTTCGTGGAAGGCCGCCCGTAAATAAATAAGATAATTTTAAAAATAAATGGATTTCTGATATTTTTAATCTAACTATAATATTATTTTATAGCATAAAAGGGCCTTTTTTCGTGGAAGGCCGCCCGTAAATAAATAAGATAATTTTAAAAATAAATGGATTTCTGATATTTTTAATCTAACTATAATATTATTTTAATAAGCAATTGAGCTAAGTATATGTTGTTGCCGTATCCTTTTGATTTTGGCCCCCCTGAACCTTAAGAAGAAAAAGAACGGTTGCTACGACATGTGTTTTGCTTTTTCCTGGGCATTTGGTGTGGAAAGGCTGATATTATATTTACCTATGTAAAAATCGATATATATATATGAATATATATATATATTCATTGCACATACTTTGAAGACATCTGTATATACAGCCAAAAAGGCCCTATTAAATGCGCTGTATCCAGTAAAATGTCTTCAGTGTAAACAGTAGAACAACGAAAAGTTTAAGGACAGTCCCCAAAGTAATAAAATGTTTCATAGTAACTTGTGGAACGAAAAACCGTCCCCGCAACATGTGCTGTGCACATATATGAACATTCATATACCTGTATATCATACATGAGCATATCTGTCCTTGCATCATATATCATTAGATCCGAAATTTGAGGGAATATATACATACGTATATGAATATATATGTATATATATGAATATGCGACAACCCGCAGAATTTCACCAGCACATTCCTTGGCTCATTTCATAAAAATTTGTCCACTACGACAATCCCCGAAAATGCAAGTGTGCGAAATGGCAGCGGTTTGAAAATTTTCAGATTGGTAGTCGGAGGGGTAGTAGGGTAAAATTGCTAACTTCTGAACCAATGGTCGGATTTTTTTGTTTTTGGGCTTATTGGAAAGGTCTTTGGGAGACCTTTCAGAAATTGGAAAAAGACATAAAAACGTGCAAATAACCTCAATTTGCTCAGCCATACGGCAATTATGTTTTGTTTTCCTTAAAAGATAGCCCTACCTCTTACATTTCCAAAATGCCCAGAGGTACCGTTCCAAAGTTATGACCATTTGATTGAAGCGCAAACATTTTTTTTAATTTAACAAAAAAACAAATGTATGTGTGCCGTTATTTCGCTTCCAAAAACAAAAAAATCAGCCTTTATAACGACACAATAGGACGTTTTAGTAATTGTTAAATTTAAATTTTCAATAAACATTTTGTTAAATCAGCAAAAATAATCGTTTTACCTCTTGTTAATAAAATGGTTGAATGAACTTTTAAACACTTGAAAGGAAGTAAAATAAAAATAATAAAAACTTTTCAAAAAGCTTTTTATTTTATAAAATCTCTAAACTTGTGCAAACATTTTCCATATATGATATTTAAAAACTACACACACACACATACATTGACATCTTTTCATCATGTAGTGTTTTGTATCAACAACAATAGCAGCAACAACGATGTATTGATATAAGTAAGAATTAAGAGCCAAAGTGCAGAAAACATTTAATGTACCATTTCCCAAATGAACATTTACATTTGATATTTTCTAGTTGAGCAATTATTTTTTATTTTTAAATTTAATAAATAACTAGTATTCAATAATTTAGCTCTTTTCACTTTTACACTTAGAAAAAAGATTTGTTGTGACAGTCGAATTTGTGAAATAATTTGCTTGCAGCAACCAAATTTTTAGTTGTGACTACTGAATTTGTGTTAACTCAAGCAACATTTTATTTTTACGGGAAAATTATAATTGCCTGTTTTTGATGCAATAACAACAAAATTCAGATACCACTACCAAACTTTTCGATTGGCATAAATGAAATGGTGTAAAATTTGTAATTACATTGCAGTAAGCAACAAAACTTTTAAACATACACATACCAATCCATGGTATCTTAAACTTACAAACAAATTCTCATACAATTCAAATTAAAGTTAACATGTTTTGTAATTAAGACACAAGATACAAACATGAGGAAATGTATTAAGAGGAAATAGGAAATCTGCAAATTGTATGCCAAAATATGCCAATATCAAAAGAAATACTTGAAAGAGCTTTCAAAACTGAAACACAACCAAACACACAAATCTTTCTAGAAACAAATTCCCAGAAATATGTTTTTCAAATCAATACGAATTGAAATGCTTTCAGAAACTGTTATTTTGATATTCTGACAACAAAAAAGTTTAACTTTAATTTTTGAAATGACAAATGAAATTTATCAGTTCAAAAGCAATTGCAATACATAATACATAACAATTTATAAGTGGTTTCTATTCCTAGTTGGAAATATCGTAGAGGCGTCTTTATGACGGCTTGTTGTCGGCACAGACATAGTGACAATTAAAACTCGCAGAGCGTTGCAGTTGTGAAATAGATTTTTTTTAAATCCTTTTTTCTTATTCTCTTATTTTTTTGTTTCTAATTCTCTTAACAGTGTTCACGCAGTTGTGAAATAGATTTTTTTTAAAACTTTTTTTCTTATTCTCTTATTTTTTTGTTTCTAATTCTCTTAACAGTGTTCACGCATTGTCAAATTTTTTTGTAAACAAAAAACATATGATGAGTAACATTTGCAAACGATATTCCATGGCTCTTAACATATGTATGTTCTCTTTGTATAATCGCGAATGAACAACGTACTTTAAACCATCTTAGTATGTTCGTTTTTAAATGTTTATTAAAATAATTATTTCTTTTTAACAGGGTTGGCAGGCGATACCCCTAACCCCTAAAATACCGTTATCGATTCAATACCCTTTCAACTCACTATCGTTACCTCTAAAATACCGTTACCGAAATAACTAAAAAAATCGTTATCCCTAAAGTACCGTTACCGAAATAACTGAAAAAATCGTTATCCCTAAAATAACGTTACCGAAATCTTAGAAAATAACGTTACCCTTAAAAAAGCGTTACCGAAATAAAAGAAAATAACTTTACCCTTAAAATACTGATACATTTTTTTTATTAAGTACTGTCTACAGAAGTTATGATCTTGTTTACCAGGTGTCTTCAAATGCAATAAATTTTTCCATTATATATGAAAATTACACAAAAAAGAACAATAAAATTATTTTAGTTGTTCTTTCGTATGTAATTCTCGAATATTTTTATTTTGGTATGAGATATAATTATATGTCGTTTAATATATGTTCTAATATAAGAAAAAATTTTTGATGTGGTATAAGATATAATTATATATGATACAATATCTGCAAATTTGAGATATTGATATATATAGTGCCATATCTAGAGTATTTTTGATATGGTAAAAGATAAATTTTCATATATACCAGCCAGTGAGATCAATTTTTTTTGCAAATTTTTTAAATTTAAATCATTTCGGCATAACAAGAACTAGAAATTTTTAATATGATATAAGTAGTGAAAACCTCTAAGATGCACACATATTTCAGGTTTATAGCTAAATCGGTGTAGGCAGCCCGTTAAGGGAGACTGTTAACCTTTTTGCCCCTCTTCGTAGACATTTACAAAAATCCGACCTAGGTGAATGTTTACACCGGAGGAAGATATGAACCAAATTTCTACTTCCCAGCTCCAGCGTTTTTAGCAGGACGTCAAGGGTGAGATTTTAACATTTTAGGTCCAACAGTTTGTGTATGCTGTTAAAGCATATTTCAAATTTCCGGTTTCTAGCTATATGGTTTGGGCAGGCCGCGAAAGGAGAGTTTTTCCCCATTTTGCTCTTCTCCGAAGGAGTTTCCAAGAACCTCGTCTACGTACAAAATGTCAGCGTCCTACCTCCTGCGGTTTGGCTGGACATTGTTGAATGAAATAAATAAATAAATATTTACATATTTACACAGTTTCACATTGCACATTTGCCCATTTGCACATGTGCACATTTACACATTTTCATATTTGCACATTTACATTACCATCAAACCATCGATCCATCATACCATCAATCTATCAAACAATCAATCATTTTTTCCCTTTTGCACATTTGCACTTTTGCAAATTTTCACATTTGCACTTTTGTAAATTTGCACATTTTCACATTAGCATATATGCACATTTGCAAATTTGCACACTTTCACATTTGCACATTTACAAATTTGCACTTTTGCACATCTACACATTAGCATAATTGCACATTTACATTGGATGAGGAATCTATGTACCAAATATTAACTTCACAGCTCCAGTGGTTTTGGCAGGCCGTCAAGGGAGAGAATTTTCCGCTTTTTTGCCCCTCCTCTTTGGATTTTCCAAAAGTTACGCCATAGCTGTTATTTACACTGGAGAAGGAACCTGCATACCAAATTTCTAGTTTCAGCATTTGAAAATACAAAAATTATTAAAATACAAGACAATAACGAAATTAAATATAACAACTCCAAACCGTAGGGTGAAGTGTTTTTTATTTCTGAAATACAATTGACTATTTCTGAAATACAATTGACTATTCTGAAATACAATTGACAATTTCTGAAATACAATTGACTATTTCTGAAATATTGTTCGATCTAATCAGATACAATTCGATCTGACTTTATAAATATATTGTTGGGTCAAATTTAATCTGCCTGTTTTCGGATCAGTTCAGATACATCTAAATCCTCAAATATATTTCTGGATCTAATTTGATCTGCCATTTTTCGGATCAAATAAGATGTTAAGGAATATAAAATTGGAAATTATTAAATATTAAATATTGTGCCAGATTATTTTTTTTTACTCGGACCTGCTTACCACGAACCTACTTACGGACTAATTAATTTCAAACCATCTGTGGTTCATTATATAAAAATGTTTGTGTTAGTTATAGATATTTCTGCAAGGGGCCGCTGTGAAGTAAAAAGATTCAAAAATATATTCTCTGTACATACTACATATATCTATCTTCCAAAAGACTGATCATGATGGAGTTAAATATATCGGTGTGCATTGAAACTAGCGTTATTACTAAAATACCGATACCGCAATAACAAAAATAATGTTACCCTTAAAATATCGTTACCGGAATAGCTAAAATAACGTTATCGCAAAAATACCGTTATCGCTAAAATACCGAAACCGAAATAATTGAAAAAATCGTTATCCCTAAAATACCGTTACCGAAATAACTGAAAAAATCGTTATCCTTAAAATAACGTTACCGAAATAATAAAAAATAGCGTTATCCTTAAAATAACGTTACCGAAATAGTAGAAAATAGCGTTACCCTTACCGATAACCGCATTTGTTTTGGTTACCATCCATGCTTTTTATTATTTTTATAAAATTAAAATATAAAAAAGCAAACAAAAAATTGGGTAGTTAATAAGGAAAGGAGACACTGGAAAGTAAAGAATCTCTACGGTACTCTTTACACTAAAATAAATATGACTGTTTCTGCAGTCACCATCGTGCGTCGTTATTTTGGCCGCGTTTTCTCTTAAAGCAACAATCGTTGCATGTCACGTTCTTATTCTGGGCCGACACTTAGCTTCAAGTCACTGCATTAACTAACATTTTTGGGTCATCATCACTTCAATATTTAAAACCAATAAAAACTATTTTTCAGTTTTTGTTTTTCAGTAAGAAATTATTATGCCGCCTTTGTAGCTAATTTTCTTTCTCGATTTTTTTTTATTTGGTATCATGCTCAAGATTCGAACCAGAAGCTTTCTGTTTTATATGTCGTCGCATTATGATACATTTTCACTCTACGTGTTTTGGGCATAACTTGTTGTTACTTATTTCCATTTTTAAAATTAAAATATTTAAATTTAACTTGAATCTTCCTTAATTTAATTTTTTTTTAATAAAATTAAAATCTTCCTTAGATTTGACTAAATCTAAATTTAGTAGGGGAGTGTCCATGTCTTTATACATCCATATCTCTTTACTGCAAAAAAAAAAAACATTACTGGCCATTATTGGGTTAAAAACCTAACGTTATATTGAGAAATACGCAGTCAGTCCGAATTTAGAAAATAAATTTTCTTTGCTGACAACTAATTGTCAATTTCAAAATGCTTCTTATGTGTTGCCAAATACAGTCAGAACAAAAAATTAAAAGAAAAATTTGTTAATGGTTTTCAATCCCTATTTACTATTTTTGTACTGATTATTAGTAAAAATTATTATTTATTAAATATTTGTGCTATTCACATTTTGCAAATTACAGAATTTTTACAGAATATTTACAAATTTTTGTTGCTAACTTCAGAATTTATTTAACAAATTTTTGTAAACCGATTTGCTTAAATAAGCAAAAACAGTTGTGTATTTGTAGATAGCATTCATTGACTTTAAGCCCTCGATACAACTTTACACTAAATTTAGTTTGAAGTAAATAATAAAATTTTTTCTAAGCAAAAAAAGTTGATTTCATTCGCTACACCATCTGCTTTAGAATAAAGTTATTGTAGGTTTTTGCGTTTTCAAAAATATATTAACCATTTCATCGGTCAAGTTCAAATATCCAATATGATAATCGTCACATAATTCAAATAATCGATTACGAGGGTTGTACAAATGCAGGTATATTTTTCAGTCACATGTTATTTTGACACTGATAGTTTTTTACTGTTCGAAATAGCATATTGACTATCATGCCCCGTGAACCAAAATCAGACGCTTTATGCTTAAACAACGTTGGGAAATATTGAAAAGTGTTGTTTAAACTGTGCGTTTGTTGAAAAGAAGTTTTGGCCCACCGCTCGTACTGTACGCAAGTTTGTGCAAAAAGTTCATGAAACTGGCTTGCTAGTGGAAAGAGTGCAAAATCGATCTTATTAACTCGGCATTTTACGCACCGGGATGATGAAAATTTTGCACAAAGATTTCGAATTATTCGGTTACAAGATCCAATTGACTCATAAAAGGCAATCGACCATCCACTTCGGTACGTCTTCTCAGTTTTGGCCTTACAGAAGCTCTAATCGGACATCTAATTTGGATGAAAAGACATATTTTATGACTATGCACATTTTCACACACATTTTTATTGGCCCATTTTTTCCAAAAAAAAATTGTACTGCAAACGCTATTTCCGTCAATGGCGCTACAGAGCCGCAATTACGGAGTTTTTGTGGGCTGAAATGGAAGATATGAACCTGGGTAATATTTGCTTTCAGCAGGAGAGCACACCATGCTACACAGCTCATCTAAGGATTGATCAGCCGTCCTGGCGATGTCAATTGGCCGCATCAGAGCTGAGATTTGAACCCTTTGGATTTTTTCTTGTAGAGTAGAGGCTAATATCGTCCGAGCAATTAGTGAGATAAAACCAGAAACCGTCAACGAAGTTTTGGAAAATTTTAACTGACAAAATGAGCAACTGCTAAGCCAGCCGCGTGTTATATAAATAATGAAAATATTTTTTTTTTCTAATAAAGTCCTAATATGTCAAAAAAAAATAAGTTTTGTTAATTTTATTTAATTTTTATAAAGATACTTACATATATTTGGACCACACTTTATATAAGAGAGTATCTTCGTTTTTATTTCGATTACTTTTGACAGTTCATCGCCTTTTTATAACCTTTGGTTGTACATTATTTACTGTCCCCAAGTGTTATTTTCATGTGTCGCAACTAGTTTGTTTTATTTTAATTATTTGTTGTATTTTCACAATTTAAATTCAAGTATGGAAACTCAATTAAAAATAATAGGAAGGGGAAATAAATAAAACAAAAACCTCGGGTAGTCAATCAAAAAACCACTTTGTTTCGACTTCGTTAAAATGCAATCAAGTGTAAATAGTTTTCACACTTGTGTAGACAGTTAAGAAGAAGATAAAGTTCATTTCTCCGTTCCAATGCGTTTCTGCATTCGCGTCTCTATCAACCGTGATTTCCATGTTTTCTTTCCATCGAAGTTTGTTAGCTTTAAAGCAAAGTAAATACAAAATACTTTAATTTAACCGTTTAAATGAACATCATGTTGTATTCTACAGCCACAACAGCAGAAGCAACAGTAAGAAATGCCCCCGGGGTTACAAGACTAGAGAGAAAAGAACATAAACGAATACGAAAATATTGTATAGTGCAAAAAAATAAGTGACAGCAGATAAAATAAAAAGGCTAAAGCGATTTTTATATACAAACAGCAGACGTAAACGTCTTTTCTTCTCTAACCAAGAAAAAAGTCATGACGACGATGATGTTATGACTTAATAAAGAAAAAAAATAATATAAGTACATGTAGATTAGGGATATACTTATTAAGAACAAACTCTTATATCTCCATAAAGATTTCAAAATCAGAGCTTCAGTTTGCCAGGATTAGTGTAATCGATATACTCGGTTAAATGAGACACACAATAAAAAATGCTTATATTGATAATTTAATTAAAAAAAAATCAATTCTATGAAAACCTAAATATAGCGGTGTCAGTTTTTAAAACTTTTATATTACATTTCGTTTTTGTTTTGAAACTGCAAAAACAACAATAATCTTGCTCGAACTTAAAAGTTGTTCTTCTGGATTTTGTTAATAAACCTATATTTATTTGCCTACACTAAACTTATACTAGAATTGAAATAATTTTTTTTTATTTATTTATTATTTCTTTGTTCAAAATTTTTTATACCTATTACATATTATGCCTCTGCGCCATATTAACTTTTATAGAGGCTAGTTGGCAGCATTATATTAATTCTTGTTTTTAATTTTAAAAAAAAATAAAATTACAATATATAGATGTTTAAAATTTTATAGTAAATTTTAAGTGAATATTTACAAAAGTGTTTCTTAAGTTTCAAGCAGGAGTTTTTTTATTAGTGAGATCATTTTCAAAATATTTTATAGGTATACATCAACTGAGAATCTGTTTTTTGGTCTAGTCTGTCTACATGCTATAAGCCCGTATGATACAGGTGGCAAATACTAAGATATTTTTATGAAAATAGGCTTATTGAGGAAGTATATTTATTTTGATTATAATCAGTCCATATGTTCATGCAAGTATAAAGATATTTCGAAGAAATTTGGTGCACTGATTTATAAAATCTCAGTGATATTTCCTTTGCTTCTGTGTGAAATCGGTCCATGTTCAAAACTAATTCGCATACAAGTATCAGCCAGAACAGAATATGTTTTAATGCAACTATATCTGACATTAGGCAAAACAAAAATTAATGAGTTCGTCTTGATGTTTACAATAACAAAAATATTCGACCTATAACCACCTTTCAGTGAATGGATCGATTTAGAATCACTTTTGTATCTATTGTGCTATGTATGTATCTCTGTCTGCCCATTTATATTTCTTCGCACGCTACAGGTCGCAAGTATAAATATTTTGATGAAATTTGGTACAATGACTCATATTGGGAATCCACACACCCAGGAACGAAAACTGTTAATTTTAATTAAAACAAGTTCAAATTTATAGTCGGCATGCCCCACTTTACCTTTCCTAAAATAATACAAATCGAGATAATCCTTTCTTGATTTTTATGACACGAAGTTTCGACTGGATCGGATTAAGAACATCTTGTAAAAGTTAAATATAAATTTTAAAAATACCAAAAATGTTCTCTTTACAAACTATATATACTCTGGCTAAAGTAATAATTATCAGGATTTTTTTTGTTTTTATATATATACATCGAGCTTTCAACATCCGTATATTTACAAACCCATAGTAAATTAAAGATTTTTCAGAAGCCGAAGTTTTAGACGAACTAGAGCCTCAAGAAGAAGGAAGGTCTTATCTACCTACCTCTATGATTGCTAAGACGACGAAAATTGAACAAAGTATACGTTGTAATAAGTTTTTGTTCAAGCTCTGACTTCTTCTGGAGGATCTAACTTGTATAAAACTTCGGGTTCTGAATAGATCTTTGCTTGATCGGAATACAACTTAGTTAATAATAGTTAATTTGCTTTGATTTTGTAATAATATACGCAGGATGATAGCTCGCTGTTAACTAACAATTATAACAAACAAAAAACCTCGATGTACATGGTTAGCCATTTAAAATTTGAATCGGCTATAAAAAAGTACTGATTTTTTTTTTTAATTTCTGGTTTTATTGGAAATGTTGAACTTTGTCAATTTAAAATGGCACACACAAAAGATTGTTCGGTAGGAGATGAAGAATTTTACCGAAAAATCGTGTTTTGAGACGAAGCTCATTTTCATCTCGGTGGCTATGTCAATAAGCAAAATTGCCGTATGTGGGGTTCAGAGAAGCCACACGTAACTGTTGAGAAGCCAATGCACAATCCACAACGAGTTAATTTTTGGTGTGGATTTTGTGCTGGCGGCATCATTGAGCAATTTTTCTTCATACCGTCAACGGTGAGGATTAGCGTTCCATGCTCAACGAATGGACGACATTTGGTTTCAACAAGATGAGGCCACATGTCACACAGCCAACGCAACCATCGATATTTTACGCACTGCTTTTGAAAATCGAATAATCAGTCTAAATTGTGATGTCAATTGGCCGCCTCGGAGCTGTAATTTGAGCCCTTTGAATTATTTTCTGTGGGGAGCCATTAAGTATAAATCTTACGCAAACCATCTAGAGACAATTGAAGCGTTGAAACATGAAATGGAAGTTGCCATTGAAGAGATTCGAGCCGAAACAATTGAAAATGTACTGAAAAATTGGGTTGATCGGATGAAGTGCTGCCGAGCCAATCGTGGTAGTCATATGAATGATATTGTGTTCCATTCTTAAATGGCAAAGTTCAACCTTTCCAATAAAACTAGAAATTGAAAAAAATAATTAGTACTTTTTTTATAGCCGATTCAAATTAAAATTTTTAAAAAATCCACCCTGTAGGTATATAATAACTTAAAAACAAATAAAACTGTAAAAAATATTTTCATTTATAAAACAATTTTGCTATCACGCGTTGGTGCTATTGAGTTATAGCCCCAGTGTCCATTGTTTAACGTAGATGTGCACTAAAGTCGAAAATTTTTTGCTTTTTACATAACGTACAACATGCTTGCAGATTAATGTTTCTTAACTTCATGTTGTATTGGGAAATAAATAACCAAAGTTAAGAGATGTAAAAACTATTTGGGTATTTATTTAGCTTTCTACAATGGCAAACGCAAACATTTTTAATAAAGTTCCTATTTTATTACATGCTTTTATCATCTCCGCTATTTATTTTTGTTCTTCCAGGCAATCACCACCCACGAGATGATGAAACTCATTCAGTAGCCATGTCAGATACGACAACACCCCGTACACGTCACACGTATGTTGATGATACCTACGGTACAAGTTTGCCACCTGATTTATTAGCATTTCCAGCACGAGTACCAACATCACCCTCCATGCAATCATCACAATCAAATTTACCCGATCAGATAATTTATGGCATTCGTTCGCCACCGCTCACCAGTCCGGTGTATGCACACATGACACCCCACGGCATTTATGGTACAACAACTATTGCAGCAGCAACACCTAATGGATTTATGACACTGCAACATCCAAAATCACGCAATTTAGCACTTATTGCTGCCGCAAATAGCAGGCAACAGCAATCACCATTTGTGCCAGCACCAGTTGTTTATTCGCCTGCAGCTACAGCATCGGTAGTTATGAAACAGGGTTATATGACAATACCGCGCAAACCACGAGTCCCGAGCTGGGCACCCTCCTCATCGAATACACACTCTACCCAATTGAGTGAATTTCAATCACCCACCTCCCCAAATCCAAGTGAAACTGGTACGGCCACAACGGCAGAATTGACAGTAGAGCCGGTTTATGATAATTTGGGATTGCGAACAACCGCTGGCGGTAGCTCGACTCTTAATTTGAATAAGAGTCACCTGCAAGAGCCACCTGTACGTTATACAATGCGTGATCGACCACTACCGGCGACACCCAGTCTTACATCAGTGAATTCAAATCAGGCACATCAGCAGCAGCAGCAACAACAACAACAAAATCAGCATTCAATGTACCAACAACAGCCGCAGCAGCAACAACAAGCACCAACACAGCAGCAGCAGCAACATTATCAACAACAACCGACTAACATGTCCAACAATGCGAGTAAAATCTACGAACCCCTACACGAGCTAGTTAATCAACTACACCATACAACGACATCCGATACAGAGCCTTTATATGGCACTGCAAGACATCACTCGGGCATGACCATTGTGCCTAGCAGCAGCAATAATAATACGAATGTTAATACTAACTCCACAACAGCAACAAACTCTCCCAAAAAAGGCAATAATAGCAGCGGCAGTAGTACAGAACCGAAATTAACAAAAATACCCCCACGACCACCACCAAAACCCAAAAAGAAAATGTCTGTAACAACATCACGCAGTGGTCATGGAAGCACAAGTCAATTGTTTGATGACGAAGGCGAAGATGGCACCGAAGTTTAGTTGATATCGCCAACCACTGCCTCCATCACCCCCACCACCAACAACAACACCACAGGTGGCGTCAATAATGGCATCATTGTTGGCGTCTGTGCTCCTTATTTTTAGCTTGTAAAAACTTAAATGCCTTCCTCTCAAATCAAAAGATGTACCGAGTAAAACAAACGTAGAAACAAAAATGTAAAGTGACGTTCAACAAAAAAATATCTACAGTTCTTTTCATTTTGGTTTCCCTCGAAAAAAAATGTTATTTTTTTTTTTACATTTTGAGTTGGTTTTTGAACTGCATTTTATATATACATACTACCATAGTAAAAAAAAAAATTGATGACGAAGACACACCACCACCAACCACTTAAATTTAACCACATACCAATTTTATTTGCACAAGAACAATGTTGAATCACCTGCAGTATTTTGTTTTAAACCTGAATTGGTTGGATTTTTTATCTTATTCTTTCTCGTTTACATTCACCTACAAAATGAGCTCCTAAAGAATGTATTCCTTTTTATGGATATTTAATTTCAATATAAATTTTCGAAATTGTGTTTAAGTTGCATGTTAAAATTTTATTTCTTGCAAGAAATACAGGACGTTTTATAACTACAACGTCAATTTTGTCTTAAACATCTGATCCGATCGCTTAGGTATCTTCTTTTACCTGAGTTTCGACTGATATAACATAACGCGCTGTTGTTGTATTTTTTTTTTTAATTATCTGGTTTGAATGTGTTTTATAATTATAACGACATTTTAGAAAATTGTTTGTGTTAATAAGGATGTATGTTTCTAATATAAATATGAAAGCTTGTTTATAATTTCAATAATAATGGCGTCAGGACAATTTTTTTCTTCAATAATCCTGTTGAGTAGCAAAAACTTACTTAGGAAGAAAGAGTGATACTATGGCTCTGTCGGCAATAAGCGAATTACGGACAAGAGAAAAATTGATAAGAAAAGCTATTCATAAATATGCGTCTAAATAAATGTAGCGAGTGTTAAGTTAACAAAAGAAGCCCAATTCGCCCTTTTACGGGGAGAGAATTTTCGGATATTGAATTTATAAAATTTTGAAGTAAATTACTGAAACTGTTCATTTTTGTTACTTTTCAATAAATAAAGTTAAGTTTCTCAAAAAATTTCATGATCAAAAGTTTCATTGTAGCTTTATCGATGTTTTTAAAAAACTCATTACATTAATAATAATTCCATTTAAAAGTGACAGGACCCATACGTTAGAGATACAAATACCTATGTCCAATGATTTTGGCTTAAATGTACACGTTCGAAACTACCCAGTGGGAAAAGAATCTGGTCCTTAAAAGGGTTCTTTTATATCCACAACATCGTTAATTTTTACGTGGTGTTATCTTAGGAGGAATCAGTTTTGTTTTGTGAAGTGTTACAGAACTAATTAAAATAACCTGCCATAGGACTAAAACAAAAATTTATATACATATGTTGTAAAAATTAGGGATTATTAATTAATACGTTTATTTATCGGCCTAGTCTAAAACGAAGGGGTAAAAATCGTTAATATTTTGTATGAATAGGAATTTATTTGAGAGTTCTCACCATTTTCATATATTTTATAAAAGGCGAAAAAAGCTCTTTGGGAAATGTCTCTGAAACCAAAAAAAAAACTACAAATATTGAAAAAGGAAGAGACACTCCCTGCTTTAAATGCGAATAAAATTTATGAAATTAGTGACTTCCCTCACATGCAATACCTTCAAAAATAAATGTATTTTTTTCAGCAATTTGAATCATAGCCTGAAAAATCGAATATGGTAGTGCATGTTTTGCACCCTAAAGACAGATCTTTCAAATAGCTTTCATTTGATGACCAATAAGAATAGCTGTAGTAAAAAACTCGTACAAGCCATTTGAAATTTGGCGCTAAATACTTGTTTGTTTATTTTTTCCGCTTTAGCATAACCATTTAATACTCCGCAGAAGTTCCTTCCTTGATGAAATTTGCTGGACAAAAATTTTGTAATATAGATTTACAAAACTGCAAATTATTTACAAAATTTAACACTTCAGAATTTTGAGTACAACCTCAAAATCTGAAGTTATTGTAACAACACTTCTTTAAGACTAAAAAGTGTTAAGTTTTATAGATTCTCAATTTTCTACCATTTTTGAGGCTTAGTAAAATCGTATGAAGAAATTTACAATAATATCTAATTTTTAATTTTCTTATAATTTTTCAAAATTAATATCTTTTTTAGTATATTTTTTGGTAAAACAATAGTTTTTATAGTTTATTATAAAAGTGCGTTTTAGTGTCGGCTGAGAATGACAACGCTGTCAGAGAAAATATACTTAACATAACAACGTACGAAAACTGTCATGTTCATTTAGTGTAAGGAATACAGTAGAGATTATTTCCTCACCAGTATCTCTTTCGCTCACGAACAAAAACATATTTTTTTTTTGTTTTTGCATTTCCATAAAAAAATAACAAAGCTGAATTATTGGCTTATTTTTCGTTGTAAATTCATTAAACATTAACCGCCAAAAAGCGGTTGTCAGATATTAATTAGTTTTTGGCTAAAGCAATTACTTCATATCGATAAAAAAAAAACATAATTCCTTTCATCTTTTTTTAACGAACTATTTTCAAGCTCGAAGGATGTAAAATCAAAATTTTGTATATTATTAAAAATTACTTTTTAAAAAAAAAAAAATATTAAAAATTCGCCAAAAATACATTTTCGCTCTTGCAAACATTATTGATATTATTATAGGGAGTAAAGAGTCTCTTCTTGCAAAATAAGTTACTTTTTTGTTCTAGAACTCATAGGACACCGTAGGGACATCCCTCCTGACTCCTACTATAAGTTGGGTAAATTTACTCTATGTGTGTAAATGAAAAAAATACACACATTATGCGTAAGTTGGTGGACACAAAATGCGTAAAATTACATCGAAAGTGCGTAAAAATTAAAAAAATATATTAAATTAAAAAGTATAGTTACGAAATTTGTGCGTAAAGAAACACGTTTTACCTGTAAATGTACAAATAAAATGCCTAAAACTCATTTTAAATGCTTAAAAATCCCCTAAAAATGCGTATATACGTAAACCACCAAGAGCAGCCCAATTTTTTTGTAATAAAAACAATAAATTTAATTTTAATATGAGTTATATTAATAATATGTTTTATTAATATTTATGAGTTTGCACCTAAACAAATTACGTTAAAAAAGTAAAAACATGTTAAAAATATGTAGAATTTTGCACATAACTAATTTTTTTTCTTATTGTTCATTCGTGAGAAACAAAACTTATAACTTCGTGCGAAACTTATAACTTCGAGTTAGTTTTGAAGAGCAATTTTTAAAAAAAAAATACATGTGTCTTTTAGTATCTTTTAATTTTAGCGGGAAAAGATATTTACGAACAGGGTAATCTGATGTAGCCACATCCGCATGTGCCAGTAGTCTAAGCACATTTCACATTTAAATGTCCCCGGCACATCACGCTTTTAACTTGTTACATATGATGTGCCGATCATATTTTTACATTGCAGACTTTAAATGTAGATGTACCCAACTATTGACAACTATTGGCACATCAAAACACATAACTTTTTTCACAAATGGATGTGGCCACATTTGTATGCCAAAGCTCACTCCCTGCTCACTAATAAAATCATCAATGAAATATTGGTTGGGAGGAAGTCCCACCTTTATGTCGTCCAAGGTTCTTCCAAACTGTAAAAATATACAAATAACATGTATAAGAAATAATAATTTCAACCCTTACCTCTAGATGTTTATATTAATCAGTTACAGAAGCCTCTTCAATAGAACTTTCTGTTACTGTTTGATTCCTGAGACTTAAGAAATTAGCAGTAGTTCATCTAGAATAACGTTCGCAAACGCATTCAGTCGTTTGCATAATTTTTCATTTTTCTTCCAACATTTTCATCATATCGCCAGGAATTGAAAATAATTTAAAGATGTCATATTTTTTTTACTACTATAAGTTAGTATATTTACAAACATTGTGCGTAAAATATTTATGCAACAAAATAATACTAATTTTAGGTACAATGTGTCTAATTGTAAACACATAGTGTCTAAAAATACTTCATGTGTGTATTATTGTATATCAAAGTGTGTGCTAAAAAGTTTTACGCATTTGGTGTTTATATTTACCGAATTTTCGTAATATTACATAAAACTTTACCCATTTTATAGTTGTAATTTTACAAACATTTTTTAGTGTGTAGATCAACAAATTTTTGTATGTAATTTAATTTTACTATAATGTTAATGATAACGTTGTTTATAGCAAAAATATAAAATTTTGATTACTGGATTTCTTAATTCGTCTTCAAATCTTATTGTGCTACATCGCCTAAATAAAGCGATAAATCAAACTTTTAATATCTTTGCCATAGTAAGTTTTCAATGTCAAATTTATAATATAAAGAATATTTATATTACGATTTAGATAAACAAACCCTCATTTTACTTCAAACTAAACGCACTTTTACAATAGATTTTGTAGAAAATATGATTTCTAATAAATTGTTGTAATATGTTAAGATGCTACCAAAGCATAAAAAAAATAATACAAAATATAGATTTGGTTGAATTTATCCTCACTCACCCTTTTCACACATATAATCGTAGGAATAAATATATTTCCAAAGCAGAACTATCGGTCTTTCTAAACCCGCTTAAAAAATAAGAATCGCTTTAAAATTTATTTAGTTTTCTTAGATTTTTTAGTCTGTGAAATCTTAAAAATAATTTTTTATGACTCATAAAAGATGTGATCATTTTCAGTGCTCTTAAAATTTATAGTCATAAATGAGACATAAAGAAACTTTCATTTATAAGGCTATTTGTTAAAATTGTAAACACTCGCTATTGAAAATCAAAAATTATTCCGAAATTTCCAAAAATGTTCATATTTCGAAGTCTAATATGAGTCATAAAAGAACGTTCAGAAAGAAGCTTAATCGGCAAAGAAATACACCCTCATAAAAACACCCAGCTATGATTTTAGATGGTTAAATTACTATTTTATGGGTATTTTCGGATTTCAATTGTATGCTAGGTAACTTCAGATTGAAGTGTATTAAAACTTCTGAAGATTATTAATGCATCTACTCAACCGAACCTAAATCATAGTTCGCCTTTTAAGTAAATTTTTCCTGCAGCGCAGTGTAATTTCAAGTCAAACTTTCCAAATTTAATGAAAACCTTACATAGCCTCGTTGATGAGTTCTCATTTGAACTCAAATACACCCGAATTCCCAATACAAAATGACAATTTAATATTGTGATACCAAAAACTCTTTTTTTTTTATAAAAATCACGATTTTCTTAACGACGAAAAATAATAGAAATAAAGATTGTAATTTATTATCGAAACTCGTTAGTGCTTCATTTGGTGCAGTAAAGCAAAGAGTATTTATTTTAGAAAGAATTTTTTGTTCTCTCGACTTAAATATTTGCGAACTATCCCCAAAAAGAAACATCCATAAGAGTACGGGTTAAATACCGTAATTTTTGTTTTAAATTTTTTTCGGTCAAAAAAAAATACATATATGTAAATGAAATATGAAATTATTAAGGAATATGTTCTTTTGTAGATCTTCTTACAAATCTATCTTTAAAAAAGCTTGACAAGCATCACAAATACTATTCGAATATATGTTTATTTTTTTTTTTTTGTATGTAAAAATATGAAAATGTGGTTAAAAACAAAAATATACTCTGCTTATGGAAAAAACGTTACCGTTTTTCCACATTTAATCGTACTCGCATTGTATCTCGACATTATGTGTTGGAAAGTATATATTTTTATAATGTATTTTCATAATTTTTGAAATTGTTTTATGTTTAGCTTATATTTTTATAACAATTTTCATATCTATTTTTACAACATTTATACAAAATACCGTTTTATATTTTGCTTTACTAAAGGGAAATTAGGTGTAAAAGTTATTAAAGTGTTCTTTGTTTCAAATAAATTGGTGCATAACAATTCATTATTAATATGAAAAAAATAACTTTCTATTTAATTTATCTTCTCAATAAGCACACATGTTGTAAAAAATAAAAATGCTTTAAATTTAGCTTAAACATTTAATTAACAACTGATATAAACTGGACTATATGATACCCTACACCAACTATAATTTGGATCATACTGAGGGATTATTCCGGAAAAAGACATTTATGGACATTTAAACAAATAAAAGTCTTTTTTGAAATGTTTGCCTTTTCTTAGATTTGAAATCGAAACATCGCAGTATTGCTTTTGGTGGAAACCGGTCCATGTTTAGACCTATTGGTGCCTGTCATAGGTATCTGTTTTATACTTCGTAAATGATATCCGAAAAATAATTACACATCATAAGACCTAGTGTTCATATTCTTAATTTGCTTATAAATGATAAATTAAAATTACTAACTTGTTTTTTTTTACCCATTTCTAGACAAATATTGACACAACTCCATGTTAAGTCATTAAAATTTCAGACCCAAACACTAGTTGACATGCCGAACTTAAATTTTTTTACTGGCTTTTTTTGAAAAGTTGTAATAATAGTTCCATACACTCAATATATTATTTAGTTTACTGTATGTAGTTTAATAAAAATTTTACTTAAAGGTCAGAAATAGTAATTTAAGTTGTAAAAATCAACAATTATTTAATTTGATACAAAAGACAGAATCACAATACGTAAACCCAAAAGTTAAAATTATTATCAAGAAAATAATAATCTTGTATATTAAATTTGCATAAAAAGAAATTCTATACAATTTTCACGTGAAACTCATTATTGAGAAAAATAATTTTTTTATATGGAGTATAACAATTTTTTCAAGTGAAACCCACACATTTCCTGTGCTTTATTAATAAATAAAAAAGTTAGTACTTGATTTAAAAAAAATCTGTAAACAACTTTTATAAAGTTAAAAAAAAAAATAAAAACAACAGATATTTAAAGTGTAAAATATAAAAATTAAAAAAAAAATTTTAAATGTTTGTGAAACTGTGTCATTATTGTGTGCATTATTATCAAGTTTATGGATATTTTTCCGATTAATTATTTTGAGCGTACACAGAGAAAACAGATTCGTGCTGACAACCGAATTTGTAGCCAATCGAATGGTTCGTTTGTGGTTACCGAATTTTTCGGTTGTGACTACAGAAAACCAATTGAGACATGAGTAATTTGATTGTTGCAACAGTATTGGGTTGCCTCAATAACAATTCGGTAGTCACAACCGAAAAATTCGGTTATCACAACCAACCCTATCAATTGGTTACAAATTCGGTTGAAAGCAAAAATCAGTTTTCTGGTTGTATATTTACATTTTTTTTAAATTATTGAAAAAGATAAATACTTATATGTTAATAGAAATTGCTTATAATTTACATAAACTGTGAAATCTTCTGCTACTTACAAATATTTTCATTTTAATATTAATATCTAGCAATGAGAGTAATCACAGTATTTCTCTCATATTATATGAGAGCCCAAAAACAAAAAGCAGTCCTGTACCTCTTTTACTAATTCAAAATCTGTTCTATTGCCTGTTTCAGCAACGATATTAATTGATTATTTTTTAATCAATGTTGTCTTTTACTTCACAGTCAATAGAACTCATTATTTCTGTTTTAGAGATTTCTTTGTTATTAAAACCAGTTCTAAGATTTGGCTAAAGATATTGTTAGGATTGTGCTGTCATATAATACGGTTTCAATGTACAAATATAATTTTTAAATTTATTATGAATATTCTCGGTGAATTTCCCTATAATTAAAAAAAAATATTTATTTTTGTATAAAATTATGATCTCAATTAAAAACTTTTCAACAACATAACATTGAGTTATTGCCTGACTTGTGTGCCAAATGACTGATGTAGTTTTATAAAAAAAGAATAAATAATTTGAAATAAAATTATTAAGCCGCTATGTACACTTTTGTAATTACAACATTGCAAAAAAAAAAAAATACAAAATTAAATAAACAACCACCATTTAAATAATCTTATTTATATAAAGTTAAAAACAAATCGAAATTATTACTTTTTTAAATTATGTTCAAATTTATTACATTTTTTAGACTAGATTTAGTTAGGATCATGTACAAATTATTACAAATCAATTGTATAAAAATGAACAGACATAAAAATTTTAAAATAATTGAAAACAAAACCAATTGTATTATATTTACATTTAAAATTAAATACTAAATTAATTCAAAAAATGTATTTTAGTAATTAAAAAAAATAAAATTAATATAAATAAGATATTGTAATATAATTTGTATTACGTAAAAAATATATATAAATTTAAAACAAAAATTTTAATCACATTATAGAAAATCACTTATTAAGAAATTAAAACATTGTTGAATAAAATAGGAAAAATATATTTTTAAAAAAATGTCATTAGCTTGGGCAGTGTCGACTGTCATGCAAATGAAAGTCAAGAAACAATTTTGATCAAATATGTTTTGTTACAAAAATGACATCAATTTGTTGTTGCATATTTTCGCATTTTTTTTCAATGTATACTTTTGAATATTTTGCTTTTAAGCGCATAATGTTTGCGTAGTTTTGCATTTAATTGCATAATTAAAAAAAAAAAATTATAAACCTTACCGCAGCACTAAACTATAAAAAAAAAATTCATGTTGTGACCTAATAGGCTTTTTTCACTGACCTACATTTTACATCTTTCATCAATTTGATAAGATGTTAACAGGCCACAAATTCTACATTTTTCTACATCTACAAAAGATGATCCATTCTCATTTTATTCCATCTTACATCTTAAGTGTCATCTCTAAAAAAATGGCAAAAAATCGATTTTCTTTGTGCCATCACTAGCAAACTGACATTTCAGAAAATAAACAAAAACAATTTATTCAACAAAGGAAAATGAGCGGCACATGTAAGAGTTTCATGCTACCAAAAATTCTTCTTCATCATCATCTTTTTCCATAATGGCCTTTAATAGTTCAATGTACTGCATTAAAAATAACTACCCCAATGATTAATGCTTTCTCTAAATCAATTTTTTATGTTTAACAAAAATCATGCGTTTTTTTCTTTAATTTTTTTGACAGCTTAATAAATCACAGATGAAAGATGTTGCCAATATAAACACATGTTTCAAGTTTTCAACATCTTCCATGCGTTTCACAAAGATGTTCAGTGTACAAAGCCTATAAAATGACATTTATATTGGATTTCTAAAGCTGATGGGTCATAAACAGGACTTGTTAAAATCGACAACGCTTAAGTGAATATCTTCTAATCTTCTAATCTTTTAGCTTTTATTTTTGGATTTTAGTGCATATTTTGTTGACTTGTAGTACATATTTATATTTAAGTGCATATTTTGCATTTTTACAACGTATTTAAAACACAAATTTTTATATTTTATTGCTTGAAAATCGTTGCCCTATTTATGACATTTTGTAAAATATATAAGTTCAAGTGTACTCCAACGTATATTTAAAATAAAGTTATCTACAAATTTCACGAATAAGCGACATCTTACACTTATTTACTAAATAACATCATTTTTTTTTTAATTTAAATATACAAATTACAATATTTTTATTTAAAGAAGAGCAGCAATATGTTTATCAGCTTAAGTTTGAATTAAAAATTCGAAGGGGTGCTCTTATCACTTTCATACTACATACATATTATACAATCATGCAATCAGAGCATCAAAAGGATCCACAATTTTCGGAGGCGGTATGACAATTTGAGGTATGCCGACAAAACAACGTTTAAATTAACGTTTTTATTTAAAAGATGTAGGTTTTAGAAAAAAATAAAAAAAAAAGTTTCACAAATTTTTCTAAATTCCAAAACGATACGAAGCGTGTCACACGACAACGGCTAAAAATTCCGCCCCTGGCGTGGTACTCTGGTTAAAAGGTATACTATACTATATAATTCTTCCTCTAGCCGCATAGGGGCTAGATAATGATTTAACAGGCGCTACAAATAATAGAGTTATAATTTATTTATTGTCTGATGTCGCATAAAACTGTTTACGTTTAATTTTCAAATTTTAAAATGTATTTTACAGAAATTATTAAAAAATTAATGAAAAATCAATAAAAATAAAGTATTCATTGTATCAAATATAATTTTTAAGTTTGTTTTCAAAACATTATTGCTTTTACCGAGATAAGTAAACAATTTTTTGTATGACGTTATGTTTTTTTTAATAAAATACAAAATGTTAGATATAAGCATATATATGGGGTAGTTCATTCTACAAAAAAAAATTTAAGTATATTTCAAAAAATTTCTATAAACGGGTCTTGCAAATTTTGCCACTGTTTTTCCGTTAGAAATATCTATATGTATCTACCTTTTTAAGATTTTCAAATTATGAAAAGTTGTTTGATCAATAAATATATTTCTATTTTTTATTTTTTATGTTTAGACTTGCAGAAATTTTGACATAAAAAATTAAGTGTTTTTAGTTATTTAACCTTTTTCGTGTAATGTATTTTCAATTAAAAGTTTGTTATATTCACAAAAAAGTTTAATTGTATTTAAAAATTGATGAAAATCCAATTAATTTTTTCCTAAATATTAAAAAAAATTAATTGAAATGGAACCAACACAAATGATTTTTTTGTGTAAAAATTCTAAAAATGTTGGCAATACATACACTATTTTCTAGATTGCGATAGTTCTTTAATATATTTTAAAATATGTAGTTAAAGAATTTTTGTCGAGAATTGCACTTTTTAAGAAAGAAAAATCATCCAAATTAATTAGAACTGTTATTTACATAAAAAATCATTGCTCAAAATTAGTTTAAAATTTTAAAAGTGCAAACTTTGAACTAGAACAGAAAAGTCAAGTTTCAGCTGTTGATTGAATTTACACAAAATGACGGACAAGGCGCAACGCTATAAATTAATATTTTTCCAATAACTTTTGCCTGTTTTCTCTGTGCTTTAAAATTTTAATCAAAAAAATTCCATTGCTCAGTTAACACACCACGCAATATTCAGTTATATTGGTAACAATACTGTGTAAATATTGGTAACAATATTGCAGGGTATGTTACATAGGTACCTTTAGAGTTTTACAAATAACAAAATTTTTGCATTTACAAATTGAAATAGTCATACATAATCTCGCCGGATCATGTATAAATTTAAATTTCAGGAAAGCTGAATAATACACAACTTAACCTAGTAAAAAGTAATAATCCAGCCATAAAGAAGCGGATTAAACCATATTTACATTTAGTTTATAAGCAGCAAAACCAACATTTATTCTTATTACTTTTTTTAAACGACTTTGAATTCATGGTTCAACTTTTTTGCATCTCTGTGATTTAATCCACCAATAGAAAACACACAAAGGCATAAAAAATTAATACCTTTCTTTGGGCAAAACTTGATTGAGCTATCTACATATAACAATGTTTATTTTTAAATGGAAAGGAGCTATCTGCGCTAAGCAGTTCTCCCCGATTGCGATAAAATTCGGATATGTGATAAAGGAGAAGAAACAAGGACACACGTATTATTTTATCCATCAAGGCTTCTCTAAGGCACTCCACCCGTACTTATTATTTTTGGTGGCGTGTTTCATGAATAGATTTTCTTATGGGATTTTGTCGTAAACCCAGATTGCCTGTGTGAGGCATAATCTCTTTCTAAAATATGTAATCTCTGGTTATATGGAGTTATATATTTCAATGCAGTGACCTGCCAGGTGTCAAATTGAAATATCTCGGGTATAAAATTCCTTTTTGGAATTGTAATTTTAAAAAAATTTATAGATATCAAAGAAATTTTTGAAAAATATTTTATTTCTAGACACTCTGATTCAATGAAGGGTGCGTCAGAGAGTATCAAAATCTAACAAATGAGTTTTTAATATGCTTTCAAAGCAAATATTTAGCAATTTCGATAATATAATACTTTAAAAACTAATTTAAAATCGTGAACGTCGGGAAAACTAGCGGCAACATTAAAAAACTTGTAGAACAGTAAAAAAAAACTTTGGCTGAAAAGTTTAACAATTAAGGCATAT
Source organism: Eustalomyia histrio (assembly GCA_949748255.1). Classification (NCBI taxonomy): domain Eukaryota; kingdom Metazoa; phylum Arthropoda; class Insecta; order Diptera; family Anthomyiidae; genus Eustalomyia; species Eustalomyia histrio. The sequence continues at coordinate 105,787,784 of OX456525.1, read as the reverse complement.
TTATTTTGTCAGTAATTTTCATATATGTAGAATAGAATTTCGACCCAATAAAATATTTAAATGATAGATGGTGTTTCCAGATTACTTTTTGCTTCAGGCGAACGAAAATACAATACCAAAATACATACAGTTCTCAGTTGATAAACGACTTGTAAAAACACAATTGATAATGTTAAGTAAAACAAGAAAAAACTCTACATAAAAATACTTATTCGATTTAAAATTCTGATTGACAACGGAAAGATTCAATTCTTAAACTACAATTTTTGAATGGGCATAAATTCTTAGTTGGTCTCAATAGATTTCATTCTGAAGGACTACATTCGTTTCTTATCATTCGAGTTGTCAATACTAAATTCAATCGTTGGGAAAAATCGCCGAAATTGGTAAAAATTAATGATTCCCCAAAATATAAATAAATTGCTCATATTGAAGAAAATCGCCAACATTAAAAAACACATCAAAATTGGAAAAACCGTTAAATGTGGACAAATCGCTAAAATTGTAAAACTGGTCAAATCGCAAAAAAAAAAAATTATTATAAAAAAGCCAAAATCAAAAAATTGCTACAATACGAAAAACGCTAAAATTTAAAATAATCGCTAAAACTTAAAAATGTCGCTAATATCGAAAAACGCTAGAAAGAAAAAGTTGTCAGAATTAAAAAATCGCTAATATTTAAAAAAAAATCAAAATTAAAAAAAAACGGCAAAACGAAACAAAAATTTAATCGCTTAGCTTCTAACTAAAAGTGCCAAGAAAAACTTTTTGCATCAGATTTTCGAGTAACCTTTTTTAGATTACGTTTATCTCGATAATTATTCATTGTAGTGAGAGAGATATTAAAATTTTTATTTTTTACAATTTATTTTTAAATTTTGGCAATTTTTTAAAAATTATATTTCCTTCTAAGTTTTGTAAATTTTTTATATTATGACGATTTTTTGTCGTTTTTTAATTGAGGCGATTTTTCTTCAATTTCCAAGATTTTTTTCCAATTTTAGCGTTTTTTCGATTTTGTGTTTTTTTTTAATCTGTAGGATTTTTTAAATTTGAGCGATTTTTTTTCAAGCTTAGGAATTTTTTTTTAATTTTGGAAATTTTTTTGAACTGGCGATTTTTTTTTAATTTTGTCGATTTTTTCACTTTATGCGATTTATTTTTACAATTAAATGATTTTAATTGTGACTTTAGTACTTAAAAAATTTGCTGTATAATTTTCCATTTTTCGAATAAAGAATATGAAATGTCATTCTTAAACTGCTCATTCACGTGAATTCGATCGGATGAATTATAAATAATGAGTTCTCCGTAAATTTTTAAAGGGGAATTCATTTGATTAAAAACTACATTAGATTTTTAGTAAATTCATTTAAAATATCATGTCTTAAAGTTTCACGTTAAGCAGCTTCCATCTATGTGCTCTCACTTCGAAATTTTTGTTTAACAACACTTACGATATTATCATAAGAAAATTCATTTAAATTATTTAAAAATTACTTATTTTTAAAATCATTTTGATAAGTTATTTAAATGGTACTATCTACTCATGTTGATTAATTAATTAATGTATGGAGCTATCTACACCATTAATATTACGAATAATTAAAAAATACATGTATTATTAAGTAGCAGATTTTAGTTCATGTTGCCAAAAATCGATTTAGTAATAATTTGAAAATAAGCAAATTAAACAGTTTTTTATCACTGTTCTAAACATTGTATTATGTATTGCAGTTAGCTACAATTGAATAAAACGATATCGCAGGGTCATTACACTCAGAAAAAAAACGGTTTTCAATCCCACTCTACTATTTTTGTACTGATTTTTAGTAAAAAATTATTATTTAGCAAATCTTTTTGCTATTTACATTTTACAAATTACAGAATTTTTACAGAATATTAACAAATTTTTGTTGCTAATTTCAGAAATCATTTTACATTACATCATTTATTTTTGAAAACCGATTTGCTAAAATTAGCAAAAAATATTACTAATTTTAAGAAAGTGGTTATTGAAGAAAATGTTATTTCTAATTAAAACTTACACCTACAAACTTAAATTTCATATATTAAAAAAGGATACCGACTGATGTCTAAAAAAAGGACATCCACTTAAAATAGCACTAAAAAGGTTTTATTTAGTTCTAAAAATCCGCCCTAAAAACAATTAAATTTTAACCTTAAAAGTAAAAAAAAAAAAAATGACCAAAATATTTTTCAAACAGAAATTACCAAATTAAAACAAAATGATTAATTCGTTTTTAAAAAAATATATTCAAAATTTTTGATGCTCGATAAGAAAAAAAATCAAAGCCTTTTACTAATATTAATAAAATTTAGTAATTTTTTTTGCTGATTTTAGCAAACAGATTTTAAACTCCACTTTACAAAAAGTCTACTAAAATTTAGTAGCGGCTACTAATTTTTCTACTAATTTCATTGCACTACACGTCAGCAGACATGTGTTGCTAAGATTAGCAAAAAATACCGCTGGGCTCAAATTAGCAGAATTTCCCGTAATAACAGCAAAATTTTCAGTTGCCATTACAGACTTTTTTTGGTGAGTGTACCAATAATGACCTACCCTACTTCTAAAGTGAAAATAATGAGTTACTAATAACGTGTTATACAGCTCCTTGCATACTGCATTACATTCAAAGTGTAAATAATGAGTTACTTGTAATGTGTTTTATTTCTTTGGCAGTAAAAGTCTATTTTTGGTTTTGATATTTAAATTTTTTTTCAAATTGTTAACAAAAATCAGTTTTTTTACTCCATACTCGTTAGCTTGGAGGCAACTTGTTACCCCCAATGACATCCCTATTTTAAAATAAGGAGCTTATAAGGAAAACTTCAACCAGTTACTGGTCGTTCTAAAACCCATTAGTTGGTAAGGTCTTATCTTTCTGGGATATTTATTTCCAGTAAGATAATATGGCAGTTCCTTCTAAGATACCCTATTCTATGCTAATATTTGATATTTGTTTTTCTAGTTTTATTTTTTCAATTAGACCTTCACGGATTTACAAAACTTAAAATTTTTAGTTTCTTAAGAAATTCAACGAACTAAGTTTTATATATAAATATCTTTTTTGTTAAAATTTTGTAAGTAATTTTATTTTCTTTAACTAAAAATAAGTTTTCTTTGTGTATGTAAGGCCTTAGCTAGTATAAATCTTAAGTAAAACTTTAGTTTTTGAGTATATTTAAGAAATTTATATACAATATATAAAAAAAAAACAAAAACCAGAATATATTTTTATATTTTACAAATAAAGTTAGTTTTTTTTGTTGAAAATTAACAAACTATAATTAATTAATTTTAAATGTATACATCATAATTTATACAATAATATACATAATTTTTATAATTTAACAATTTATAATGCAATAATTTTTAGTTTCATATATACATATAATTTTTACTTACATTTTAACGTTTTAAACGTGTTTATTCTTTTTTTTTAGATTTTATTTTAAATATGTAATGATTAATAACAATAAAAACATAAAAATACATTTGAATATTTTATAAAATATGTATTTTAAATCAAAAATGAGTGTATTTCATTGGCATTTATGTTAATTTCAATAGTATGTACATACATCTAAATATGCATTGATTCATTATTTCACTTTAACAATTTATGGTAATTAAATATTTATTTGATATTTTATTTAATTGCCTAAATTTGCTTTATACAAAGTAATACTATTATTAATTACATTTTATTATTAACAATATATTTTATAATTTATGTACAAACTGTTTGTATGTAATATTTTATATACATCCTAATTTGGTGTTTATTATTTTTAGTTTTATTGTATTTGCATTTTTATTTCATTTTAATTTCATTTTCAATTTTACTTTTATATATTTTTTATCTTATCAATTTATTGAAAATGCAACAAATTGTGGTAATTATAATTAATATAGCATTGTAAAAAATTAATATTATCATTAAATAATTATAATAATAGTAATCTTTAAATATATTATATAATAAAAAGAAATTCTAAATATTTAATAAATGTATAAAAAACATTTTTTTTTATTAAAAATTAAACAAAATTCTTGCGTTTTATTTACAATGGTGAGGACAACTTTTTGAGAAAAGTGAAACCAGAATTGTAAAACGTATAATTTTGTTGTTGTTCAAAAATGCACAAAAAAAGCACCAGTTATTGTATTTTTTTCGGTTTTAGAAGAAACAACAAAATGTTTAAAATTTGTTAGAGACGTATGTTAATACACCCAGAGAATGAATTAGTTGCAATTTTATCAAAACCATTAACATTATTAATCCATCAATGAAGAAAAGATATTGTATTACGAATTTTAAAATGGTAAGGGAACTAAAAAACAATCCTGTTGTCCAATTATTCAACTTTAAAATAAAATTTAATAACTGCGTACAGTGGAATCAAATCAATTAGAACAATCTATCAAATTTATTAAAAAATATTCTCGGTATTTAAAAGTGGTAACTACAAATACGGTTATGACGTATCCTATGTTAATTTTGTAAAGTTTCTTATAAAATAGAGAAATAACATGAATACAGTGTTTCATTATCTTCTTTGGATTAATATATATTTAATTGCCTGCGACTCACCCTATAGAAAGCACAACAAGGTTGCATTTTACATGTTTTTTTTTTTGCGAAAACTTTATCGATGCGGGAAATACAGAAACAAGGTGCCATTAAATTAGGGATTCAGTACAACCAACCGAATCGCGGATTATATTGATTATGGACCATTAGCCATTCAAATTTATAAGTGTTTGTAGTATGTGTAGTGGGTAGAGGTAGCCTAGTACTGCGAATTTCCGAGTTCAAATCCTGAAAAAGGTAAACATTTTAATAATATATTTTTTAAATAAAATATTCAAATGATTATTTTAGTTTTCTTCGATCTTCTCTATTCATGCAATATTCCTTATCGAGCTAAAGATCCTTTATTTATAAAAATTTACTTATAAATATTTATTTATAATTGCAAATATTCAAATGTTTAAAAATCTAAAAAAATATTTTTTTTTTTTTTAAAAGGCGAAATAATTTGATTGGAAATAAATTTAATGGATACAGTTCTGACCATCGATTCTATATATTTAGAGCATACTTTTTCGAATCAATTGTTTTTGAATAATGGGTTATCGATCTTGATATACAGGTTGGTTTAAAAGTTCCTGCGCTCGAAATGAAAGAATACTGTTTTTGTTACGAAATATATTTTTTTATTCAACATAATCTCCTAGAAGCTCAATACACTTGTTTCAATGATCTTCCAATAATTTTATGCCATGAACAACCAGCTTCAGTCCACTGTAAACGTTCATGTTTCAATTTAGGATCATGGTGGTAGATCCAAGTCTCATCCATAGTTATAAAACGACGTATGAAGTCGTTTTTATTCGGCTTAAAACGCTCCAAATTACGCTGAGAAATTTGTTTTCGATCCAGTTTTTGTTGAATTGTTAATGTGAGAGGCACTAACTTTCCAAACAGTTTTTTCATACGTAATTCTTCATGTAAAATATGGAGTACTCGTTTGTCTGAGATGCCTATGGCATTAGCAATTTCACGCTTAGTCAAACTTGGATCTTCACTAACCATATTATGTACCTGCTCAATGATTTCTGCTGTGGTTGCAGGTTTTGGTCGTCTTTCGCGTGGATCGTCTTTAAGGCTGGTACGACCACGTTTAAATTCACCAGCCCAAAATTCAATGGTGCGTTTTGAAGGTGAGGACACCTTATACACTGCTAACAATTGTTCACAAATTTCCTTTGCTTTTAAACCCTTCAAAACAAAGAATCTAATGACTGCACGATATTCAATTTTTTCCATATTAAAAAAAATCAATGACACGTCAACTTCAAATGGCTTGTAAACAAAGAAAGAATTGACAGAATGACTTGCAACTTTGCATGTGTTCTCAGGACAGTTATACTAACTTGAGAAAAAAAGTTTGGAGCTAGCAGTGCCATCTCTTGGTGAGTGCAGGAACTTTTCAACCAACCTGTATATGTCACTGCTTATTTAGATGCTTTAAAATTATGTATTGCTGACATTGTGTTACGTAATACAAATAATACAATAATGGTATTTTATTATGTAACTACTAAAAATGAGGAAGTACGATTTTATTGGAAATATGTGTAAACATTAAGGTCGTCCAAAAACAAAAGTTCGAATTCACGAAAATTTTCTAAAATACAACTTTTTTACTATGTTAAGTATACATATATATATAAATTAGCTTGTATTTTTTTGTGTCCAATTGATTTTCTTTGCAAGACCAACTGATTTTTCTGCAAGTCCAATTGGGGTTTACCAGATTTTGCTGAAATTTGTGCAGAAATGAGAAGAATTTGCTTTGAAATAAGGGAAATTTGCTCAATTTGATCTCAGTTACCAAATCTTGTAATATGTAAAAAATTTATTTAGCCGCTTTTTCGATGAAATCTCTATACTTATTCTTCCTCTGTTTTAATTATTACGACATTCGTAATACTATTTGGGTAAAAACAACAAAAAATACACTTCAGTTTTTAAAAACCTATCAATTGCCTTTTTTATTTTATTTAACGCCTTTTATCTTTTTCGAACGTTTTCTAAAAAAGCAGTAATTAAAGGTTGACTTACTATCCTTATGTGCTATCGGGTTTAAAAATCAGCAAAACAACAAAATAATATAAACGTTAGAAAAAAAAATATATGTATGTAGTTTATTGTTTATAAATGTTATATTTTGTTTGGGTGTGAGGTGGCTAAATAAAATAGAAACTAAATTCAGGTATCCAAATTTCTATGAAATTTTAAAAATTCAAATATTTCGTTAAAGAAATTTTAAAATCTTTTGTCAATTTCTATTTAGTTCAGAATTTATTTAGCTACCTCGCACAGGTCCTAAGTGGAATTATTTAATTTGTATATTTTCTTTTAAAACAAAAAAATCGTTTTTCCAATTGTATTACTTTTTTTAATTAAAAATCTATGATTCAAATACCACATTAAGTCTTAACTGGAATCCGATTTGAAATGGTGAGTAAAATTTGGGCAAAATTTCATAATGAAAATTAACACTAAAAATATAATTAAAAATTACCCCAACCAAATGAAAGTTTGAGGCATATTTTCATTTATTAGATTAAGGCTTTTATTCATTATGTAAAATAACACTAATTTGAAGAAATAAAAAAATTACCCCAAAATATGCAAAGCAATGAAATGTTGCATACGCACACCATTATACGCATTTATATTGCATGAAATCAATAACATCCGAATGTACTCCTTATAAACATTAAAGTTACTTGGGCCAACTTAAATTGAAATATTTTAAAGAATTAGAATAAAAATCATTTTATATAAATCAAATATTTTAGTGAGGCGCAACCACTGCCTTTCAAAATAGTTCAAAAATTAAGTAATTTTCTGCTCTCCGTCCATGAGTATGTCCTCCCAGCCAGTTCTTATTAAATTTGCTGGTAACAGAGGAAGAGCAATCAATTTCCGAATGCGGTTTTTGCAGCATCTGACGATCTTATAAGAGCGAATGGTTTTCTATGTCATTGCGTCTTAGAACTTGGCAATTTTGAAACATGATCAGAATTATATTTGTTCTTAATGTATGAAAAACAAAATTTTCGTCTGTGGCGCCAACTTCTACAACTATTAGTATACGAAAAACAAAATAAAAATTTTTTAACAAAATCGCGCGATTTTTGGTAAAGAATTTATAATAAATTTTATTTATCAAAATGATCTAAAAGCGGAGAGAAGCTTTACGTATACATTAGAAATCAGTCAATGTAATAAAAGTTTTAATTAAAAATGGTTTATGAATTTAAAAGCTGTAAATGTTATTTTAAATGCTTCAAAAAGGTCAAAAAATTTAGGTTTAGAAATTGCAAAGCTTTAAAAAAATTAAGAAAATATAATTTGGGCCCACCCGATACAAAATCCTGGGCATGCCACTGCCTACAAGTATGCCATTATGGCAAAAATCTCAAAAAAGGTTTTATTTAGAGGCAGCCCATCGCCATTGAAGTTTTAAAGTTGTACTTGTTCTATTTTAAGTTAATTGAAAGTTGAGAAAAATTAAATATACGAGGGCGTATCAATAATTCCGTGACTTTTCGAACTTCCCTCGTAGTTATATGAAATGCAAAACTGCTCCCATCAAGTACCACCTGTTAATAGACTATTGTCAAAGGCAAGTTCCGTCATTTACTTTTCGTTTAACAGCTGTTCAAAACATACAACCTCGTGCCTTTTTTTTAAGATAGAAAACGTGAATTTCGAGTGCTCATTAAACATTATTTTTTTCGAAAAAACCGTCAATCAAACCAAGAAAAAGCTTGAGCTCTGCACAATCGATTTCAATGGTAAAAAAGTTTACTGACTTTCGTTGTGGCCTTACAAGATGCCGAACGTTCTGGACGCCCAGTTGAAGTCTCTACATCCAAAAAAATTGAAAAAATTCACGATATGGTGTTGGCCGATCGGAGATTGAATGTGCGATAGATTTTGGAAGACATAGGCATCTCACATGGCTCAGTTGTTTCAATTTTGAACGACCACTTGGGTTTTTTTTTTAAATTCTTCATTTACATAACCGAGCCATTAGGGCCTTATGTGGTTAATTAAAGTTACTATCTAAAGTTTGAGAAAGCTTTTCGCAAGATGGCTGCCGCATTTGCTCTCAATTGACCATAAACGTAATCGTGTGACAACTTCCAAAGATTGACAAAATTCCATGAATCGGGCTACGAGTTGGTACCTCATCCGCCATAATCTCTGGATTTAGCCCCCAGTGACTATTTCCTATTTCCAAACCTAAAGAAATGGCTCGGTGGAAAGAGATTTAGCTCCAACGATGAAATTAGTGATCAAACAAATGCCTATTGTTAACAATTTAATTTTAACGTGCTACATAATAGTAAGAAACTAAAAACAGTTCAGTTACAAGGATAACTACTATCCTTTCAAAAATTAAAAATCAATGGCATGTATAATGAAAGACCTTGTTAAGTAGATTTCAAAAGTACGAGAAGTTGGATTTTTTGATGACATGTTTGTAGATAGTTAGGAAAATAGCACAAAATATTTAATTTTGTTGAGTTTACAGAAACCGCGAATAATTTAAATACCACAAATTTGTTTTTAATTTTGATCGCAGATTCGTAATCTTCATAAAAATTAAGATCAGAAAAATTTTTTGAAAAATTTACTCATATAAGGCGTTATCAAGTTGAATTTTTACTTACATCTGTTCAGAAAATTTTGAAATTTTGACTAAAGTATGTATTCTTATGTATAAATTTCGCGAACTACTTAAAAGTTACTGAATTTTTTTTGAATATATTGTAAATTTTTATAAATTATTCTAACAACAAACAATTTCTTGTGGGTTGGGTGGTTCTTAAGAAGGCTGAATATGACCTGGTCGCTCAGGTTGAAAGTGTGCACTCCCTCTATCGTTGATTTTTCCATTTAATAAAAAGTTAGTGTTTACTATTCGTTAGTAACATTAAATTATGATCTGTAGCCTGATAAAAATTAAAAATATATAACAAATTACTCATTCTTAAAAGTTAACTTTGTTTGCTACCTCTCAATATAAACTAATCATATTTTACATCCATAGCAAAAACGAGAGCAGTGTGGATGAGCATTAGTAGTGTAAAGGAATGGCGCAATATTGTGGAGATTGCGAATTCAAACTTTTATGTTTTTTTGGACCACTCTACTGTTCATGCACCATGTTGTATATATATAAAACAGATGAATTAAAGCCTCGAAAATTATATGAATACCGTTTTTACTTTGTATTTATTAAATAAAATAATGTAATTGAAAAAAAAAATCGGGAATTAATTTTATTAAAGTCAATAAATGTGCTAAAATCGCACAAAACTTATAACAAATTGTGAGATATAATTTGTTGTAGGCTGGTCCCTATCAGAGAACTGCAAAATCAACCTTTTTCTTGATTTAATCATACACAAAAATTCTTGTTCACATTTAATAATGTAATCACTCAACAAAAAGTCAGCGTTGAATAAATCAGAAAAAACCCCAAACAACGCGTATGAGTGTAATCATAATCAAAACAAAATAGAAACACATTTCATAAATGTACATTAGGGAGGGACTTAAATCCACTTTTTAGGATTTTTATTAGTAATACAATACTAAAAATATTCTTCTTTGTGAAATAAAAATATTTTTTTGGAAAAACAATTTTCCAATGTATTTTGATTGGAAAATTAGGCAATATTTAACTTTAACCGGATTGGGAGAGCATGACATATCGACCTAAATTAAAAAAAAAATATTTCACAGAGAATAATATATTTGGTATTACTAATAAAAATTCTAAAAAACGGATTTTAGACCCACCCTAATTTACGAAATGTGTTTCTACAAAACCACCCCCTTTTTATAGATATGAAACTATTTTGTGTTAATTTTAAATACACACATACGCTTTATTTATTACTTTTCTGATTTTTTCTACATCTAAATAATTATTGTTGACTCAAACGAACAGAATAAAATCAATGGTTTAAAAACGACCGATGATTAAAAATCAGTGACAACAATTTGCACGTCGTTTGATTGATTTAAAATCATCAACAAATATGTGTATTGGAGTATATTGAACGTTTGAACGCAAACACATATATATTCTTGTGTTGATTGCGTATGAACGTTTTGCAATCAGCATTTGCAGTTATCTGGTCCCTATAAAGATTTCATTCTTGCCTAAGAATTTATTTTAAGTTTCTCATAAAAAGTTAGGCCCTTATTGACTTATGTTTGTTGTTTTTTTTTTAATTACTTTAAATTCTTTGTAAAAAGTATATTGAGTTTTCTGTTTTTGAAAAATGAATTTTATATATTTTTGTTAATAAACGTTTTTGGAAAAGAAATTTTTGGTCAAAATTTATTGTTTGTTGTTAGATTGAATTTGTTTGAAATGAATTTCATTGCTGCATTGTTCATAGATAATTCACAACGTCGTTTCTCAAGGGGGTATGCAAAATTTACTGTGCCACTTAATATTTAGTTTTAAGATTTAAAACTTATTGTTAGTTCACATAACACAGTGCAGCATTTTTAAGGTAATCGTGTGGTTCCTCCTTCATACCCGTTTTTTTTTTGAAGTATATATCGAAACTAAAAAAAACCTGCAAAGGACTTGGCCAGATTACATCGAATTTTTTTTTTTTTTATGGACACCCTAAGTTTTTGTACCCAAACACGATTTTTTTAAAAAAGGAAAATTTTTATGGAATCCATATATCATAAACTGTTCGGAATTTTGTTTTTATGTCTTTGGCAAAGTTGTAGATCCAAACCAAAGCAAAAAAATTCTCATATGGACCGACCCAAAAAAATTGCATCCACTGCATAAAAATTGCAAAAAATTGGGAAAAAATGCTATTTTTTCATGACTTTGTCCTGAAATGGCAACACATAAATTGGTTCCTCTTTCGTACCCGGTTTCTTTTGAAGTGTATATCGAAACTAAAAAAAATCCGCAACGGACTTGGCCAGATTACATCGAAATTTTTTTTTATGGACACCCTAAGTTTTTGCACCCAAACATGATTTTTTTAAAAAAGGAAAATTTTTATGGAATCCATATATCATAAACCGTTCGGAATTTTGTTTTTATGTTTTTGGCAAAGTTGTAGATCCAAACCAAAGCAAAAAAATTCTCACATGGACCGACCCAAAAAAATTGCATCCACTGCATCAAAATTGCGAAAAATTTGGAAAAAATGCTATTTTTAAATACTGGGAATTTAAGAAATCTTTCTTCAGCTAAATTATATCTAACAACAATATAAACAACTCTCTAGTACATGCCATCTTAATACGAACATTCCTTAACCCTAGAAAGCACATCTTTTTGCTCACACTTATTTTGCATAGCCAATGTTTGTCGTTTCGACAAAGATAGACTTAATGCCGTTTTTGTTGTTACTTGTTTTCAAATTTACTATTTAAACATTTTATTGTTGTAATGCTGATATGTTTTTGAAAAAATGAATATATTTATTTTATTAATAAAAAGTAATTATTTTATAACGCAATTATATTATAATACACATGTTTTGCATTTGTATAAATAAACAAAAAAATTAAACAAAAAATACAAAAAAAATTATGAAATTGTTAATTGCGTTATAAAATAATTACTTTTTATTAATAAAATAAATATATTCATTTTTTCAAAAACATATCAGCATTACAACAATAAAATGTTTAAATAGTAAATTTGAAAACAAGTAACAACAAAAACGGCATTAACCTATATAGTCTTTCTTTGTCGAAACGACAAACATTGGCTATGCAAAATAAGTGTGAGCAAAAAGATGTGCTTTCTAGGGTTAAGGAATGTTCGTATTAAGATGGCATGTACTAGAGAGTTGTTTATATTGTTATTAGATATAATTTAGCTGAAGAAAGATTTCTTAAATTCCCAGTATTTAAGCCATTTCAGGACAAAATCATGAAAAAATCATAAAAAAAATAGCATTTTTTCTCAATTTTTTGCAATTTTGATGCAGTGGATGCAATTTTTTTGGGTCGGTCCATGTGAAAATTTTTTTGTTTTGGTTTGGATCTACAACTTTGCCAAAGACATAAAAACAAAATTCCGAACGGTTTATGATATATGGATTCCATAAAAATTTTCCTTTTTTAAAAAAATCATGTTTGGGTGCAAAAACTTAGGGTGTCCATAAAAAAAAATTTCGATGTAATCTGGCCAAGTACGTTGCGGATTTTTTTTAGTTTCGATATACACTTCAAAAAAAATCGGGTACGAAAGAGGAACCAATTTATGTGTTGCACTGTGTAATTAAAGTGAAGATTCACAAGAGCTTGTGACAAAAAACTGTATGTTCAAGTAGAACACAAAACTTAAGTAAAAGGTTCCAAGACTTTTGGAATACTTCGTTCTGCAAAAATTTACCGTTAGAAATGAGAAATGTACTCTAAAAAGTGTAGTTGTATACATACAACAAATGTATGAATGGATTAAGGACACAGTCTTACGGACCTCAATTTGACAGATTTGCTATTTTTTCTATATAGATGAACTCTAAGTAATCATTATATTTCACATAAGTTGGTTTGACCTCTCTTCAAACTTTGTATATTAATACTGAAACTAGCGAGTGTCATGTTATATAGGTTTAAGCATGTTACGAACAAAATTTGTTTTCTCGAACACATTAAATAATTAAAAAAAAAAACTAAAGACAACTAACAAACTGTTTTAATATTCAAATCTTCCAATTTATATTCACTCACGTTTTCAATTAAACTTTTTTAGTTTTAACACATAGAATCTGCGTTGCCTTTAGTGAGCGTAGTAATCCTAAAAATTTAAGATCTAATAAAATTTTAATGTTAAAATGCATCTAAACCTACAAGCTGTAATGCGAACAAACAGTGAAAATTCAAAAAAAAAAAAAAAAATAAACACAAAGTTTACGTTTTTCTTGTTACAAAACATATGTTTGAATATAAACTACAAGACGGCAGAAAACTTCAAAAATAACAACTAGAAAGATTATAAGTAGAGAATATGTACGATATGAAGGAAAAAGTTTTAGTTTCAGTTTGTAATAAGCACTTTTACCTTTTAACAAAAAAAAATTCGAAGAAAAACAAGAAAATACTTTTGAATATTTGCTATAAAAGAGTCACACAGTGTCGAGAATTAATATAATGAGCGGTCAAAATAGAAAGAGTTGCATTTCGTAAATAAAATTTGGTACACTGATGTACACCGAGAAATATAAAAAAATTAACTGCTTTCCCAACGCTCAAATAATAAAACGGAAACACTCGAAAACATGTAATCTGGTACATACGCCAAATTCTGTTTTTAAATGATCACATGGTTGCAATTATGGCTATCGCCCATGTCCAAATATTCAGGTAAAATGTCATAAATGCACACATATTTATTACAATGAACAAGAGCGCCAAGAAGTTAAAATAAAATTTTCCTATATAAAAATACTACATTCTTAGAAGCTTTTTTATATTAATCCTAAAGCTGAAAGTCCATACCACGCGTTTTCGCGTTAACGCTTTTGTTTTGATCAGCTATAGAGTAAATTTGTTGAATAAAATAAATTTTAAATAAAGAACTTCGTGTTTTTTTACAGCTTCAATTAGTTTTTCCTCCATTGTGTAGTTTTTAAAATAAAAATAACCTATCAAAATCAGCTGATCTGTTTATACGCTACTTATGACGCTTACAAAAGTAGACCTACTTTACGCGCCATACGCGTCAAAACATTCTACGCTTTGGTACTATGTAACTTGCAGCATACAATTACACTGATTCTACTTTTTTGACAACCGCGTATGACGCGAAGAAGCGCAGCATGCGTGGTATGGACTTTCAGCTTAATTCTTAAGTTCATATGGGGTTTTATAATTGAAAATCACTTAAAACTCTCATAATATTTTATTTTTGTTAATTCACACAGATTCTGTGGTTAATTTTTGTAATATCTTTGTAGTCATACTAATCATCTGAATTATTGATTTTTGGGGTCCGTGAGCTAGTAAAAATATACAAAGGAGTCCGCAAAGTTAAAGTTAGTGGGAACCGCTGCTCTACAGTATACAGAATAGGGTATAGCGATTAAAATATTTTTTTATATCGAACTCATGCGGAAAAAATTACACTATATAAACAAAGGAATTGCGCAAAATTTCATTTCGTCCTGCTAGATGCTTAGCTTACCAAAAAATATGTTTTGTGAAGTGCAATGGTGAAAATGTACGTTTTTGAACAACAAAATTTATATAAATTGCAAGGAATTTAATTTTTTTTCTTAAATTTGTACAAGGCGTCCTATAACATTTCACTATAGAACACGTTTTCATTGTTAAACATATTTCAAAAATACTAAAATTTGTTTTTGGTTTGGGGCTAGTCAAGCAGAGACTGTTACTGATGATCGATATCACGACATGATAACAGAGTTCTTTCTGAATAAATTGAATGACGTCAATGTGGACGACATGTGGTTTCAACAAAATGGTGGCATGCCAAATATACGATACCCTTCATTAAGTATAATTTGGGTCTTGTTTCGGAAAGCGCTCCAAATTTCGGGAAGGGTCCTGATCCTACACGCAAAGAAAAAACATGATTCCGGCAATCATATTCGAAGAGCATCACATATTTCTGGGTTTATGGTTGTGCCAACCATAGTCGTACTACATTATGGTTATCATATTATGATAATAAAATAACCATATATTTACCATAATATAGTCCCTACATTTATATTACGATTCAAAAATTACCATATTCTAAATAAACATGTTATATTGAATTTATTATAATATAATCGCGCGTAATCATAGTATAATCAAAAAGTTATCATATTATAGTCCCTAATAACTATATTATGATTTCTCGATTATCATTATATGATCCATAATCTAAGAAAATTTCTTAAAGGAAAAGTTCTTAGGAACTATGAAAAAGCTCTCTAAATTTAAGAATATTTCCTTCAGAAATGTTTTTTCTAAAAAAATGGATATTAAGGACATTTTCAAGCAAAATTGTCAAGGAAAAAATCATAGATTGTAAGAACTTTTTGTTCAAGAAAACTTTGATTCTCTGAAATGAATTAATAAACATATTTAAATACAAGTAAGAGTGGCTAAATTCGGCTATGCCGAATCTTATATACCCTTCACCATGGTTGGGAAAAAAATGAATTTTATATATGGACATATATGTATGGAATGGACAGATTTATATACGGACGCCTTTAAGAGGAAATTAACCATTTAGTTTAGTGATAAAACTTGGACTCGGGAAGATTTATGGTTCCAGAAAATAGGTATTTAAAAATAAATTATGTTTTGGGCATAACTTTTTTGTATCTGAACCGATATTTCCGAGTTTTTTCAGCAAATATGTTATACTAAAGATTTTCGATCTTTTGCTATATAAGACGTATCCATAGGTCATATTACAGCTCTAGAATAGTGTTTGTGTATAAAAGGTGAAGAGGTGAAAGAAAAGAATTTCAACAAATCGTTAAAAGAAATCACTAGAAGTGCATGTGTTTTATTTCTGCAAAAACGTTTGATTTAGCTGGCAAATTTGCATTTGGGATTTTATTTCGCTTTTTTATTAAAAAATATTTTTAATTTCTTTAGCTTTATTTTAAAAATTTGAAGGAAAATAGTTTATAAATTTTTTTTTATAAATTATTATAAGTTATGACCTAAAATAGTTGCACTCAAAGGAAAATTATGTATAAAATTTTCTTAATATATGAGAAATAAAATGGTTTAAAAATCTGTTTAGAAATAAAACCGTTTGTATTTTGTTTGTATCAGAGGGTTTTTATAAAAATTTTGATGTTTTAAGCCTATTTATGGATTATTTAATTATTAATATAAAATTTTATTTAAATTAATTATTGAATGTTAAAAAAAAACAAAAAATAAACAAAAAAAAACTCTTAAGAAAATAAAAAAAAATTGTACAAAAAAAGTTTAATTGAGCGGGAGTAGGATTCGAACCCGCGTCCTTAGAGAAAAAAAAAGCATTTGTGACATAGCGTTTAGACAAGTGAGCTATTAAGGTCATGCGGAATCATCGTTAATAGAATTAAATAAACAGTTTTCGTTCATTAGAGATTTGTTTGGTTTTTATTTAAATGACAAATCTTTGTATGTGTTTGTTGTTTGTGTATAAAAGGTGAAGAGGTGAAAGAAAAGAATTTTACCAAATCGTTAAAAGAAATCACTAGAACTGCATGTGTTTTATTTCTACAAAACTTTTGATTTAGCTGGCAAATTTGCATTTGGGATTTTATTTCACTTTTTTATTCAAAAATATTTTTAATTTTTTTAGCTTAATTTTAAAAATTTGAAGAAAAATAGTTTATAATTTTTTTTTTAAATTATTATAAGTTATTACCTAAAATAGTTGCACTCAAAGGGAAATTATGTATAAAATTTTCTTAATATATGAGAAATAAAATGGTTTAAAAATCTGTTTATAAATTCTTTTAAATCGGAGCAAAAAATAGAAATAAAAACGTTTGTATTTTGTTTGTATCAGAGGGTTTTTATAAAAATTTTGATGTTTTTAGCCTATTTATGAATTATTTAATTATTAATATAAAATTTTATATAAATTAATTATTAAATGTAAAAAAAACAAAAAATAAACAAAAAAAAAAAAAAGTCTTAAGAAAATAAAAAAAAATGTACAAGAAAAAGTGAATTGACAGGGATTCGAACCCGCGGCCTTAGTTTCTCTAAGGCCGCGTATTTCTGACATAACGTCTAGACAGCTATTGAAGCTCACACAAAATCATCGTTAATAGAGGTACATATATAAAAAGTCTTCGTTCATTAGAGATTTGTTTGGTTTTTATTTAAATGACAAATCTTTGTATGTGTTTGTTGTTTGTTTATAAAAGGTGGAGATGAAAGAAAAGAATTTCAACAAATCGATGTGTTTGTTATGCGTGAAATTCTACAAACATATTGAATAAAGGGATTTTACGGAAAAAATTAGAGACAGTCCTGGTTTTTTGCTAATATCTCAGCCTGTGGTGAAGGGTATAAAAATTCTAATTGTTTTTATTGAAAAGAATTAAAAAACATAAATTCTTTCAATAGAATCTTTTTGACAATGAATTGATTATTGTAAACAATATTATAAGTTGAAGCAATTTTCGTAAAACCCCTTTAAAAAAAATCTTCTAAAGCTAAAAAAACATTAACTGGATCTTAATGGGTCAATTGAGTAAATGTTTTAATGACATGTGAATGGTATTTTCTACCCATCTGATATTTGTCCAGTTTTAGTAAACAATATATAATTGTTTTTTAAGACATTTCGTAGTAAAACCAAACTGTCTGAACTGATAAAATTTTGGTTTTTATGAAAACAAGACAATATTATGACTGTAAATGTCAAAGTCATGTTTTACTTGATGTATAAGTATTTAGTGATTGTTGGCAGCATTTTATCGTTGCATAATTATCATATTTTTTTCATAGTCAGAATTTTTGTTACCACATTAAAAAGCCAATCATGATATAAAATTAAAGGTGCCAATCATAAAACAGTAAAATATTTACTAAATAATGATGGTAACGACCATGTTGATGGTTAGAAAACCAATAACTTGGTTGTGACAACCATATCCGATTGCAGCAAGCACAATATAGTAGCAGTGATCATATTGCAACCATGTTTTTTCTCTGCATGTATTTTATGAACAAGATGGAAAGTATAGATATAAATCTGAACGAAATTACTAAATACGTTTATTTAAGCAAACACCGGGAAGGTTGGTTTATATGGGGACTATGTCCAAATATGGTCTGATTTTCTTTAATTTAACGACATGATAAACGGTCGTACATAACATTTAAACACCAAATTTCAACCAGGTATCTGTGATTCTGTGTGTTTATATACCATTTAAGCCCACTTTAGTTAGGACACTTCTATGGGAGGTAGGTCTGAATATACACCGATTCTGACTAAATTCAATAGGGTATGTCCTTGTGTTGATAGAAACTTATGTACCACATTTTATCAAAATTTATTTAAAGTTCATTTAAGCAAATATCGGGAAGGTATTTCATATGGGAACAAGGTCTCAATATGGACCTAGAAAAGATCTTTCTATGGGTATGAAGAACAAATAAATTACATTAAGAGAAACATTTTTAGAATTTTTTTAAATTTTTACTGATTAAAAAAACATTGTATGAAAATTAAAAGTAACTTTTTTGTTTAAAATTTATTTTATTTAATTTTGCTATTATTTTTATCTTTAATACGACCTTTTAAGTACCAAAATACATTTTAAAGAATTTTATTATTGAATATTATAACATGTTTGCTATATCCTTGGAATCTTACATTTTTTATCATATTACACAGGTTTACAAATTTTTAATTTGGAAAAATACCAAGAACGCCACATGCCTAGATAAGTTTTCTGAGACCTCCTGAACATGAAAAATTCTGTTATTTTTTTTCTAAGTGCCGTTTTTTAGACAGCGGTACTTTTGTGTTTTTCGGTGTATGGTCCCACTCAAACCCTTGTGGAGTACAACCGAAAAGTCCGATCGAGATAAGTGGCATATCGATGGAAAGGTAATTGAATGCCTGTTCCGCCGATATGCTGCAAAATTCTATCTGATATAGAAATGGCTGAGATGTAGCAAAATTTGCATATTTTTTACGTTTTTATTAAAAATTGTTCATTTTTATTTCTTTTTTTTTCTACATTATATTGAAGATCTGGAACGTTTTATTTTTTTACCAAATAGTTTATTTAATTACCAATACTTTAAGTGTAATTTGAAAAAAATATTTTCATTGCTCACACACTATATTCGGCGTAAATTCAAAAAATTAAAATGTCGAGCGACTTGAACTTTTGCGTTTTTTTCGGATGGATCTTCGCGAATTAGTTGCCATACTATCTGGATTGCAAGGGGGCAATACGAAGTTTCCCTGTTTTCTATGTCTATGGGAAAGCCGTGACCGTCAGAATCACTACACCCGAAAAGTTTGATGTGGACGTACGCACGGAGAGTACAATATCAAAAATGACCCACTCATTCCTCAGGAGAAGATAATACTTCCTCCATTACATATTAAGCTTGGGTTATTTACAAATATTGTGAAAAAGTTGCCAAAAGACAGTCTTGCCATGAATTACCTTAAACAAAAATTTCCGAGAGCCACAGCGAGCAAAATTTAAGCTGGTTTATTTGATGGACTTCAAATTCGGGCTCTGTACGGTGACCAAGTATTTAATGAGTGTTTAGATCCAGCTCATTTGGAGGCATAGAAAGCATTCCAGGACATCGTTCACAACTTTTTGGGAAACTACAGAAGTCCTGATTACTCTGAGAAGATCGATACATTACTGCAAAAATTCAATGCTATTGGTAAGCGTTGAGTGAAATTATGTATAACAAAAAGGCCGTTATCATTTGAAAATTTATTCTTTACACTTCTTATTCACTTCTTATTCAATCATTTGTATATTTTCCCCACGAACTTGAGCTCCGAAAGTGATGAACAAGGTGAAAGATTTCACCAGTAAATGGAAGAAATTGCGAAACGTTACAAAGGCTGGTGCGATGAACAAATGATTTCGGACTATTGTTGGTTCCTCATTCGCGAAGATCCATCCGAAAAAAAACGCAAAAGTTCAAGTCGCTCGTCATTTTAATTTTAATTTTTTGAATTTTCGCCGAATATAGTGTGTGAGCAATGAAAATGAAAATATTTTTTTCAAATTACGCATAAAGTATTGTTAATTAAATAAACTATTTGGTAAAAAAATAAAACATTCCAGATCTTCAATATAACGTAGAAAAAAAAGAAATAAAAATGAAAAATTTTTTAAAAAACGTAAAAAACATGCAAATTTTGTAGTGACATATCTCAGCCATTTCTTATCAGATAGGATTTTGCAGCATATCGACGGAAAAGGCATTCAATTACCTTTCCACCGATATGAGTGGGACCATACACCGAAAAACACAAAAGTACCGTTATCTAAAAAACGGTACTTAGAAAAAAAAAATAGCAGCGCTTTTCGTGTTCAGGAGGTTCCAATTAACTTATCTAGACATGTGGCGTTCTTGGTATTTTTTGGCTGTAAGCTAGTGTTATTTAATATTTTTTATTAGGATAAAAGGATATATGACAATTTTCTTTGAAACAAAATACCGGTCAAATGCTCGCTACGGTTTTAGTGGCTTACCTCTATCCGATGGTCCATTTTTTCAATGACTCTGAGACATAATTGAGGTTCAATGTCGTTAATGTGCCGAATTATCTGATACTTTAGCTCTTGAATTGTTCTTGGCTTATTGGTGTACACTTTTTCTTTTAAATATCCCCAAAGAAAGAAGTCCAACGGTGTCAAATTACATGATCCTGGCGCGCAAAAGAGACATTGTTTCGTTGGCTGTATGGCAAGTGGCACCATCCTGTCGCAACCGCATATCGTCCTGGTCTACATCCTCAATTTCTAGCCACAAGAGGTCCGTTATCATCTCGCGATTCTGCCACACTATCGCGAACAACAGCAATGTTCTCTGCAGAATGAAATAAGCAAGCATGCACAGGTGTTTTCACATTTCCTACCTATTAGGAAGTCAAGTTAACCACGTGTCTGACTGATATGAAGACAGGAATAGAGAAATAAGAAATCTTTTGTTGGATATTTTTTTTTAATTATCAATTTTTATAACTTTATCACCTAGATCGGCGGATCGTTATATCGAATTTGCAAAAAAGTTTCAATCGATATACCCTAATACAGAAAATTCTGTAAAACTTTCATCGCTTAAAGATGTGTATTTATTGTTCAACACAACTACTACTAACTACTACATAGTTAGTAGTAACAACTTCTGCTACTACTTTTATAACAAAAACGCCATTTTTTCTTGTAGCTTTTTATTAGTTTTTCTATTAGTTGCATATATTTTTTCTGGCGTTCCTCTTACTGAAACTTAATAAGAAAAAGTTCGAAGACATAAAAAAATTTGTTAACTATTCCAAAAAAAAAAAATACTGTATGACCAATAAAAACATTTTTAAAAGTAAAATTAGCGCAAAAATTAAATAAAATATATAAAAGTTTTTATAATTACCGATACTTTAAAATTTATGCAACAAACAATAAATTAGAATACAACTTAACAACACATTATAGCTAATTTACAAATTGCTTGTTTAACTATAAATTCTAGTGTGTTTCAATTTCAATATTTCTATGTATATAAATGAATGATAGTGATATATTTACATATATTATTGTATTTTTAATAGTTTTATACATGTCGATTAGATTATTTTTTTTAACATGAAATAAAAAAAAAACACATACATACTTGTGAACACATGAACACAGTAGTAACTGCATTTAATAACAATGTCAAATTAAATGTTACGTATTCGCTGTGGTGTTCATGTTTTAGTGCTCGTGTAATATATTTGAGTTAGTCGACTGTTTAAAAAAAGACAAAAGGATTTTATTTTTCATTTACAGTAGATTGTCATAAAATGATAAACATTTTAAAAATTTTAAAATAATTCTACTAAATACTAAATTTCGTGTTTTCGTTTTTTTTTAGTTTTCAAATTTCCAATTTTAAATCGAAAATTTAAAAAAACAAATTCGTATTTTGGATTTCAGTATGAACTTAGTGTAGGAGTAATTGCTTGATATACAACACTCGCTCAAACATACAATTAATTAACTTTATAATGATTAAACAATTTACTGTTTATTTTAAACATTGTTTTAAAATACTTTTTGCTTATACTTGTAATTTTACGATGTAAAGAAAAAAAATTCTTTACAGTCTAGTAACTTTACAATGAAAACTTTTATTTTTCGATATTTTTTAGAAAAGAATTTTGACATCAAATGTTAAATTTGAAAAAAAAACAATGAGAAAAAAAACGCTTGGCAAGTGAAAAGTCAAAAAGTATCTGCAGGACTTTCTACACCAAAAAAAATGTATACCATAAAAAATACATACATAAATTTTTAATTCTTTTGTTTGAGCTTCCATTTGTTTTTTATTTTTTTGTAACACATAAGAAACATCATGGCATAGTTTTAATGGTTTGTTTTTTAACAAAAAGAGTGTCAAAGACAAAAATAGAATTACATGGAATATTCCTCTATTTTTATTTTGAAACAATTCTTATGTTTGCATTCATGTTTTTATTTGGACTTGCATTTGTAAATAAATACGTAGGTTGTTCAAAGAAGAGAATTTAAGCTATATTTTCACATTAACTATATCTGTTAACTTATAAAAAAATCTCAAAGTACCAAAATATGTGTTTGAAGGCGAAAATCTAAACATTACCGTTTTTATGCACGTTAACTTTTAATGTGGAAAATTATTAAGGTTTAAATCTCAACGTTAATAAACTTTCAGTCCTGACATAATTTCTTAGCTAAAGTGTTTCTTAACCAATGTTGTCTTGACAGAAGCCAAGTAAAATTGGAACCTTCAGTGGTGGACATTAGATTAGCACATTTCATATATGTTGCATTCAAAGCTTATATTTTTTCTAGTTATCTAAATTAAGTAATATAACATATTTACCTATAAGTTTTGTATATAGCGTTTTATTATTTTTCGAATTTAAAATTTCAAATTGGTAAATTTTATAAGTGTTTTTTTTTTTAAATAAATAAAAATAAAAAAAAATATTTAGACATGGCTAAAAGTAAATGTTGCACAGAGGCGCAGTGTCAGGTTATTTAGCGAATTAGCTCGAGAAGAAGCACCTTTGGTGAGATTGCATCCATTTTGAATTGCCTCAGGAAGATGTTGTACAACGAATTTGGTCATATACAAACCTATAGGGCGTACACAAATGCTGCACAGTGTGCAATATAGGTAGATAGGATTCCTTTATTTATAAAGCCTCAGTTGCAGACTCATTTAAAACCCCAACAAAAATTCAAAGAGAGTTTTCAACAAAATTTGGTATTAACATCTTCTCGCGAACATTTAGAAGAAAACTAAACAAAAAATATTCGAGTGGGTGGATTATATAACATAGACACTCGTATCAACTAAAAGTCCCGAAATTAATTTTCCCGTCAACAATTAACATAGAGAAGTCAATGCTTTTTTTTGAAAAATGTCCTCTGGAGTAATGAATCGAAATTTTGTGGATTTGGAAGTACACCTCAAAGACGGTAAAGCACAGTGAGGGGAATGTGATGGCTTTGGCCGTGTTTTTTTGGCGCGGCGTTGGTCCCATAAACAAAAGTGGTACTGGAATGGATCAGTAAAATTTCAAAAACATACTTGTGAACACAATCATTCCTTATGCATGCAAACATGCCACTTAGATGGCGTGTTATTCACGATAACGACCCAAAACACACTCAACGCACAGTGAAGTGTTACTTGGAACAAAACAATATCGACATATTACATTGGCCAGCTAGAATACCAAATACTAAGATTTAAATGAAATGAATTTTAAGTTTGGTTCTTTATTCTCCCCGATTGCCTAAAAAGCCCCTAAGTCGGCCAATATCGATATCAGCCAAATCACCCAGGTCCTCAAAGAAACATGAGCTTAAATGCAGTCCCCTCCTGCGAGCCAGCGCAGGACAAGCGCAGAGAAGGTGGTCCACAGACTCCTCCTCCTCTTCGTCACCAAGTCGCCTGAGGCATGCCCACAGATTCCAATTCTTTTGGAATGTGTAAGGTAGTCCCCAGTCTTGCAAGCTCGTCTGCCCTACTGTTCCCTGGTATGTCCCTGTGGCCCGGCACCCAAATAACATGGATGCTGAACTGCTGATCCATCTCGTTAAGAGATCTGCGGCAGTTTAGGGCTGATGTCGAATCCAGGAAGACAGAATACAGCGATCTAACCGTAGCTTGACTATCAGAGAATATATTAATCCTCACTGTTGTGGGACATTATACCTAAGCCACTCTGCTACCTTCCTAATAGCCAGAATTTCAGCCTTAAAAACAGTACAGTGATTCGACAGTCTCCGCACAATACTCAGCTGTAGGTCCCTGGAGTAGACCCCGAAGCCTACCTGATCGTCGAGTTTAGAACCGTCGGTATAGAGAGTAAAACAGATTTATTCTCAAAATGAAAATTTTCTAAGAAAGTACGTGAACGGAAAATTTGCAATAATTTACAAGTCTGTTGAACAGCTGATTTTAAAACCAAATCCAAAAATAAATTTTAACTGGTCGATATAGGATATGGATGTGATGTAAAATAATAAGCAGAAACATTTTAGAAGGTTCTCTTACAAATATAACAATATTTGTTGCTTTTCATTTGCATACAACAACGTAGTTGCAAAACATTTTTATTCGTATTTTAAAAAAGTTATTACATGTTTTTCAATCATATGTTTCATCTGCTTGAAAATTCTCGCTGATAATTGCTGAAAATTTGTCCAGTAAAATTTACAAACTCTCAACATCGAACTGTTATTTTATTCCCTCTTTTTTTCTCTTTACTGAGTATTTGTGTAAACGAATGGAAATTGTTAACCATGCATATACATGCGTACACATAGAAAATTAAAGTGCTACCCGAATTGAAATATTTATTTTGGTTGCTACAACGGATAAATTCGGTTAGCACAACCAAATTCAAATGTGATTTTAGTCATATTAACCCAATTTTAGTTGTAAACTGACAAAGTTTTTCTCTAATTCACTAATTTCTTGAATTAAGGAACAGTCAAAATTTTACTCTTCCTTATTCAAATTTAACATAGTTTATTTACACATTATATTAATACTCAATAGATATAATCTCTCATTTAAGTGTAACATTATTCATTAATCCTTATTTAAATACTTATTTTGGAAAAATACCATTATTTTTTTATTTATAAGGAATACATTTTTCGAAATAAAGATCAATTCTTGATTCTGCATTAAAATCAGCAGGAGACTTACAAAACAAGTTTTCCATACAAAATATGTGCTATAAAATTCATTTAAATTAAAACAATTATGATTAAAAATAAATCTAGTTAATAGAAAATTACACTAGTCTATAAAATTTTTGCGCAATTTTTTGTTGGCCTCCAAACACAATTATCAAGTCAAAATAGTTCCATTAACACTACACTTAAATTAACACTACACTTAAATGTGATTGATACAAAAAGTTAACTAATTTTAGGGCAGCAGATCGCTTAACTAATTTTAGTAAATTTAGTCAAATTTTAGTAATCCTTTAATTTTATTGACTTGCAAAATTCAACCAAATTTTTTTTTATAATTACTATGCTAATTCTTATAATAAAAATTCATTTTTAATAGCCTTTAACATTTTCTTCTAGAATATTGGTTAAATGCAACCACAATCAACATTTTGTAAATAGGGACTAGGGAGAATTTTTACTAAACTGGTAAAATCAGTACAAAATCTGTAAAGTAGAATAAAAAGTATGTAAATAATTTTTTTGCTAACTATTTTATTAGATTGTATGGACCAGTCATTTTGTCTGGTTTGCTAACTTTGATCGAATATGTTATTACAAACTTGTGTTACAATATTTCCCAGATTTAATAAAATGACTTCTGTAGAATTGAGAAAACAAATGATTTCTTTAATAAGTTTTGTTTGTACGAGTATTCCCGCAAAAATAATTCTATCAAAAAGCCCTTCCAATTAAGCATTTTCATCGATAAATTTAATATGGACTTTTATGATTCTGATGAAGGCGATTTTTTTTCTATTTGGGTTTTCAGTGTAAAAAAAATATTCGTAACATGTGGCAATGCCAAAAATACTCAGTAAGGTTTGTCATTTCACCATAAATAGACTAACAAACGAACAACGCTTGCAAATCATTGAATTTTATTATCAAAATTCGTGTGTTTCTGTCGAATAATTGTTTCCAGCACATTTGTGGCTCTATAAGTATGTTCTTCAACAAACATAATTTCCGAATTTAGTGTGAAGAGCAGCCAGAGGCAGAGCTCCTTATCTACCCTAAAACAAGGACTGTTTGGTGCGAGTTTGGTGAACAATTAATGTCAGTCTTTAGAGCAGTCAAAACCCAAACGGTAAAAAATTGCTCTGTACATATGGTTTTGATCATGGTTTTGACAATTTTTCTAGTCCAGCAGACTACAGGTGCGTATGCCACAATGGGTCAAAGTACACCTGCAGGTTTTATACCCCAAGTCTTTGGAAAAGCTCTCCGACACTGACATAAAATCTGCAGGCCATAAAACACATATATTTAACATGCTTTGTTTACATCAGTTTACTGTCTTAAGTCACCCGAGATATTTAAACTTAGTAAACAGTTGAAGAGTAACCTGCTTTAACCAGTTGGAGAGTAATCTGTAGTTTTGTTTGTGTTCAAACACATGTCAATCCACTAAATAAATATCAAAACTATCATACATTTTAGTGAATACTGCTAATTTTTTTCCCCTTTATAAGCTTCCCACGTTTGTTGGCCAATAAAATAATATGTAAAAAACTTGGTAGTATTCACTAAAGTGTATGTCAGGTTTAATATTTATTAAGTGGATTCACATGTATTTAAATAGTTCGCATTATGGTTCAGGTTGCATTTTTGTACAAACAGTTCTTAGTAACCTCCCAGACAACAAAGCACAAACATCAGCGACATAAGCCTTTATGTGCTCACCTAAAACCTGAATCTTCACTAAAAGAGAGACGGCGAGGAAACACCACAGCAGAGGGTAGATTAAACTATATTTAGGACATCCTCTACTGATGTCAATTGTTAGGTCAGTATACGCTGTGCGTGTTGTATAATGGTTAACAACGTCAACATCAATTACAAACAAAATGTATGGGTTTTTATTTACGTCATATAATCGCAACGCCCTCCAGTAAAATTACATAACAAGTTTGCCAACTCTCTATCAGATGGCGAATATCAACTATTTTAAGAATTTTCATCTCGCTCAATTACAGTATTGTCATGTTTGAAGGCCCTCATCTTTCACCACCTTTCATCTCTCCTCTATCCCCTTTCCAGAGAAAATAAAGAAAGAATTAAATATCTTGAAAACAAGATCGAGAAGAGCCAAGTCGCGGGAGCTAGCACTTTGATAGGCATGTTGTCGACAATTGCAATGGTTTTGGAGCAATGCCACCAACTGAATGAATTTGTTCAGTAGAAGCCTTTTAGTAGAAAGTATGATAAACTTATCGGCCTAAAACTCTTTGCCAAAGTATAATATTCCTTATTATCACACCAGGATGACGGAAGATATCCATGGGTCAAGCTGGCCAAATAACAGGCTTTATGGTCTTAACCAGAATATCTCCGCCACTATTTAGCATTTTCGGATATATAAAATTATGAAACTACCTTGAAGAAAGGCTTTCCCTGATAGTAGGAATTGTCGAAGTACAGCTGATGAAACAGATCATTGGAGACTCTTTATACTTTTAACATTTTCTCTGACTCTGTGATTTCAGCTGCGAAAAATATTAAATGGTCTGGCCATTTTTGAGAATAAGTAATTAAAATCTATTATATTTTGGTTAAATTATCAAACAATCTACGTTATTTGAATTTATATTTTTTTTATTGTTATTTTTTGTTATTGTTAGCCAACAGTGTATAAAAATATAGTTGGGAAAAACAAGTAGGAAAAAAAAAGAACTCAAGTAAACTAATACAGTTGCTACTACCAAACAAGGATTGTTAGTCAACGCAATCAAAAGTTGTTGAATGAATACAAAAGTCGATGAATGAATGTATTTGATACAAAAGCTCAACAAGAACACAATTGCAACAACAATGTATTGCAATACATATACATATGTACATACACTTAAAATAGTTTGTAAGTTTAAATAACAGAAAAAGAAATGTTTCAACTCAATGTTTCATTTAAAAACCGGTCTTCTTTCTTTTTTTTCATTTAAATAAAATTGTTTTTCTTATTTATTTTTAAATCTTATTTAAACTATTGTTCCGGTCGTAAGAAACAAATGATTAATTTTACATACCAATTCCGTAAAAAATAACAGATTTATTAATTTATTTGAAATTGTTTCCGTTTTTTACTTTTGTTTGTTTTTTAATCTACATGTTTATGAGTATGTATGTGTTTTTATTAAGTTCTTGTAATTTTAATTAAAATAATTTTGTTTATAAAAAGACAATTTAAATAAAAAACATATTGGATTTCTTTTTTTTTTGAAACAAACAGCAAACAAAATTTTAATTTGTAATAACTATAACTTACACAAATAAACCACAAATTTCCGTTTTGTGGGTAAATTTTTATCAAATTTCAAACAAATGAAAAAAGTAAATGAAATTAAAATGATATGTAAATGATAGTAAATCATTTCGAACAAGTGTATAAAAAAGTTAATATAGATATTTCTTTAAAAAATAAATGTATGTTTCTTTATATTTAAATGGAACGGAAAACTTTTTTATTAAAATACAAACAGTAAACTGCATAATATTCTGAGTGTAGGTTTATGCATACGTATCTGTGGCTATGTATGGATTTATGCACATGTGTGTTGTGTGTGTGGGTGCATATCACAACATAAGTTGACTAAAGTACCTTCCTTACTATTCTATTGTTCAACTAAAGCAGCAAAAAAGTTGTAGTATTAAATAAACTATAAAAAGTTAAAATGAGTAGTAAAAAAATACATAACAGCAACTCAAAAAACACCAACACTTTTCCGTAACAAGAAGAAAAAAAACACAATACTAAAAATTCTGTGGACGATCATGATGTGTGTGCATGTAACATAATTTAGGGTAGCACTCAAATTTAAACTTTAAATTTTGGTAAAAGCTCAGACGGAATATACATAGTTATGCATGATCAAAAACTTTTGTCAAAACTAGAGCAATATCGGGTAACTCTAAGTCATGTATTTTTTAGGTCATTTTGTTGTAATAATAATATAAACAAAGATAAAAAAAAAACATTTTTCAAATCGCTCAAACATGTTTGCAGAAAATCGATATTTTTTATTTAATTTGCAAATTTAATAATAATACATCAAAATTAAAAAAAAACATAACACGAGAATTCTCTGAGCAATTGCAATAATGTTTTCCTATTCGTGTGCAGCATACGAAATTTTATTAGAAACGAAGTGTCCCAAGAAATACAGTAAAAAAACTTGAACACTTATTTAAACAAATTGTGCACCGAATTATTTCTGTTGCAAGTTAAGTTTATACACCCGGTTAAAAATGATCATATATGTTAATGTATCTATCTATCTATAATATATGTTAATGTATGGATGTTCATATATGATCCCATACATGAACATTAATGGAAATTAAGGTAATATGTAGATTTATTATCATGTATTTAGGTAGTATGTAGATTTATGATCATGTATTAAGGTAAACAATGATATATTTGTATTCATACATGTGCATATTTTTCTGGGTTTCATATATTTTTGACATTAAAAGAATTATTTTTAATTTTTTAGTAAAACTGGTGAGGTTTTTTTTATTAAATTTCTTTTAAATACAAAATTTATATTAAATTACATAAAAAATGTATCTTATTTGTATACGAAAATCTAGAATTATAATGTTGTTATTACGGCTTTGCTTGACGTATTAAAAAAATTAAGTTTATTACCTTAATGTAACGTACAAATCAAATCTAGAGTTTATGGTTATGTGTTCTTAATCAGAACTTTGGCTTTATCCAATCATTTCGTTATGGAAGCTGATTCTGAAAGATAAATTGAATAAAAATGCAAGATTTACCGAGAAAGGGGAAAACTTTTTAATCCAGCATTTTAACACATATAAATAGAAGGATAACGGCATCGCCATCGGTAAAAAGTCAAACAACGGACATTTTGTTAATACCATGAACTACGTTGTTCGTTTTACCTTAAAAAGTACTACGTCATCCGTCTTAAAACAGGATTTGATAAATACTAAAATTGTTAAAGGCATTAATAAATTTATTGTAAAGAATCTTAACCGCAAACTTACAAAATCTCATAAAAGTCTTACATATCATCCTCGAGCCCCATGTATCACATTAATTAAAGATTTTCGTCAAAATATTAAATAAATCATACAAAAAATTTTGAATAATACACAACAAAAACTATCATTTTTTTGACACAAAATTATATAAACATATTAAAAACTTCAAAATAAATAAATATAAAAATTTTGACATTGTAATTATGAAGTTTAAATCAAACAAATAAATCAAAATAACAAATAGTAAAAAAGATAACATATGATCATTAATGGAAAAGTATATGACACACAATTACATGTATGATTCCATATATTCCTAAAAATGAGTTTATTTTTAGCATGCATAGATAAATATATGCGTCCATAAATGTCACATACTTTCATATATGATTCATATACTTACATAAATTACACAATATGTAAGAATATATGAGCAGATATTTTTATTTTTACCTGGGCAGTAAAAAAAAATGTTTATTTAATTGGCTAGTTTCGGTTTTTATTTCAAACTCATTAAGTATCCGTAAGTGAATTATTAATATAACCTCAAAAAATCTTCAAGTATTCACGCAAGTAAAAAAATTGGACACTAAAAAAACCAATCAAACCTACTTATTAGCCACACGTAAATGTAAACGTAACTTTGTATAACAAATTTAATCACTCGGTTAAAAATATTCACATGTGTTCACGTATGCCATCCATACATGTCTCATATATGTTCATTAACGAAAATTGAGGTAATATGTAGACAAATTTGTATTCATAGTTACATGTCTATATATTTTTGCCATTAAAGAATTACTTTAATTTTTTTAGTAAAATTGATCAGGTTTTTTATTAAATTTTCTTTAAAATACAAACTATTAACAAAATTTATATTTATTTACATAAAAATGTATCTGACACTTCTTAATCCTGCATTTTAACACCAATAAATGGAAGGCTTTGGAATCTTCATGGGTAAAAATTCAAACAACGGTGATTTTTTTAATGCCATGAACTACGTCGTTCGTTTCACCTTTACTACGCCGTCCGTCTTAAAACAGGATTTCATAAATACTAAATTTGTAAAAGACATTAATAATAATATTGTAAAGAATCTCAACCGAAAACTTATCAAATCTCATAAAATTCTAACACAGCCTCGAGCCCCATGTATCACAAATTAGATTTTCGTCAAAAAAATAAAATAAATCATACAAAAATTTTTAAACAATACACAGCAAATAGGTATAAATTTTTTGACACTATATTCTCATAAAAATTATTTAAAAATATTAAAAACTTAAAATAAAAAAATACAAAAATTTGACATTGTGATTTTGAAGTTTAAATCAAACAATTCGAAAGCAAATAAATCAATATTACAAATAGAAAATGAGATTACATATGAACATTAATGGGTAATTGGTGTCTTTTTTAGTATGCGTCCATAAATTGCACATACTTTCATATATGATTCATATACGTACATACATTAAACAATATGTGAGAACTCATGAGCATATATTTTTATTTTTACCTAAGATATTTTTATATAAGATATTGTGTTGTGTTTTTTGTTTCATTCTTATGCATATAGAAAACGTTATTACACAACGAAAATGTATTCAAAACAGAATCGTTTTCAGATTCGACATAATCGTAAATAGTCTTAACTCTTGTGCTGATGTGCCATAGACTTCTTCAATCTCAGTTTTAATTTTCTTATGTGTTTTGACTTTCAAGTAAAAACGTGGCACGAAATTCATTTTTTCCATTTTTCTATATAGCAAAAGTTGGTTCATACAATCGGTTGTTAAAAAAACTGAATAACGTATTTTCCTAAAAATTTGGCAGTCGTCCTTCGTAACTTGACATTTTTCAAAAGCCTACTTTGTTTTAAAATTTTGGTACTCCTTATATGATTTTGCAAATACTTACAGCCATATGCATAGAAATTTCACTGATTCTTATAACAGTCTTATAAGGAAAAGTTGTTGGTATTTTACACGTTAATTTGATTTGATTGTTTTAAAAATCAGAAGAAATTACTATACATATGGTAGTTATAGTTTTGCATTTAAACACATAAAAATCACATTAATTTAGTGAATAGAAATTTTTACGATGAATTAAAAAAAAAATGTAAAAACATTTTTATTTAAAGTACACTTACCAAAAAAAGTCTGTAATGGCAAATGAAAATTTTGCTAATTTGAGCACAGCGGTATTCTTTGCTAATCTTAGCAACACATGTCTGCTGACGTGTAGTACAATGAAATTAGTAGAAAAATTAGTAGCCGCTAAAAAAACTTTTTAGTGCTATTTTAAGTGGATGTTCTATTTTAGAAACAACATTTCCTTCAATATCCACTTTTTTAAAATTAGTAAATTTTTTTGCTAACTTTAGCAAATCGGTTTTCAAAAATTTATAAAATAAATTATAAATTAGCAACAAAAATTTACAAATATTCTGTAAAAACTGTGTAATTTATAAAATGTAAATAGCAAAAAGATTTGCTTAATAATAATTTTTTACTAAAGATCAGTACGAAAATAGTAAAGTGGGATGCAAACCGTTTACAAATTTTTCTACTAACTTTTTTTTCTGAGTGTAATAAATTGTCATTTTTTAGCTATCTACCGCCGGCTCTCTGCATGCAGATACTTTAAATTGTGATAAAAAATACTTTAGTTATTGTTTCACACTCATTGTACAACTTGGTGGCATATGTTTGGACTGTTAACAGTTTTCCAAAAATAAACAAAAAGCCTACATAATAATACCATAAGAAAAACTCATGCTGATCTTGTAAATTTATTTAAACTTTTCAACATCTTATAGACGATTTGTTTAACACTACAATTCATTTATATTTTTTTTTAAACCCGGAAAACACTTTTCTCGACGACCAAAAACTGGTCTAAGTTTTATCATTTCGCGCAATTGCAGTGCTGCATTTAAAGCCCTTCAATTTTCACCACCTTTCATCTCTCCTCTATCCCCTTTCCAAAGAAAGCAACAAATTAATTAGTAGAGAGAATTTCCTGAGTATTGCTTCCCCAAAAAAAATTTGTGGTATGAAAGATGATATGCATCTATACAAATTATCGATTTGTTCAATTTAATAACTCTCTTAAAAAGATTGAATTCGCTGCATATACACAAAATGTATACAGTGCATTACAAAAATATAAAAAATAATGCAGTTTTCAAAATAATTTGTTATTCGTTTGCTTATAAGTAGTTACTAAATAAGTTGTTACCTGTCTAGTAGTAGACTTGCTTGATGCTTAAGTTAAAGGGTATTGTATTTAAAATCCCCTACGAAGTAATTACTTAAATCAAATATAGGGATGGAGGGACCTAAACATAGAAGAAAAATCAATCTTTAATAAATTTGTCCTCTTAATTTACGTTGTTTATGTGTTCACTCCATGAGAAAATATATATTATTTTTCTATTCTCATTTTAATGACTGAGGCCTGTTAGCTTATTTTAAATAACCAAAGCTTAGTTATTAACAATTGTAATCAGGTCAAATCTATATAGAAATATTTGAAGTAACGTTTAACTCATTTTTTTTTTTTTTGATAAGTTATGTTACCCTTTCTGATTGTATTATAGACGTAAACCTACGTCTGACTATTCCAGGATTGACTTATCGAAAATTTAAACGTAAACGGATGTATGGTTTATATTTGTATAAAATTTCAATATGTGATTGAGAGAACAGAAAAACTAAAAATGCTTACAAAGCACGATCTCAATTAATACATTTTTTATACATGTGAATTTTTAAAGTGCTACTGATCCGATTCTTAGTATAATTCTAACATAAATGAGAGCGAGCCACAGGCCTACTTTCGGGCTTAAGTGTATGTTCTATTTTTGGACATGTTGGTTGGAAATGAGTAACTTCACTTTCGATTCCAAATTTTAGTATGTATTCTTTTACTTTTTAGCTTTAAGCTGTTTATAATAAAATTCAACCAAATAAACAACCTTTCATAAAAATATTGTAATATTGGGTGATAGCATAGAAAACTTTCAGCAAGTTCCTGGAAATACATTTCCGTTTAGCGGGAAATTAAAAGGTCAGTGAAATTTTAAGCCTTACACATCACTGAATCTCTTTTAAAAAATAAGTACCAACCTAATGAACATTTGCAGCGATTTATGTACGAATGTATCGGCTAAGTACAAAGTACTTTAAACCTTATTTTTATATTATCTACTATGTCCTTAACATACGCATTATTATAAGGAAAATCAAAAGAAAAAGTATGTAATACATACATATGAGTAAGTCGAAAAACAAAAAAAAATCTGAATCAGAACAAGTATATTTACAACTTGTTAACAAAATATTATAACTACTACATAGTAAAGAACAATTTAACAACCGTAAACATAAACATCCCAGCAAAAAAAATGGTAGTCATTCTGTGACTATAACTTCTTTCATTGCTTCCTAAACTTCAGTTGACATTCTTTTATGATTTTTTGGTGTTATTCTAAGGCACTTCCCAAAGAATTCATGTATTCATATTTCAAATGCAGTGATCTGGATATAAGCCCGATGCATAACTTAAAAAATCACTCTTCATTGCTTCTAAAGCATAAGTTATAGTATATCGTATATTTTTATTGAATCTAAAGCATTTATTCAAATTGACAAAATAGTTCTGATGAACTTTTTTAATTTAAATAATAATAATAATAATAATAATAATAATAATAATAATAATAATAATAATAATAAAAATAATAAATAATTTAATTAATTTAAAATAAATAAAATAAAATTTTATGAGGGTTAGAATTAATGCAGTTTTGCAATTTTTATAAAAGTTTTGAAAAAACAAGAAAAATTGATTTTTTTGACCTTTAATTGAAACTAGCTGGCCTGTCATTTGCATTTTTTCATCCTTAAATATTTATGACGACGCAATCTGTGCATTTTTGCATTATGTATATTATTTAACACTACACCATTTTCAGTTTTAATTCAGAATTTACCAAAATAATTTTAAAATTGTGTAAAAATTATTTAAAATTGCCCAAAAATGTTTTAAAATTGCGTAAAAATTATTTAAAATTGTTCAAAAATATTTGAAAACTGTCTAAAAATGTTTTAAAATTGTACAACCAGTTTTTAAATTACCCAAAAATATTTTAAAATTTGTCTAAACATTCATTAAAATTTTTGAAAAATGTTTCAAAAATGCTTTTTCACTAATTATTTGTTTTAATAAAGAGTATTTGTATATTAATATATAAATTTCGCTTCTTTACACTTATTTTTCTGCATTCTTATGAATTAAATTTTCATCAAAGCTTAAATATTATAAAGTATATGAACATTTTACACTCATGCATCAGAATATCTAATCATTGTATTATCATTGCTTCCTTAGAGTAAAGTATGAGTAATGCTAGTAGCTAAATTAGAATACTTCCATCCTATGACACGCTAATGTTAAATTCATCGATGAAACCATTAGAAAAGAAGTGATGCCTTTGCCATAGTAGTGATGCTTTTATTGCTTCTTTGGCAGCTTCATTTTTGCTGGGATCATTTTTACACATCATAAATTGTTGTTGTTCATCTACTAGATGTTTTTGCTGCTGTTAACATCAACATCATCGCCACCATCATGTCATCATCATCCTTTATGGGGAAACATATCAAAACGTATTGTAAATGTAATAAGTAAGTTGTAAAGTTAACAAAAATTGCCATAAATTCATGTCTCATTGGATATTTTTAACAATTTTCTAACAACTTTTTATAATATGACTCATACAAAAATATTTACTACATAAGTGCTCGTTAGAAACAAAATACTGATAAAAAAAATCAACAGAATTGGGACGGAGAAAAATTTATTTGTCTCAACGGAGAATCTTAACTAAGCGATCTTAACTAAGTTCGAATATGCGATAGAGGAGTCAAAATTTAACACAGTTTTGCAAAAAAACATGTCTGAAATTTATGAAATATAGATTTATCAGTAAATAGTTTTAAATATCTTAAGAAAAAACAAATTTTGATTCTATTTTACCTGTGAAAGGAACTCTGAAATGCCACTTACTACAAATATTGGTGGAAAAAGGCTATTTGTTAAAAGTCGCCTTAAGCCCGAACGACTAAGAATATAAGAATTATTTATATCAAACACTTCAGAAAAAAATTATTGAATAACAGTCAAAATTTGGAAATGATCAAACATGCTTTGTATACCGGTAGGTTAAAAAAAGGAAAAATGTGGTCATTTTGTTTTTCGAAGATTAATCTAAAAACGACGTTCCTATTAATTGTGGGTTCTCTTTTATAGAAAAATATTTCGGAGGGAATCCATAGGAATAGTCTCCATATAAGATATGTATTTCTCTTGTTCGTAGGTCTAGAATAATTATATATCGCTAGTTTAAAAGGGTAACTACTGGTATTAATGCATTATTTTCTAAAAAAAAATTATTTTTCTTTTAAGTTAGATGTCATGCAATGACATGTAAAGGCGCTAAGTCCAAAGAAAGGTTTAAAGTCAAACAAAAAATAATAAATTGTCTATATATGTTAAATTGTTTATTCAATCATACTAAATTACAATTGAAATTTTATAATTCTTTATAAAGTTTAATGTAGTTTGTTTTGGAAAGAATTAAATATTCTTTAAAATTAAAACACAATATTTGTTGTAAATATAAAAAATAGTAAATTCTTTTCTGTAACGCGAGAGAATTTGGATCTACCGATTCATTTGGATTTACCAATATTTGAGCAGGCCACATATGCACTCAATTCTTTATGCATATTATATTACTAGGCTTGACAGGCAATACCGTTATCTATTAAAAACTCTTGCAACCTGGATGATTTCATAAGCATTGCATTGATATACATTCATTTCATTTTGTTAATAATGGGAATGATTTTAAGTGTATGATTTCATTGATTGATGGTAATGTATTTAAATTCCAATGCAGCTAATAACACTGCGCTCGAATTGGACACTTTTTTTGTAACAAGCGGTGCATTCAGTAGGAAATCCTAATTCGAGTACGCTGAATCCAGTGGTGCTAACCCTTTTTAAGGTTAGCTCTTCTTTTCGACACTGGATTCAGAGTACTCAATTTAGGGTTACCCACTAGGTGTCCCGCATGTTACGCTTTTGAACTAGCACAATGTAATTAATCCAATAAAAACAAGTAATTGTAATTGAAAGATAAACTTCTTAAAATCGGTAAAATGGGGACAAATTTCTTAAATCATCGATGGAAACAGGCGTGAAATTGGAACACTAAGCACTGGGAATGAGTTTAAATGGAACGGCAATCGAAATTTACATTACGGGTATGACTTAATTTGTTTATCACGTAATTTGGACAAAAATAAATATGTCACCTTCTGTCTGTTTCATAAAAATGTATATGACAAGTTTAAAAACAGTCGACCGGTCTTTACGGTCTAGACCGTTCGACCGGACAACCGGGTTGTAGTAACATAAATAAAAATTACTACAATATATATAAATTTGATGTCAGAATTATGCAGTCTGTTTTTGCAAAAACCAAGCAAAAATGAAGCTGCCAAAGAAGCAATAAAAGCATCACTACTATGGCAAAGGCATCACTTCTTTTCTGATGGTTTCATTGATGAATTTAACATTAGCGTGTCATAGGATGGAAGTATTCAAATGTAGCTATTAGCATTACTCATACTTTACTTTAAGGAAGCAATGATTATACAATGATTAGGTATTCTGATGCATGAGTGGAAAATGTTCATATTATACTTTGTAATATTTAAGCTTTCATGAAAATTTAATTCATAAGAATGCCGAAAAATAAGTTTAAAGAAGCGAAATTTATGCATTGATATACAAATATTCTTTATTAAAACAAATAAATAATTCTGCATTTGTGAAAGGGCATTTTTGAAACATTTTTTGAAAATTTTAATGAATTTTTAGACAAATTTTTAAATGTTTTTGGATAATTTAAAAACTGGTTGTACATTTTTGAAACATTTTTAGACAATTTTAAAATATTTTTGAACAATTTTAAATAATTTTTGCACAATTTTAAAACATTTTTGGGCAATTTGAAATAATTTGTACACAATTTTAAAATTATTTTGGTAAATTCTGAATTAAAACTGGAAATTATGTAAATATATAATGCAAAAATGCACAGATTGTGTCGTCATAAATTTTTAAGGCTAAAAAAATGTAAATGACAGGCCAACTAGTTTCAATTTAAGGTCAAAAAAATCTGTTTTTCTTGATTTTTCAAAACTTTTATAAAAATTGCAAAACTGCATAAATACTAATCATCATGAAATTTTAAACTAAAATATAAAAAATGATTTACATAATAAAAAAAATTAAATAAGTTCATCAGAACTATTTTTTCAATTTGAATAAATGCTTTTGATTCCAAAAAAAATATACGATATACTATAACTTATGCTTTAGAAGTAATGAAGAGTGATTTTTTAAGATATGCTTCGGGTTTATATCCAGATCACTGCATTTGAAATATGAACACATGAATTCTTTTGGAAGTGCCTTAGAATAACACCAAAAAATCATAAAAGAATGTCAACTGAAGTTTAGGAAGCAATGAAAGAAGTTATAGTCACAGAATGACTACTACTTTTTTTGCTGGGAAGACATTGGCATTGTCATATTAATGTATGACAGCTACAGGATTTTCCATGTATACCATGGTATTTCCCTATTAATTTATGTAAAGTGAAGGACTTTCTGAATTCCAGAGCCAGTATTGGAATATTTTTGTTTCACAAATTAAATAAAAGTTAA
The DNA here is from genome assembly GCA_949748255.1 of Eustalomyia histrio. Classification (NCBI taxonomy): domain Eukaryota; kingdom Metazoa; phylum Arthropoda; class Insecta; order Diptera; family Anthomyiidae; genus Eustalomyia; species Eustalomyia histrio. The sequence goes on along the minus strand of OX456525.1, from coordinate 105,748,369 downwards.
CTATTTAAAGTTAGAATAGCGTCAAGAATATTTCTGCAAAATTTTAATTCACTGTAAGCCAAGTCATAAAAACGACCTACATGGGATCGAAAAGAACCGTGGAATTTTCATATAAATATATGAAAAGCGCAGAACTTTCTAAATTTAACAGCCGATTTCGGAACACAACTTAAATAAATTTGTTCAATCTTAAGTCCAAATAATGTCTATATTGTTTCTACAAAATTATAACCCATTGCGAGCAACGGTATAAAAAGGCCGTATATGCATTAAATGCTTAGTATAAAAAATATGTAGGCATTTATAAACAAAAGCTATCGATTTTTAGTTCGGGTAGAACGGTCTAAAAATCGATCGATCTAGAACGTAAAGACCGGGTAGACCGTAAAAATCGGTTGACCGGTTTTAAATATCGATCTAACCGGACTACCCGGTCGACCGGTTCTGACCGGAGCCACTAGAATATATCGACTTAGTAATTAATATGTTGAATTTGATGCAGAGAAATGCCGCGGAGGAGTTTATTATTATTTATATGGAGACTACTGAAATCGTAGGCCCAGAGTTCCCAAGCAAGGTATGAACACAAAAATATTGTTCAAATTTTCAAAAAGATTATTACAAATCAGTCTAATCCATTCCATACTTGTATGAAATAATCTCAAGTAAGACAAATAGATTTTCGGTCATGAAAATGTGGTAAAGAATATCGTACCAAGCGAAGTCGTTGACGTTTCGTCAGAATTTTATCAAAATGATCTAATACCGGAGAGAAGCTTTACAAAAATAATCAAAACGTCCCTAAGAAATTCAATGGGCCAAGTAAGACTTTCTGTATTTACTCTTATGTCTGTATATTGTGAAGAGGTAGACCCAGATAAAATTATTGACAGTTTTGTGTCGAAAAATAGTCGTTTTAATTTTAAAATTGTATATGAATTTAAAAGCTGTTAATTTTGTTTTAAGTGCTTCAAGAGGTCAAAAAATTTAGGTTTTCAAATCACTAGCTTAAAAAAAAAAATATTATAGAAAAATATATTTGGCCCCCCGAAACAAATTCCAGGATACACCACTGTGTGTAAGGTTTCAAAGTAATAAAAGAGTACTAATCATGATAATACCAACATAGTACCAAGGTTTTAATGGGAAGATGTCCTAAATATAATTCGTAATTCTCGAAATCAAATTCGTAGTGTTTCCTTTTTGAGGATCTCTTGTTTGGATTTATTTTGTTTAGATATATTTATCAAAGGCGTATGCGCGTTATTATTTCGAAGTCAATGATAATCATACGCCATCGATAAATCTTTAAGTAAAATCTTTATACAACCCCAACCAATATGCAATTTGTTGTAACAAAAAATAGACAAAATATTTTCTAAATGTTTTGTAAACATAATAAAATGTTTATATCAAAAATGTATGTGTGTGTATACAATTTCACATATGAGGCTTTCCATACCAACTGTTCAGATTTAACAAATATATTGTATCAATGTCAAACTTACAAGTTGTATTGGGCTTCGAAAAAACATTTGATGAGCTTACTTACTTTTTCTAAAAAGTAGGAGCAGTAGGCGTGGCTAAATGCTGACAAATTTATCATTCATATTCGATAATATCGAATAATTCGAGGCAAAAAAAACCGATTAGTTGAATAACTCTAAAACTGAAATTTTAAAAACGGAAAAATTAAAATAAACCGGTTTCTCGAATAATTCGGAAACCAATTTTGACAACTCAATTTTAAGTATATATTTAAAATAATTAAATGGAGTTTGAAAAAAATATTTTTGTTTTAAATTCAGAACCAGATCTAAAATTTTAGTGTAATAGATAATTTAATTTAAAACCGGCAAATTTAATTTTTTTATTTATTTATAAAATGGAATTCAAAAATTTTTCACGTTCCAGCAACGATTTTTAGAACCGTTTACCTCTGAAAATATTCTATAACAGGTACATTATTTGAACCAGACAACTAGTGCGAGTTCTATTGCCTCTCCGTACAAATAACTGTAGAATTTAACATATAGATGTCATAGGGCTGGGGGCAACTAGTTTGACATTACTAGTTGCAGTGTAAGTTTAGCAGTACTAGCAGCTGGAGAAAAAATTCGGTGGGACAAAGGATCTGGTACTTAACTGGCAGCTTTAAACTAGTTCGGTACTATTTACTTAGATAGTGAGACTTAAAGGTACTATATCAGTAGTATTTACTAGAGATTAAGGAAATTTCATTGAACTAGTACCAAAATCACACTAGTCCGGTTCTAAAATCTGATGAAATAAAATACGAGCAGTTTTTATATTTTGATATAAGTATAAAGTTATATTAAAAGTAATATTAAATTAAAACAAATTAAGAAACAGAAAAAATAACATAAGTTTAAATAAAATACGTTAAAAAATTAATTCAAATAGTATTAAAAAAAGTCTATATATATTGGTAGACACCATGCAAATATTTACGGAATTAGTTCAGGAGTGACTCTTTGCCACCAGTTATGTACCAGTCAATTTGCACTTTCATTTACAAAATATTTGCAAAATCAGATTTTATTATTAAAAGCAAATGTAAACAAAATGAGAATTTCAAAACTTGTATTTTATTTTAGACAATTTTTTTAACAGGCCCTACATCGATACTATTAAACTAGTACACAACTGGTTCAGGGTTATCACTTTGAGAACTAGTTTTGTAATTACTAGTATAAAAACTAGTACATTTTAAAACTAGATCGGCCATTTGCTACTGGGGAATTTATCATGGAGATGTCATAGGCATGGGGGCAATTGTCCCCAAACTGTCACTGTCTTACCAGTTGGTTAAGACATTAATTATGTTGTGTAAAAAACAAATGTTTTTCTTAGATGACATAGATATTAGACCCATAGCTTCCTCTTATTGAAATAATTAGGTCTACTTACCAAATAAAATTTTAAATATTTTGTAGTTATGACAAAAATTTTTGTGTTAATTTGCAAGCTCTGACTATGTTATTAAAACCAAATGTACTTAAATTGAATCTTCTGAAGTAGTCTCTACCTATTTCTTTATAAAACTTATACACAACTGGTTCAAAATTATTATATATTAATGAGACATCTTAATTCAATTGAACACTGAAAACTCTGATTTTATTATAAAAACAGAGTTGTTAATGAAATGAGAATTTCAAAACTTCGGTTTTCTTCGAAAAATAGAATTTAAAAAAAACCGGTTACGGTGTCGGTTTTTGCAGAAAAAACCGGTCAGCCGGTTTTTTTGGTTTTTTTAATTTTAATAAAAAGCTTATATAATTTGTTAATTGTTTTTATTAAAAAAAAAAACAAATTTAATATATAAAGTAATAAAAATAAAAAAATATATTCTTTGAAAAAAATATATACATATATATACAAATATATTCATTTAAATTTAATTTTTTATCATATTTCATTTCAACAAAAAATTAACTTAGAACCAATATTTTGTAATATAATATCTTAAAAATTAATATTATAAAACTATGTTCATATCAAATGAATTGAGATCATTGAGTTTGTAAATTGGTAAAATTAGGTACGTTAGTAATTTGAACGTTTAAAACGTTTTGCATTAAATAAGTTTTTTTTAATATTACATTTTAAATGTGTAAAAAGAAAATCTATTTTTCAGTTCTAAAATAATATTTTAGAAATAATATGCAATTTAAATGTTTCTTTTTAAGACGATTTTTTTGTTTGCTTTTGATAAAGCTAGAAGTGGAAAATGCTCTTTCACTAATAATATTGGACAAACAGTCAAAAGGCAATTATATAAATTTTCCAACTTTTCAGATCTTTTGTCGCATTTATTAAGATATATGAAATCATCATATAATAATATGATGAATGATTTTGTAGTCTCTTTTTTAGGATTTTAAATACACAATATTTAGATCAGAAATTAAACTATTTGAATTTGGAATATCCAAAGTTAAGTCTTCATCGGAATCTATCAGACGTACATTAAAATCTTCATAACCAAACAAACGATAATAAGGGTTCGGAAAAAATAAAAGAGACCAAGTAACCCAGTTGGTGATATAATTAAAACAACCGGTTAACCGAACAAAAAAAACCGGTTTTCGGTTTTCTTCGAATTTACAAAATATTCGAAACCGATCGGTTTTTAAAAATAAAGAAACCGGTTGACCGGTTTTCGGTTTCGGTTTTTGAATACTCTAATCCCAAGTTTGTTTCTGTAGGACAAAATTGTTTTCTTTTTATATAGGGGAAAAAATGTTTGTTTAAATTGTACTGCTTATTCTCTCTAACATTTGTTGTTTCATTCTATCAGTTATATGTCAATTCAATACAAAAAATAGCAGATGTCATATGAGCTTTTCTATACCAACATTAACACAAGCCCAAATGTATGCAATGATTTTCTCGTGCAACATTCAAAATACGATATACTTGGGAGTTTTTCATTACCATTGAAAACACTAAAGCAAATGAAGAAATATGTATTGCTTATGGCAATGAAAAAACAAATCCATAAATAAACTAATTATAATTGGTGAAAAAATCATTTGTTTACAAAAAATTTATACGATTTGAAAATGTTCAAAGTAGCTTTATACAAAATATAAATTAAAATATAGTAATATACAATGTAATACCCCGTTCATACTGAGCCCCAAAATACGTATTTTCGTTTTTTTCAGTTTTCAACTTTCATATTACATAAAAAAATAAAATTGAAAACTTGAAAACGAAAATGGGTAGTTTGGTGCTCAAGATGCAATATAACATAAATATTAACACTAACAATGACGGTGCATTAGAAAAGGCAATGAAATGCAATAACATTCTCATTAATCAATCAGATCCTTAAATAATTATTAATAATTCATACAATGGTAATGAAATTTATTCCATTACAATGGTAATGATATAATCAATTTGTTCAATCAACGGATTAGTCCCATGTTAGCTTTACGATAACTAAAAAATAAAAAAGTGCCCGAAGGTAGGCAATACTTTTCTTTTTTATTCTCAAACTTCAAAGATTAAAGGCAGAACTGTAAAATATAATTTCTTGAATAATTTAAACTGCGTAAAAATGACACAAAATATTGATGTACAATCAGCCAAGCGCCGATGTTATGATTTGTCACAGACAAAAATTATGGTAATTCTGATGGGGCTATAGCAGTTACTGATTTGATGAAGTTTATGTCAACACTTATGAATGACAAGCTAACGAGTATGAAGCAAGATGTCTATCTAAATCTGAAAATATCTCAAGAAATATGGTTATTGTCAACAAGAAAATTATACAAAAATCAGTGTAGTAACTGAGTTCAGTTTTGGAGAAGTAGTGAAGTACATTTTTAAAAATACAAATAACTAAGCTGGGTCTAAAATAATTGTTAAACGTGATCTAACAACTGAAAAAACATCGAGATAAACGTTAAAACTCAAAAAATGCATCAAGGAAGTTAGTAGTAAATATGAAATCATGGTACTTAACGAAAAAATGAATAAAAATTTAATATGCGAAAATCATAATGGAAATGTAGTGCTTGAATATTTATATGGTCAAGTTATTAATTATGTTTATTTAAATTAGTATGAAATTTTAACTAAATTGTCTTCAAAAAAACTATTAACAAACATTCATATAAATAAGAGTAAAATAAAAAAAGGTTTTGTAAAACCAAATCGCATCTGTAATGATTTAAATGCAAATAATTTAATGTTTTTAAAAGTTTTATCCTATAATATATATGGATTAAAAAACAAAGCTTTATACAATGGATTTTTTCAATATATATAAAAACTGGCGATGTGTTTATATTGTTACAAACTCTCATTTTTGAATTAAAAAGTTGAAAGATTAAAAAAGTTTTTTAATGGTTACGATATTTTTTGTAAACCAACAACAAGAATAAGTAATTATGATATTATGATTATGGAATAAATATTAACTGGCACTTTAAAACAAAATATGGCATTATTTTATACTGAAAACTTTTAATAAATAGATCAACATAGTGGTTTTATACCATATCCAGAAGATTATGATACGCTAATCAATTTTCTTATGCGGTATTATAAGTTTCCGTTGAAATTATTTCGTAGAGAATATATTTATACTCAAAATTTACAAGATAAGAGTTTCAAACTTATTCCATCGACCTATATTTCTTATTTTGTTTTAATCACCAAAATTGCTGTACTTGTTTTTGCCGTTTAAATATTAAAATAAATCATAAACTTATAGTAGGAAACTGTACTCCTACTATAACTTGGGTAAAATTACTTTGTGTGCGTAAATGAAAAAAATACACACATAATGCGTAAGTTGGTGAACACAAAATGAGTAAAATAACATTGAAAGTGCCTTACAATGAAATGAAATTTTGAATTTAAAGAGTAAATTTACCAAATTTGTCCGTAAAAAAACGTTTTTCGTGTAAATGTACAAATAAAATGCCTAAAAATCCATTATAAATGCGTAAAATTTCTGTTGAAAATTAAACAGCCCAAATTATTTTTTTTAATAAAAACAATAAATTTATTTTTAGAATGTGTTTTATTAATAATGAGTTATAATTAAAACAATTAATATAGGAAAGGGAAAGAATATAATCAAGAGAATCAGATTTTAAGCTCTCCTGTAAAGAAATAAACCAAGAATCTAGAACTTTTTTAATTGAATATAAAATTAATATGAAGCTTGCGGTAATAAAAATTGCGCTACTTATGCAAATTCCCGATTCACCAGCGTCAAATTCTACAAGCCTGATGGAAGAAAGAAACGGGTCAAATCGAAATGCTTGAAAAATAAATAAAATTACCTCTTTTGTGTTGATGTTGCTTTTGCACATCCCAATCAATATAACGCAACTACCAAATCCACGAATTTTCATAATAATTACAATTTTTACAGGCTGCAAAAATGAGGAATATTTAAATCATTGAAAGTCAAAAATATACCATGACTACACTACAATGATTACAATAAAATATGATGATGTAACGTTATTTTTTTAATAAATTAAATTTTTTTATATTATTTTTCACAAATACAATATTTATATTTCTGTCAGTTTTATTATTACTAATAAATGTTACTAGATTTACACACTTCATAAAAAATATTTATTTTTGAGCACAAAATATTTATTGTAAACTTTACTATAAAAATGTTGCCCATTCTAAACCCCGGAATTACCCGGAGTCCGCAGATTAAGGCCATTAAGGTTCTACAAAATAAATACCCCCGCAGATGCAAATATTTATTGGAAACTTATGTAAAAAAATAAATAATTGAGAGAGTGTTTTGAGAAAAAAATTCCTTCTTTTTATAGAAAATTAAAATATTTTTTAAAACCATATAACGCAGTACACCAAATCAAATGGATGTATTAGCGTAGAAACAATGGTGCGGAACTATTATTACGTGCGTCTTTTTTAATTTTACGTCTTTTTTTATTATAACGTCTTTTTTAAAAACTACTTTAAATTAAAAAACCTGCTATTATCTATCTTGCTATAATAGTCAGAATTAAAGCCAGTTTTAAGTTGAACCAGCTTTAAATATGTATCACATCAAATGTTGTACTAAAAAATTATCAAGTGGCAACATTGGCCATCTGATTTCAACTGCAAAATGTGAGAGGGAAAAACTTTATAAAAAAGGAAAGAAAAGTGTATTTTTATTAGTACGAATTTATTAAATTAATATGAATATTGTAAAATCCTTTATTTTCCTTCTTAAACATTTTTATTCACAAAGATTTTCCTGGCGGGGAAAACAGCTGTTGTAAGTCTTGTTAAATTTGATAAATCAACTCCAAGTAGTTTTAATTTTAAAATATACCTTTCAGATCTATTTCTAAGAAAATTATACTTTAGAACTCCTAAAGTATACTTTATTTTTGAATATGATTACGCGCCAATGTTTTCCGGGATTGTCGGAGTCATATTTTAAATTTCAGTATAACAGTATTTTTTCACGTGAAATCCAAAAAATGGACTACGCTCTGTTCCAAAAAAAAAAAAAAACATAATACAAAATACAAAATAATTTTTTTATTCTATTCAAAAGTCATAGCTTTGGGGTATACAAACACCTACATATAATTGCCATAAATACAACATAGCTGTTACAAAACTATTAAGTTTTAATGTTTGCTTTCTTAATTTTTTCATAATTACAATTGTAATATTTGTTCCGTCATTTGTTGTATATTGGTTTATTTTTTGTACAATATTTTCTTGCAGGAAATTTATGTTATTTGCCTTTAAAGTATAGTAAGTTGTTCGGGTTTCCAATAAAAAAACCGTTATAGTCCATATAAATTATTGATTACGTGAAAATTTATTCCATTTTTATTATGACTGTGTCTTTCTTAAAAAAAAAATATATTTATATTTGTAATTCAAACTTCGATTTGAGGCCTTTATAGTAAATTTTTATCACGAGAAAAACAATTTACCATACTATACTCTGAAATTTTTGTATTCTTTACACTAACAATTGTAATTATTTTACATACAAAATTAACAATACTATGTTACAATATTTATACACTAAAATAATGTACGTTTGTAAGATACTTCTCTTATAAACAGAAATAATTATTCAACGGAATTGTAACAAAACCATTTATATAGTTGTAACAACTCAATTTATATCCGGCAAACGAATTCGTTAGTAGGAATATATATTTCTGTGTTGCAGCCGATAGGGAGGTATCCCGGACCCTCAGATCAAGTGACAAAACTAAGGAACAGGTTTTAATAGCAGGCTAAAGAGAGTGAAAAAGTACCAAAGCAACTGAATGAAAAGAATCACTAACCTTAATATAAATATTTGGAAATAAAAAAGAATAGTATTTTGTAAATCTATCAAAAATCTATCAAAAAAATAAATAATAAAACTCAAAACTTTTTAAACAAAGAATTTTCAAATAATATTATTACACATGTTCATTAGGTTCGGCAGCTATGCTTCTTATTGGGGTAGAAACATATTTGTTACCTTTATCGCACTATCACATATCCAAGTTTCATTAAGATCTGATGGTTCACCCTAACAGACCTCCCTTGTTTGTAAAAAATTTGTACCTACCCAGCAAAAAAAAGGTAGCAAAAGATGAGAAAAAGAAGCAGTGATCTTGATTCCAGTGTTGGGAAAATTTGATCCGAACCAATAATATTTGCATAGGGGTGTCATAGGGTGGAATTTTTCTTTTATGATTCTTTTTCATTGCATCTAAAGCCCTTCTTATGGCTTAGTGGAAAATTAGATCTTTTGATGATCCGAAATAAATTATGAATTTGTAATTTATATTTTAACAGGACATCAGTAATCGGGCGTTTGCCTCATTTTCACAATCTCCTGTTAGCTTCTACCTGGGAATTTTAATGACACATTTACTGTTGTTTCGAATATAAAGTTTGAGTTAGACTGTTGGTTAAATTATAACGGAACATTCAGTAATCGGGCCTTATTTATTAAATTACTCTTTTTTTGAAATTCTTTAAATTTTTTCTACTTTTTGTAGCAATAATAACTATTTTGTAAATCTATAAAAAAATAATAATAAAACTGTAAACGTTTCAAACAAAGAAATTTCTAATAATATTATTAGTTAATTATTAATTCATTACCCATGTTCATTAGGTTCGGCAGCTATGCTTCTTATTGGGGTAGAAACATATTTATTACTTTTATCGCTCTATCACATATCCAAGTTTCAAAAAAATCTGATGGTTCACCCAAACAGACCTCCCTTGTTTGTAAAAAATTTATACCTTTGTCTAAATGGAGACAAGTGCATTTAGAAATATGGAAAATTTTTTATCTGTGTACAAAACTATATACTCGTAACGTATATTGACTGTCAGTTGATACTGAGGCGTTCTAGAAAACACATTTATTATGCCTTTCTCAGTGTTTTTAAAGTATTTTTTTTACTTACATTTATAATTTGTCAGGTTCGAGATCATAATTAAATATTACTATGGAATATAAAACACTTATGTATTTGTGCAATAAATGTAAGATAAGATGGAAAAAATTTTGAGGATCAGCGCTAGAGAGAGTGCCACGCTTTCAACCTGAGCGACGGAAAGATCGTCATCCTCATTCTGAAACACCACCCACACTAACTCTGATTTCAAAGCAAATTTTTCCTCTTTCTGCACAAATTTAAGAAAATTTCCTTAAAATCGTGGACTTGCAAAAAAATCAATTGGTCTTGCAAAGAAAATCAATTGAAATTCAAAATAGACCTATTATAAAAACCCACGGAAAAGAGATCAGATCTGAACAGATTTTATTAGATTAAATTGGATTTCAAAATTGGGGACAAATTTGACATTTGATAAGATCTAATTAAATCTAGATAGATGTGCCACTCATATATAATCAGGTCCAATTTGACCTGGATGGTATAACTTATCCATCAGATTTAATAAGATATTAAAAAACACCTTTATTTTAATCTACATTTTTATTTTGCTGTCCCGTTTAAAAATAATCAGATCTGAATAGATCTTATTGTTCCAGGTTAAATTAAATCTCAAAATTGGGTACAAATTTGAGATCTAATTAAATCTGACCAAATCTTGAGATAGATTTAATGTTCCGTATGCAGTGGTGTCCTAAATTTTTCGATCATTTAGAGCTTTTTAAACAAAATTTACAGCTTTTTAATTCATATAAAATTTATAATTAAAACTTATTTTTCACATTGACTGAGATCTAATGTATACATTTAATATTGAATTTAAAAATTTAAATGACGTTTTTTCGACACAAAACTGTCAACAATTTTGTCTGGGTCTACCTCTTCAAGATATATAGGCATGAGAGCTAATATAGAGAGTCTTACTTCGCCCACTGAATTTCTTAAGAACGTCTTGATTCTTATTGTATTGTACAGCTTCTCTCCGCTTTTAGATCATCTTAATACAAATCTTTAATGCTAAAAATTCGTTAAACGAAACGTCCACGAATCGGCTTGGTACAATATTATATAAATTAATTAACACATTATTTTGAACGGATAATGTACATATTTGTCATACTTAAGATTATTTCATATAAATATGGAATGAATAAGACTGATGTGTAATATTCCGTTGGATCATCTATTTGTGAATTTGAACAATATTTTTGTGTTTATACCCGGCTTGGTAAGTCATACAGCTTTACGATTTCAATAGTCTCCATATAAATCAGAAACTCTTTCTTACACAGAGAAGACAGATTCATCGTGAGAACCGAATTTTTTGCCAACCAAATGATTTGTTTGAAACCATTAAGATATTTGTTTGTGGCGGCCGAAGTACGGTTAATTCAACAGAATTTCGATAGAAAACATATATTTTGATTGAATCAGGAATACATTTGGGTGCGACATTTGAATAATTCAGTTACTGCAATCAAACTATTCAGTTGGCAATAATTCGGTTGTCAATATTTAAAAACAATAACAATCTGTGGTTTTGCCAATTTTTAAACCTAATACTGAATTGTAGTAGATAAGGGTGGTCGACGTCTAAATCAACCTTTAATTACACATTTTTTTATAAAACGTTCGAAAGAAGATAACAGGAGTTATATTAAGTAAAAAGCCAATTGGTCTTGCAAAAAAATCAAGTGGAGTTTCAAAAAAAGCTATTGAATATTTACTAAAATATTTTATTTTTGAAATTATTTCAGTGGGGTCCCGGGCTCTTCCCTGGGCACGCCACAGGTCCAATTCCTATTTGCACGGGTTCTTTGAAAACGCCTCAAATGGATACATTCTTGTCGCAGAACTGATATTAGTTATGAATAGATCTGTACCAGATGACCATATTTGCTCATATCTGGCCACAAAAATCAACAAATTTTCCAGATCCCTTATCTAATCATATACGGTAGTATTACATATGGCCCCAGACTTTAATCCTATCTAATTAACGGATATGACCAGACTTATCTTTTTTACCCAGGAATGCCGAGTTTTTGTAATCTGCACATATAAAACCAAAAGTAGGTTTTTTTCATCGTGAGGGACATCGTCAAGGTGTGGCACAATCAAATAAGTATTTTATTTAAAAAGTAAAGGTTAAATAGGATTTATTTTTTTTAAATAGCAAAGATCAGGCGATATTTACGTGGTTTTTGAGGATGTAAGATATATTTTCGCGTTAAATATGAATCGTGACAAATACACATTATTTGTAGATTTCTCTGTTTTAGTTTCTAAACTGCATTTTCGAAAACATCCTTTTCTTCAGCATATTATGAATGCTTTCGTGTTATATCAACCTTTCATAAAATCTTTAAAAAACATTTTGTATATTTTAAAACGTTTTTGCGTACTTCTTACCAGTTTTGATTTATCGATTAATCGTATAAAATTATTCGTTATTCGAAATTTATAATAATTCACACAATTATTTAACAAAATTGTTTTAATAATCAAATAACGATTAACCGATATAATTCTCTTAATTTTATACCATTTCATATGGCATTTATTGTATCACTTTAGATCTTACGTAAACCCAAATATATTGCTGTATCTAATTGGATCTGCCATTTTTCGATTCAAATAAGATCAGCTGGATATTACAGCAAATATTCAGGAATATCAAACTGCATATGATTGAATATTGTACCAGATTAACTTTTTTTAATCGAGTGCTCATAAGTTAGGTTATATTAAAAATATGAAAAATGTCACATATACCTAGCAATATGCCAAAAAATGTACTTTTTCATTTTCAAGCTATGAATGCCGAATGATTTTTATTGCTTGGGGGGTAGAGTCAGGTACCTTAATTGGTAATTAGAGTGTCCTTCCCTTGTCCTAAAATGAAATTTCCTCGCGTTTTTCGTTTACAAAAAAATTTGGAAAATGTTAAAAAAGCGAAAAAATTGAAAAAATCCGTTCTTTTCACCTTCATTCACATATAAATTTTAAAGTAGGAATGTAATCTTTAAGCACCACCGCAGAATTTTAGATATTATAGTCATCAACAACTACGTTGATTTTCAAGGCATAATATTGGGCCCAATTTGTCCCCTATAAAAAACATTAAAGTCTATTTTGGGCAAATTGTATTCATTCATTCTGTTGGAGATTATTATTTTTTTATTTATTAATCTATTAATCCCATTTATGAGTTAAAAATTCTCCGTTATGTTTATTATTATCATTTTGAGTTTTATTATTTACTTTGCTTATTTAAATCACTCTAATTTCATAGCGGTATTTTACTTTTTGAATACATACTGCCTTTTAACTTGTTACAAATGCTTTTGTATAAATTCTTGTTTTAAAAGTCGAAACTGTACTATTCATAATCTGCCGTGCTGCAATACAATAAACTACAGCCTTGCTGCTAATAAAATTGAAGATTTTAAATAAAATCAAAAGTTGAAGTTTTAATTCTCATACATAAATTTGGTGCCGAAACCCGGGATTTATCTCATTAAACTGGTCAAAGATCTTGGAACTTTTCGAATTGGATGAAACGGTGACGACTTCGCTTTGTATTTGGACATTTGGAAGTGGAATTATTACTGTGGAACTGATACTGACTTTAGCCTTGATTTTGGAACTAATTTTTTACCACGAGAAAAAAAATCTACCTCTTGTTGACGACTTTGCAACGCTACGGATTACGTGAGTTCCCAGCTTTACATTTGCATTGCTTTGATTTTGGATAAAGGTTTGAAAAAAATCTTTGGTTTATGATTACCGGAAAAACGTATGTATAAAATATAATTTGAATTAATTAATAAAATGGAAGATATATCAAATATAATCGAAGGCCAACGAGAGCTATTCGAAGATTTGAAACATGCGGGTGATATGTTTGATAAGAAACCAGGGGAACTTAAAACACGAGGGTATGCTCAGAGTGTCATTGAAACGATAGATAATATTTCTCGAGCTTTTACTGAAACACATTACCAACTTACGCACACTATTCGAGAAAGGTCCATTGCTTCCAGAGATGTTCCGTATATTTCTGAAGAAATTTTCTACAAATTTCAAGATTATTTTCAAACATTAAAAGGAAAATTATTTGATGTTATAACTGAAACATCTCAGCCCCCATCCCCTATGACTCACTCCAGTACATTCCACGCTTCGTCTAGTAGACAAAATACGACAATATCAGCAGATGCTAGATTACCCAAAATTAACATTCCTACATTTTCTGGTGACTACATGTCTTGGGTCTCATATAGGGACATGTTTATTTCATTGGTACATAGTAACGTATCGTTATCTAAGATACAAAAGTTCTATTTCTTAAAGAATTCTTGTTCCGGCACACCATTGGATATTATAAATGAATATCCAGCATCTGAAATAAATTACGATTTAGCATGGGATGCTTTAAATATGCGATACCATAACAAGAGAAAAATTATAAACACTCTGTTAACAAAACTGTTTTCAATTCCCAACTCTAATGGTACAGCCGAGAGCATCCAGAAAATCTTGGACACAACTCGTAATTGTTTAGCTCTTCTTGGTACATTAGGTGTCACCAAGGAAACATATGATGCTATAATAATTCATATGACCGTAAATCGGCTTGATATTCAGACTAGAAAAGAGTGGGAACAGTCCTTAAAAGATACCACTGAATTGCCAGAAATAAAGAGGTTGTATACATTTCTGGAAACTACATTCCGCACCCTTGAATCTATTTCTGAGCCCCTTTATTCCACTCCACACGTTAAGGTCCAACCAGCCAAACGGAATTTATTTCGAAGAACCATACATATAACAACATCAAAAAATGATGATAATTGTCTATGTTGTAACAAACGTCATTTGTTGTATAAATGCTTTAAGTTTGCTGCCATGCCCTCATCTGCTAAACGTGAATTTATAAGAACAAAAGGAATTTGTTATAATTGTATGAGCACTGGTCATTTCAGCCAAGAGTGTCGTTCAGCAGCTCGCTGCCATGTATGTAAACAAAAGCATCATACCACAATTCATAACGAATTAACTTCACAAGCAACTCCAACATCATACACGTCAAAAGCAGGACCAAAAACGTCTCAAGATGCAAATGGAACATTTCAAATACCATCAAACCCAACTGCCACAACGCAGTCTGCAGAAAGCTCTGCTAACGTTGTGTGCAATTGTAGCACTCTCACTAAACCGCAGGTTTTACTAGCAACAATGCGTATTAATGTTAAAACACATTATGGAGTTTTCTCTTTACGAGCTTTATTAGACCATTGTGCTCAGGCTTCCCTTATTACTGAAAACGCAGTACAAACTTTGAAACTACAAACGTTCAAAACATACACACAGATTAGTGGAGTTGGTGGTCAACAGAAATCTATCATTACACATAAATATACCAACTTAGTACTTCGGTCCAAAACAGAATCTAATTTTGAGTTAAATTGCACCGCATTTGTTATACCTGCAATAACGCAATACCAACCATTGCCGGCTAGTAAAGAAAAACTACCGAATATTGGTAATTATGATTTAGCGGACCCTCAGTTTTTAAAATCTGATGGGATTGATTTATTACTGGGTGGTGATATATATGGAGATATTATTTTGCCTAATCAAAAGAAATTCGAAAATAGTATTCTTTTGCAATTGACTCACTTTGGTTGGATAGTCTCTGGACCCACCTCCAAATTATCATATGGTGATAAAATAAATGTGAATATTTGCTCTATTGATGAACAACTAAAAGCGTTTTGGGTACAAGAAGAGCTTTTCGAGAGAAGGTCGTGGACAAAGGAAGAAGAATTGTGTGAGAAATATTTTAAAGCAACAACAACACGTAACAGTAGTGGTCGATACACTGTTGCGCTACCTTTTAAAACCGTAATAAAGGGTGAATCAATCCCTATGTTTAGCCTAACTGATTATACCGCTCTCTCTCGGTTGAAACATATTGAACAAAAATGTAGACAGAATCCTAAATTTGGTGATGCTTATTACAAGTTTATGTCTGAGTACGAGTCTTTGGGTCATATGATGAAGGTAGGCGTATACCCAAAGGATTTAGGAAAAAATTGTTATATTTTGCCTCACCACGGTGTGTGGAGGAAAGGAAGCTCTACAACCAAATTGAGGGTAGTATTCGATGGCAGTTCTAAACGTCCGAACCACAATTCATTAAATGATGAATTGGCCGCAGGGCCAGCGTTTCAGAATGATCTGCCCACGGTTATTAATCGTTGGCGCCGCTTTAAAATTGGATTTAGATCTGACTTAGAGAAAATGTTCCGCCAAATAAATGTTATTAATGACCACCAAAGATATCAACAAATATTGTGGCGTGATAGTATCGAAGGTGATATCAATATTTTTAAACTTTCTACAGTCACCTATGGAACGACCTCTGCTCCATTTCTGTCAATGAGGGTACTTCACCAACTGGCAGAAGATGAGAGAGAAAATTATCCAAAGGCTAGTAAAGTTCTCCTTACAGACACATATGTTGATGATGTCATCTCTGGCGCCGATAGTTCAGAAGAAGCTATCGATTTACAAAAACAACTTTGCAGCATGCTAAATAAAGGGGGTTTTAAGTTACGAAAGTGGACTTCTAACTGCAAAAAGCTTATGAGTGCCATACCAAGTGAATATAGGGAGGTTACTAATATTTTTGAAATAGATAAAACAGACAACGTTAAAGCTCTCGGCTTAGAGTGGTGTACGAAAGCAGATTATTTTTCATTTAAAATCAATTTTGAGCGTAGCAATGAAGTCACAAAAAGAAGTATACTTTCTAATGCTGCAAAATTGTATGACCCCTTAGGCTGGCTATCTCCATGTACTATAAATGCAAAAATAATATTTCAAAAATTGTGGCTTTTAGGAGTAGACTGGAATGATCAACTTCCTCAACAGTTAGTTTCTGAGTGGCTACAATATATGGAAAATCTTAAAAGGCTAGAAATGATTCGTGTACCTAGGTGGATTGGAATGGGAAAAACTACAAGACTTGAATTACACGGATTTAGTGATGCATCTACAGCTGCGTTTGCAGCTGTAGTTTATGCAAAGGTGATGGATAAAAATGGCACATCAGCTGTAAACCTCCTCCAAGCCAAAACGAAAGTAAGTCCTTTAAAAAGGTTATCTATTCCAAGACTGGAATTATGTGGAGCTACACTTCTAGTCAAATTACTACACAAAGTGCAAACATCAATAGATTGTGAAATTGATAACATAACTTACTGGACTGATAGTACAACAGTCCTCAGCTGGATACGAGGGCAGTCGTCAAAATGGACAGTTTATGTTGGTAATAGGGTGGCTGAAATCCAGCGGTTTTCAAATTTCAAGCAATGGAAATACATTTGTACTGATCAAAACCCGGCTGATTGTGCATCAAGAGGCATATCATCAACCGAACTCGTAAACCACGATCTATGGTGGTCAGGCCCTAGTTGGTTAAAAGAAAGCGTTCAAAATTGGCCAAAACAACCCTCATTAAAATAC
Source organism: Eustalomyia histrio (assembly GCA_949748255.1). NCBI lineage: Eukaryota > Metazoa > Arthropoda > Insecta > Diptera > Anthomyiidae > Eustalomyia > Eustalomyia histrio. The sequence goes on along the minus strand of OX456525.1, from coordinate 105,730,877 downwards.
GATATCGAAGAAGAAATGTCCAAATCCTACGCCGCTATAAATACTGCTACAGCTAATATGTCTCATAGCTGCATTGACGGTACTAATGCTGCTACAACCATGGTCTCCAAAGCTGATGCCGATATTTCTAAATATTTTTATGTACTACAGCGTTTTTCATCACTTAATAAACTGGTTCGAATCACTGCATATGCTCTTCGATTCCCTGTTAACGTTTCTATTCATAAGCAAAACAAACAAAATCAAGCTATTGATAAATGTAAGATGACTGGTTATCTCACTAATCATGAGATGAGAATCGCCCTTCAAAAGCTTATTAGGGTATCTCAGAGTGTTGATTTTGAAGATGAAATCAAACAATTGCAAAAATACGGAAAATTATCTACCAATAATCACATCGCTCGTTTATGCCCTTTCATTGACTCCGACAATATCTTGAGAGTCGGTGGTCGGTTACAAAATTCGAATTTGAGCTATTTTTCCAAACATCCTATTTTACTAAAAAAGCAAAATCCAATCTCGATTCTTATTTTTGCAGATGCACACGCACAAACTTTACATGGCTCTCTTCAACAGATGCAATCGTACGTAGCGAGAAAGTATTGGATTCTCTACGGTCGTAACATTGCAAAGATGGTAGTACGGTGTTGCGTCAAATGCTTTAAATACAATGCAAAGGCATCGCAGCAGATGATGGGTAGTCTGCCAAGTGTACGTTTAACGCCTACGCGTCCGTTCAAACACAGTGGAGTCGATTACGCTGGACCTATTACATTAAAACAATCTACTGCCAGAAATTCTGTAACAACAAAAGGCTACATATGCCTTTTTATATGTATGGTCACTAAAGCACTGCATCTAGAGGCAGTAACTAGTCTTTCTACGGAAGCGTTCATAGCAGCTTTTAGAAGGTTCGTCTCACGCCGCGGTAATTGTACAGATTTGTACTCTGATTGCGGTACAAACTTTATAGGTGCGAGCAAGGAACTTCAGATATTGTATAACCGCAACAAAGCATCATTACCAGAAGAATTGTTGGCAATACTGGGCAACGACGGAACCCAGTGGCACTTCATACCACCAGCTACTCCAAATTTTGGTGGCCTCTGGGAGGCTGGTGTGAAGTCAACCAAGTACCACTTAAAACGTTTGCTGGGCAGCAAAATCGTTACGTATGAAGAACTTAGCACTCTCTTAGCGCAGATAGAGAGTTGTTTGAACTCAAGGCCACTTTGCCCCTTAAACAATGATCCGTCGGATACAAGTGCTTTAACACCCTCTCATTTTCTCATTGGAGAGGCTTCAAATTGTGTGCCCGAACGAAATTTAATTGACTTCAACATTGATCGTCTTACCAGGTGGATGATGATTGAAAAGATAAAGCAACATTTTTGGTTACAGTGGAAAAATGAGTGGTTGTGTCGTTTACAATCTAGACCCAAGTGGTTAAATCCAATCAAAAATGCTCAAGTTGGAGACTTAGCGCTTATTTGTGATGAACGTTGCCCACCTGGGCAGTGGCCACTAGCTCGCGTGAAGGATGTACACCCTGGTAAAGACGGAATTGTAAGGGTAGTGACATTACAATCTCGTGGTAAAGTCTTCAAGCGTCCAGTTTGTAAAATTGCATTTCTACCGTCAGATGAAGACTATAAAAGGTTGCGTCAAATCGATGGCGCTTCAAATCAACTTGAATGAAGAACAAATGTTCTTGGAGGGGGAAAATGTTGGAGATTATTATTTTTTTATTTATTAATCTATTAATCCCATTTATGAGTTAAAAATTCTCCGTTATGTTTATTATTATCATTTTGAGTTTTATTATTTACTTTGCTTATTTAAATCACTCTAATTTCATAGCGGTATTTTACTTTTTGAATACATACTGCCTTTTAACTTGTTACAAATGCTTTTGTATAAATCCTTGTTTTAAAAGTCGAAACTGTACTATTCATAATCTGCCGTGCTGCAATACAATAAACTACAGCCTTGCTGCTAATAAAATTGAAGATTTTAAATAAAATCAAAAGTTGAAGTTTTAATTCTCATACACATTCATTTAAAAAATATAGTGAATATTTAAAAAACGGGAATTTATGCTACTTAAATGAATTATACATTAGTAATTAAGACCATATACACTGTTTTTACTTTTGGGAACAAAATTTCTTTCCATGGATTAAGTAAATATACTTACACCCAGAAAACAGTATCAGTTATGGCCACCGAATTTGTTGCCAATCGAATTCTGCCGGTTACGACAACTGTTTTCATATTAATTTATATTTTTAGTTGTGAAAGCCAATATTCAGTACAATTTAATATTTATATTCCACAGAAATATTATTACGTTCCACAAACTTTTATTTCAAAAAAAAAATAATTTTTAGATTTTTCCGGGCAATCAGATTCAAAGTTCACATTCTTGCTTACTGCACCACAACTAATTTTAATTTTCTTTTATATATTTGCTGTTTAAATATTTTATTCTAATTAAAAAAAATTATTTTTTAAATGTTTGCTTTTCCGGGATTTGAACTCGGAAATTCGGAGTACTGAGCTACCTCTCTACCCACCACTAATTTTGAATTTAAACAATTTTATAGGAAAACAAATATTAGTAAAAAATTTGATTATCAATACCAATCATTAGTGACAATCCACAATTCGGCTGCTTCTACTGAAACTTTAATTAAATAATATATTTGATCAGATAAATTTAAGTTACATAAATACATTTATTGCCGCTAGATGGCATCAAAACACCTTGTATTTGCAAATATTATCAGTTCATATGTTCTGCAAAGATTTTGTACAAAGTTCCCAAACATTATTTGGTTGAATTCTGGAAATTTTGATTTTCTTCAGTAACCTAAAAATAACGGTAATTTTGTAAATAACGGAATTATGAAAAAGTCGCAGAACAAAAGTTGCTGCTGAACCATTTATAGAACCATTTTCAACAATAAAAAAGTTCTTTTTGGCAAAAAGTCGATTTTGGCATATTGCTACATATACCACGAAAAATACATGAATATGACACATGATGTTTTGAAAAGATTTTGTCCCGCATCTAAAATATTTCTAATAGGTTTTATACTGACACAAAAAGTTAAAAACATGAAGTTATAAAATCAATTTTATGACTTTGTTTACTATCAGTTTTTTAAACAAAGAGAAAGACGTACAAAAGAACTTAACTGCCCAGTGAAAATAATAAATTATTAGAAAAAAAATAATCTAAAAAACAAATTATGAAAAATTTAAGGGTTTGTTTTTAACTAGTTTCTTTGGTAATGAAAGTATATTTTCTTATACATATATAATTATTTTAAAGGATAATATGATAAATTTTTATGATTTCCAGGGTCTATACTAGTTTGTTTCAAGAATGTCATTACGGTGAGAATTGCACCGTAATTCCCCCCTGAAATGTTTATCTTAGTGAAGAATTATATTTCGAAGAGAAACCCTACAAAATTAAAAAAATATACAAAACTTTGACAATTTTTGCCAAAAATTTTAAGCATTTAACTTCACTGAAGAAAAATAAGATAAAATGGATGTGAACTAAAAAGCTTTAATAATTTCGACAACTCTCCATCAGATGGCGAACAACGGCTTTTCTAAGATTTATCATCATGTGCAATTAAAGTGTTGCCATAAGTGAAGCCCTTCATATTTCACCACTTTTTATTTCTCTTCTATCCTCTTTTCAAAGAAAGAAAAACATTAAGTAGTAAGAAGAAATTCATGGGTGTTGCTTCTCTTAAAAAAAAAAAACAAAAATAAATTATGTGATGGGAAAACATTGTCGTTTTTTTATCAGTTCCATTAGATTGATCTAAAGCCTCTACCACAAGTTTTTTAATTCTTCAGAAATTTTACTATTTTCTCACAGTCAGTCAAAATAAACTGGTCCCGAAATAAATATATTTTTAAGCTAAAAGACTCTAGGCACTCGAAAAGTAAACTTTGGAATCGTCCCCCAAAAAGAACTCTAAGAAGTTCGTTACAATTGACTTTAAGAGTTTGCATCTTTTATCGCAGTTCTCTGAATCGCCAAGTATATTTTATTCCAGCACATAGAAAAAGAAAATCGTTACAAATTCGTAGTTGCGGACAAATTTTTTGCTAATCGATTTTTTTTAATTCCAGGTACAAACACTTTAATAGTGTTGTAATTATCGAAATTTATTTACAAAATCCGAATTTTTATTGTAATAATAGATTTCTTTTTCTATTTTTGAATTTTAATATTCTATAAACATTTTACATAAATACCTGGTCTAACGGGGAAAACCCGTGATTTTTAATTTGTTTTCACCACTCCCCAGCAAAAAAAAAGTAGCAAAAGAAGGGAAAAAGAAGCAGTGATTTTGATTCCGGTGTTGTGAAAATTCGGATCGGAACCAATGATTTTTACATAGGGGTGTCATAGGGTGGAAGTTTTCTTTTATGATCCTTTTTTATTGCATCTAAAGCCCTTTTTATAGTTTAGTGAAAAATGAGATCTTTTGATATTCCTAGATAAAATTTTCTGTATCAATGGTCATAAGCTGACTATTCGTAACAGACAACAAACTGACAAATTTTGTTAATTATACTAAACAATTTTTCCATCATATAACAGTCATTGGCATGTTTTTCTCAAATAAAACTGCTTGATGTATAGTAGTTGGCAACTGATGACCATCGGGGCTTAACGAATATATTTATAGACAAATAAAGATGCAAAGTACAAAACGTGCGTTTCGGCTTTTTACAAAACTTTCAATTATTCACATTCAGTAATCGAGCCTTACTTTTTAAATTACTTTATTCGAAATTTAATGTGAAAAATTAATACAAATGACTTAAACCTGATAACTTTTTTTAAAATAACCAAAGTTTAGTACTTAGCCATAGTTACGAATATCATATTTATTTGATAATATCTATTGCAAACGTTTAACTTTTAAAATAAGTTTTACGTCATAGATTTGAAAAGAGTTAAATTTCATTAAAAACCACATTTTTGGAAGTTGTGAAAAAGAACTGCTTTAGAATGGGAAAATCAGAACTAAATGATACTTTGGAATCAATGAACAATTGATTCCTTAAGAATCACTTCCATTTATTTTTGCTGGGTCAATATAAAAAGGGAGTATGAATACTAAGGATGGTTTTGTAGCGAAAATCAAAAATACTTGTTTTCTATCCTGCTAGCTTTAATCGAATTTTTTTAATTTTATTATCTAATTTACCAATACAATTTATCATGTTTCTTTACATTTTAACAACTTAGAAAGCATATGATTGATCTTAAATCGAAGCAAATATCATTAATTTACCAATTAAAATATTAACTAACATATACCTAAACTTCTTTAAGTTTTTTTTTAAGTATTCTGGAAAAACGTAATTTTTAAAAAATTTTATTTTTTAAAAAAACCTATTTCAAAAAAGTACGTTTTCCAAATCTTACCATGGCTTATAAATATTTTCAGTTTTGTCAAAAATTGTACACAAATCTGTTCTAAAGGTATTTTTGAATTATTTTTATGTTTTATTTTCGTAAATACTTTGCTCTGACTATAGTTTTGACAAACAGTTATTATTATTTGAATTACATTTTTTTTAATTACATTTGGTATATTTGGATAACAAATGTTAATTTTTGAACAACAAACTCACAGTTGTTATTTTTGAATTACTAAAAGTATATTTTGTATTTTATTTGCAAATTTGAAATTTTAATTATAATTTTTTGAATATCAATTGCAATGTCGGAATAACAATTGTTATTTTGTTTAGCAAGCTGAAAAAATTACATGCATATTTCAGTTTTGCCATTAACTAAAACCATATAATATTATTGAAATTCGTATTCAAGAAAAACGTGAAATCATGATATCGAAAACCACAATGTAGTATATAGCTCTAAAAAAATACAACTTTCTTCGTTATTTCGAAAAACTAAATAAAAAATAATGAAAAAAAATTAATTTTAGCATACGCCGAAAAACATTGAACAAAATATCATGATTGCTTAAACTTTTGTAACTAAAGATCTTAACGTTTAAAGCAAACTCATTTTATGGCTTAATTTAAACATTTGCAAATACCAAATATGAGGTGGTTTTGCACTACGAGTTTCCATAGTGCAAAATATTGCTGGGTAAGTACTCGCATTTACTCACGTATTTATAAATTTATGTTGCCATAATTATTGCTGTTAAAAATTTATTCTAACAATAATAACATTGAAGTCCATTCGTCAGATTTTTTATTATTATTGTACATTCTAACAATATTAAAATATATGTGAATGTATGTAAGTGGTACACACATACATACTTACATGAGCATAAGGGTGATTCGAACCAGGACTTAGGAGGAACTTTTCTTGATATTCTGTAATATCTGGCTGATCTTAGCTAATACAAAAATATTGTGGATCGTATTAGATCCAGCAATATATTTGGGAGTTAAGTAAGATATTAATTGATCCGCAAAATGGTAGATCAAATTAGATCCAGAAATATGTTTGGGAATTTAATATACATATGTTTCAGATTAAATCCAACAATACATCATATTGAATGAAGTTTATTAAAAAACGTATAAAAAAAGTAAAACTTCTAAATTAACAATTCTTTGGTACGATTGAACTCGATCTTACAGAGTTGCAGTCAACCGTTTAACTCAATGAAGAAACATTACAACAACGTAATAAAGGGTGGTTAAATTTTAAGGACCGATGTTGATTTTGAATGAAACACAAATTATTTAGGAAATTATTGTCATTTCTTTTTATTATGATAATATGGTATGGTTCAATTATGTATGGAACATAATATCGGCCAATATGGCCGCCGCGCCCTCGGCGGCATACCTCCATCCGATGGTCCAAATTTTAATTGAGGTTCTATGCCGTTAATGTGCCGAACTGTCTCATCCTATAGCTCTTAAATTGTTGCTGGCTTATCGACGTACACCTTTTCTTTGAAATAACCCCAAAGAAAGAAGTCCAACGGTGTCAAATCATATGATCTTGGCGGCCAATTGACATCGCCACCACGTGAGATAACACGGCCATTGAATTTGTTGCGCAAAAGAGCCATTGTTTCGTTAGCTGTGTGGCAAGTAGCACCATCCTGTTGAAACCACATATCGTGCACATCCATATCTTCCAATTCGGGCCATCAAAATTCGTTATCATCTCACGATAGCGAACAACATTCACAGTGACTGCCTGACCGGCCTCATTTTGGAAAAAATACGGTCCGATGATGCCGCCAGCCCATAAACCGCACCAAACAGTCACTCTTTGTGGGTCCATTGGTTTTTCGACAATCACTCTTGGATTATCATTCGCCCAAATGCTGCAATTCTGCTTATTGACAAATCCACTGAGGTGAAAATGTACCTCTTCACTGAAAATGATTTTCTTCGAAAATGGATCATCCACTGTTGCCATTTCTTGCCACCATTCTGACCATTGACGACGTTTGGAATGGTCAAGAGGCTTAAGTTCTTACAAAAATTGCACTTCGTAAGTTTGTAAATGCAAGTCTTTATGCATAATGTTCATCAACGACGAGCGTGAGAGGTGTAATTGTTGGGCACGACGACGAGTTGAGATGGAATAGCAGCAATATTTTCTGCAGTACGAGCTGTACGAGCATGCACTGGTGTTTTCCCATCTCCTACAGACCCGATTTGCTCAAATTTTTGCACGATTTTTCCGATTGTACGCACATTTGGACGATTAAATTGACGGAAAAATCACGAAGTGCATGAAATGCATTTTGATTTGAAATCCCATTTTCATAATAAGCCTGAATAACTTTAAAGCGTTGCTCGATTGTGTATCTTTCCATGGTTCAATTTGAGTTAGTCTAAAATTGAGAAATGTCAAAAGAAATGCAGAAAAAAACTTGACGCTTAGGTGTGGTGCACTAGTGCCAAAGTTTCTGCTTTGGCACTAGTGCATAAAGTTTAGACTTTCTTGCTTTTTCGGCATTTAAAACTTTAGCCCTTGTTTCAGCATGAGATTAAGGCTTTTTAGTTTTGAGGCTTTCTTGCTTCGAGGCTTTCTTATTTTTTATTTTTAGCACTCTGCACATCTTATTGTTTAATAAATTCCTTGCAAAAATGCGCTTGCAAAGATGAACCATTATTAAACAATAAGGTGTGCAGAATTCAAAATAAAAAGCCAAACAGATGGTGGTAGAAGCAGCAAAAAGTAAGGTGTCTTGAAAACTTCCATCTGTCAACTTCCTTCCATCTGTCATATGAACACATTTTAAATTTCATTTTGATCTGGAGCTGTTCAAAAAAGTCGCTTCAGTAATCTTTTTTATTATGGAAAATTAGTTATGTCATTAAATATTTACATAAGAAAGGTTTATCGGTGAAAGAAAGGACTTTTCATACACAATAGTAAAAAGTTAACTTCTTGAATTTGAACGTGGTCGTACAGCATTGAAGATGAACCACGAAGTGGACGTTCAAAAACTGCAACAACAGCAGAAATCATAGCTAAAGTACATTATATGGTATTAGAAGATTAACGAGTGAAACTGCCTAAAATAAGTTATGTCATAGGTCTCGAGTCTATATTATTTTGCATCAAGAATTACAGATAACAGAATTTTCTGCAAGATGGCTGCCTCTTTTGTTAACAGTTGATGGAAAACACATTGGACTGAAAATTTCTCAAGATCGAATTAAGTGAAATCAAACGGATTTTCAGCGTCGTTTCATAACTGTTTATTAAACACGGATCCCCTACTACGCACCAGAGACAAGAGAATAACCAGAACAATGGACTGAACCTAGAGGAAGTGCACCAAAGAAAGCAAAATTGTTTCAATCGACTGGTAAGGTTATGGCAACCGTTTTCTATGTTTAGAAAGGTACTTAAATTTACATCAAGACAACGCACCAGCACACAAGAATGTTTTAAAATGACAAAAATCAACTAATTGATCGATTCATGAAAATATCCAAATACTTTTTATTTATTTATTTATTATTATTTATCTATGGAATTTTATTTCTTACAGACATTTTAAAAATATTATTATTAAAATAACTTAACTAAGAGTTTAAAAAAATTATAATTGCGTTTTTTATTACTATAATTGATTAAATGTATTACACATTCTCCTGAGAGGGTCAGCATCAGCATAATTAGCTCTAAAAAAATTTACCGACAATGGTAAAAAATTACGGGATGCACGTTGGGGAATGTTAAATGAAATTTCATTAATCAAAAATCCAGAGCAGATATCACCATTAATTATATTCAAAATAAATGAAACATTCAGCATAGTTCTACGGCTTTTTAAAGTAGGCAAGTCGAGCGTTGTATGAAGGCAAATTATACGGGCTAAACTGTAATCCTCGAAGAAAAAACAACAGGAACTGCTTTTGCACGGATTCATTTGCATCAGAATGCGTTTGGTAAATTGGATCCCATATTACCGAACCATATTCCAGAATCGGGCGCACAAGAGACATGTACAATGTTTTCGCAATGTACGGATCATTAAACTCTTTTAACCAGCGTTTTATATAACCAAGTGTACCCCTAGCCTTGTTTATTGCACTTGTAGTGTGTGCCATAAAATTTAGCTAAGGGTCAAGCAAAATACCTAGATCTAGGAAACTGTCGACCAAATCAAGTTGATGACCTCCCAGAAAATAGTTTACGGTAATTTGATTAATTCTTACAAATCGCATAAGTTTGCATTTTTTCAAATTAAGCTCCATTAAATTCACGTTGCACCATTTGTAAAATGAATCCAAATCCTCTTGAAGGCGATAGTGATCCAAAAATTGGCTATAACGTAAAAAAACCTTGACGTCATCAGCGTACATTAAAACATTTGAAAACTTTATTACGTTTGGCAAGTCATTAATAAACAATGAAAATAGTAGCGGCCCAAGGTGACTTCCCTGTGGTACACCAGACAGTACATTTATTCTTTTCGAAAACAATTTGTTAAATCGAACAGTCTGTGACCTATTTGACAAATACGAATATATCCACTTTATGCTATGATTTGTAAGTCCCATTAATTGTAGTTTATTTATAAGAAGAGAATGATTTACTTTATCGAATGCTTTACTGAAGTCGGTGTAGATAACATCAGTTTGCTTTCTTTGAAAAAAGCCGCGATTTATGATGGTCGTAAGTTGAAGAAGATTTGAAGTTGTAGAACAATGTTTTTGAAATCCATGTTGATAAGGAGATATTAGATTCGAAACTTGATAACGTAAATGTTCAGTAACCAGTTTTTCAAAAAGCTTGGGTATTATACTCAGCTTTGCAATACCCCTGTAATTTTCAATTTCTGATTTGTTGCCTGATTTAAACAGTGGCACAATATAAGATTCTTTCCAAATTTTTGGAAAAACCCATATTTAATTAAAATATTAAACATAAGTGTCAGAGGGATGGCTAAAGCTTCAGCGCAGTTAATTAAGATGCAACTAGGAACTTTATCAGGACCAAAATCAAATAAAAATTTAAGTCGGTTTATTTCATTTGAAACTGTGTACGTATCAAATAACGGTAAGGATATCGATTGATTTTCGACTAAAGCAAACGGGTACGCGATTGAATTATTATACGTTGCATTTGAGTAGGTGGTTGAAAAAAACTCAGCAAACATGTTACTTATAGATGCATCATCACTAGATTGTGTTTTTTGAAATGTCATCGTAGCAGGATTACCAGATGTCTTTTTCTTCGAGTTAATGAATTTATAGAAGGACCTTGGATTGTGTTTTAAATTGATTTTAATTTTATTTAAATAACGTGTGTAACAAACTTTATTTAATCTCGTATATTCAGCACGGCTCACAGAATATCTTAGATGATCTACAGAAGATCCAGATCGTTTAAATTTATGGCAATATTTACTCTTTTTATTTTCAGCACGGGACAGTACCTTATTATTCCATGGCGGTCCAGATAATGGCTTAATTATCTTTTTAGGAATACAGGAATCCAAAAAAGAAAACATTTTATTGTAAAAAACATCAAATATATGAGACATAGCAACGTATGAATCAGAAGAAAATGATAAAATATTACTCCAACTTGTAATAAGTTCGTTTAACCTATAGTAGTTAGCTTGCTTAAAACAAAAGGATTTTACGGTAGTGTTTGATGATACTAATAAATGTTCTGATAGGATAGATACCCAGCAAAATAAAATGGATGTTATTCTTTAGGAATCTCTTTTTCATAACATCCAAAGAAGTTGATAGTGTAAATTTTCCGATTTGAAAGTAGCTATTTTAACCAACTTCCAAGATGTTGATATTATCTACTTCTTATGAAGTCATATATATAATTTTTTTTAACAATTCCATACACATTTGAATTTGTAAGTAAATTTTTTAATATTTATTTTAATTTTTAATTTAAAACTTTTTATAAAAGAAGCTGACTAATTTTAATCAATAAAACATAAACTTTTTTATTTGATAATAAAATAAAAATCATCGTTGGTCTATATTGTGTGCAAGAAGTTTTACATATATTAACTTCCTTTAAATCACTGTTCATTATTTTATTTGCATTAGTTGACCACGGAATACTTTAGTGGCTTTTTACTTATAAATTTAACTATTTTTATACAGAAAAATCACAAATAAATGTCTTCTTTGCGAATATTTCTTGTTATTATTTTAAATTTTCTGTTGATTGGCCCTGTGTGATTTATTAAATTCAAACAAAAACATTTGAAAACATGACCCTCAGGTGCATAATCCTAGCTGTAGCGAGTTGTGACTGTAATAAGGTTACTTTTAATTCATTCCTAAAATGTAATTAAAAATTAGAACATTGATTTTGTTATAAACATATTATTTACTTACATTTAGTAGATTTTGTTCTTTTATTGTTTTACCGAATTCGGTTTACATGTCCTGTGCATTTCAACTGCCATAATCCATGTGGTTCCTACAAATATTTTGTACCACATTGAGACTTGTAGCTAACTGGAGCACCGCTTTAAATTGGTACATACAGATTCAGTTTTAAAATGAAGATTACAACTTTGAGAAATTATTTTATTACAAAAAAACACATTATAAACTTACATTTAGTAGATTTTCTTCTTTAATTGTTTTAGCCATTTGGTATACATGTCCTGTATATTTCAGCTGCCATAATCCTTGTGGTTTCTGCAAATATTTTGTACAGGTTCATTTCTAAAATGTATATTACATATTATAGCAATGATTTTATTATAAACAAAACATTATTTACTTACATTTAGTAAATTTTGTTACTTTGTTAAAAATTTGTTTACTTTCTTCACAAAAAAGTCTTCTTCTTTTTTATAAAATAAAAAGATGTGTAATTAAACAGCTGATTTTATGTTATTATTAGTGTTGCGGATTGCATGAGTTCGGGTACTCGTATAAGTAACCAATATAAAATAAGAAGGTATTATAAATAATATTAATACAAATATTAATGCATATGAATTAATATTTATGCATTATTATGAATTAATTATGAATTAAGCGAAATGTGAAAAAAGAGAGGGATCGAATGACTGCAATTTTGAATGCGTCAAGATCCAACAAGGAAACGCCGAATGAATCATCGTGTTCGACTCAGTTGCCGATTGAACCATCAGGAACATCTCCTCCCGATGTGGTCATTAACGAACAGCCAGCGCTATTTTGCCAGGGTTCGTCACAATCTCTGCAGCAAAAGCTACAGCAGTGGTATGTGGAATATAATCCAACAGTGAAATGCTGCGATAGCCTATTAAAAATATTAAAATCCGAAAATATGGATGTTCCTACGAGTGTTGTCGGCCTTATGCAACGTACTAAAAGAGGTGTAGTGAGAACCGTTGCACCAGGGGAGTACATCCATATTGGCGTAGAAACACAGTTATTAAAAGTAAAGGATGTGCTTTCGCAGCATTCTGGTAATATATTGTTGGATATAAATATTGATGGGCTGCCATTGTATAAAAGTTCTGCTGTTGGATTGTGGCCAATTTTAGCAAAATGTGTTGACGAGCCCCTTGTAGGCGTTTTTTTAGTAGGGACTTACATTGGAAAAAGCAAGCCGACAAACGTCAATAACTATCTTCACGATTTTGTGGAAGAATTGAAATTATTAAAAACAGGTTTACAAATAGGAGAAAAAACATTTAAAGTTTTTATCCGTTCTTTTATTTGCGACACCCCGGCAAAGTCATTCATTTGCGGCACAAAAGGGCATAATGCACTGAACGGTTGCCACAGGTGTATCCAAAAAGGGTCTAGAATTGGTCATAGAACGGTGTATTCAAGTTCTGCAGGTCAAAAACGAACGGATTTGGATTTTAAAAATCGAAAAGATAAAGATTTTCATAAAGGGCTGTATTTACAAACTGGATCCAATCTAGAAAATTTGGGCATTGCAATGATCACGCAGTTTCCATTAGACAGTTTACATCTTTTGGATCTAGGCATAACTAAAAAATTATTAACACTCTTGCTTACCAACAAAAGTAACCAAGAAATTCGGCCTGCCACAAGAGTAAGAATCTCAGGTTTGCTAGCTTCTTTTGCACCTTATATAGTAAAGGAATTTGGAAGAAAATCAAGAACACTTGATGAAATGGCCAGGTTTAAGGCTGTGGAGTACAGACAAATTGCTTTGTACACGGGAATGGTATTGATTAAAGATTATGTTGACCCGGAATTTTATCAACATTTTTGTTTATTTGTCGTAGGTTATAGATTATTTGTTGGATCACAAATATTTAATAAAACTATAACATACAAAAGCGCCAAAGACATGTTCGAAAGTTTTGTAAAAGATTATTCACTCTTTTATGGAATTGAAAATCTTTCTTACAATGTTCATAATATTCTTCACGTGGTAGATTGCTATGAAGAATATGGAAATTTAATGCATGTATCTGCATACAATTTCGAGAGCTTTTTACAAAAAATAAAGCAGAATATAAAAATGCCGAGATTTATAGAACAACAAATTTTCAATAGATTTGTAGATGCACCCATAATTTTGCCAGCAGTTCAAGATCAAGTTGTAAGAAAAAGCAAAAATGGAGAAGTTAAGTCCTTTTTTCTCAATGGCTTCACTTACAAGACAACATCGCCCGACAATATTTGTTGTATAAGCAACACTACGTATATTGTAATATCACGTATTTTTGAAAGTGGATATTGTATTGGAAAAAAATTTGTAAATCTAAAAAATTTTTTTGAAATTCCAACAAATTCTCTTGACATCGGTATTGCTTACAGCGAAAATAATGAAATTGACAATATAGAGAACACATTTTGCTTAAAAGATGTAACAAAAATTCAACTTCTACCATATCAGAATGGTGCAGTACTGATCCCTCTAATAAAATAAAAAAATAATTATGTTTTAATATTTTTTTTAATTTAAGAACACTTCAAAAATGTACAAAAAAACTATAAATAAAAAAACAGATGCCTCTCAAAAAATGAAGCACACAATGAATTAAAATTTATGATTGGAGTACTTACAAACAAAATTGACTTCTTAACAGGTAAGAATTATATTATAATTTGTTTATTCTTTATAACAAATATCCTATTTTTCAGAAAATTGTGAAACAATTAAAAATGAATTAAAAGGTAATTAAACTTTAAAACTTTACTGTTGGTTTGTGTATTACTGGTCTCAACGAAAGCAAAATATCAAAAAAAATTTTATGACGAATGTTAATGTCAATTTTTATCATTGAGACTATTAGAGATAGACCAACATAGGTTTACCATAAAATCTAAACACTTTTAACATATTTTTATATATTTAATCGATGATATAGTTACTAAGATATGCTAAATTTTAAATTTATTTCCTTTTTATATAGATATCAAAAAACAAAATTCTATCGTTATGGATGCATTAACTAAAATACATAACCCCGTAGATGAAGAAGGTTATAAAACTTTTAGAAATGAAATAAAAGGTAAGAAAACATAACTCAAAAACGTAAAATGCATATTACTTAAAAATATTGAAAACTGATCAACTAATTTTTAAATTTTTTTCATTTATTTAGACATCAAAAATCAAAATTCTTTGGTTTTGGACGTGTTAAGCGAAAATACCGTGGCAATTAAAAAATCAATAAAAGATTGTACCCCAAAACATACAAAATTATTTCCAATTAAAACTTTGGAAGAATTGGAAAAGTTAGAAGATGATATAAATGAGACCAACGAGAAAGAATATGTAAGTGTTACCTATTATAAATTTTGATTGACAGAGGACTGAAAACTCTTATTCTAAGAAAATAAGATTATTAAGTTTTAAAAAAAAATACTTTAAATTCAATAATAACTTTGCATTTTTTTGTTTTTATTAAATTTATTAAAAATTCTCTTTCAGTGTTCTACGGTACGCGCAATAGCCGGACATCGTGGTTTAAAAAAGGGACTTTCCGAAATTTTGGTGCCAAAATTGTTAAACGAATTCAATGTAGATGGAATTCACAATAAGAAGCGTTTTCTTAACTATCCAAAATTTGTAAATATTTTATTTGGTAAGTAATTGACAAATAACTGATTTTTTTTTTTTTGAGGGATATTTTCTCCATTGATCCTTTTCACTAAATTTTAACAAAAACGGAATTAAAACTTGTAAACAAAATTTTAATTTTTCATTTTAAATTTTTTAGCTGGAACATACACAGAAGGATGTACAGATAAATCGTTTAAAGATGATTTAAGATCCACTTTGAAGTTGGCCAAAAATCGGCATTTTAAAGGAAAAAAAAAACAATACAAAAAGAAAATACAACACAACAAAATGTTGATACAATTCAACATGAAGTTAATAATTTATTAACTGGGATTTGAAAAAATATTTTTTTGAATATATTATAAATATATATATTATATATTATAAATATATATATTATTTATTATAAGTATATTATAAATATATACAGTTATGTGCAAAAAAATAGGCACTTGCATGCAACAAATTTGAAGTAAAAAACACACATACATTTTGGAAAGAAACTAACAATATTATTTTTAGATTATAGTACAACAACAAATCTTCATTTTAAGCAACAATTCAAACTTTGTTGTTGCAATTGAAAAAAACAACATTGAAAAGTATTATAATTTCCTTTATAAAAACTGTATATTATTTCCTTGTATATTATTTGGATTATTTTTTTTAACTTTAAATGGATTTATTTTTTTTGTTACTTTTGTTTTAATAAAAATACTTGTATTATATTATTCTGATATTATATATCATTTGAATAACTTTTTTAACACTTATATAAATAATTATATCTTTATTTGATCTTATTTCAATATTAATGTCTTATTCATTAAGCTAAAGATCTTTTTTTTTATAAAAATTCTTATTTTATTTTCAATATTTCGGTAAGAATTTGTTAGCATCTTCAGGAAAACAAAATTTTTATAATTATAAAAAGTTGACTATATAAAAGTTTGTCAACTTTTTAAAATTATAAAAATTTTGTTTTCCTGAAGATGCTAACAAATTGTTAGCGAAATATTGAAAATAAAAAAAGAATTTTTATAAAAAAAGATCTGTAGCTTAATGAATAAGATATTAATGTATATTATATTATTTCCTTGTATATATTATTTGGATATTATATATCATTTGATTAACTTTTTTACTTTTAATGGATTTATTTTGTTACTTTTGTTTTAATAAAAATACTTGTTGAACTAAAATGAACGAACCTGTTTTAACATATAAATTTAAGTCAATAATAGTAATAATACCAATAATAATAATAATTTAAAAAAAATAATGATAATAGTATTACTAAAAATAATAATATTATAATAATAATAAAAACAATAACAATAATTATAAAAACAATAATAATAAATATAATAATAATAATAGTAATACTAATAATGATAATAACTATAACAACACTACCAATTTTAATAATAATAGTAATAATTATAATAATAACAATAAAAATAAAAATAATAACATAAAAAAATAAAGCAACTTTTTATAACACCTTAAATACCAATGAAAAAGAGCATCCAAACATTGAATTTTCATAGCATCTTAACACTTATTTATATAAAGTGACAAGACCCTATGTTTAACAACTTCTGTAAACTAATGAAAAATCTAATATGATCAACGAATTTTTATAGCATCGAGTAGCTATAAAAAACAACTTCCTCCCAATGACACACACTCCAATGTTAAAATCATTAATGATTCACCTAAGTTTTCACAACTTCGAGTTCAGTAGATGTTGTGTTTTTACTACTTCTTCCTCAGCTCTTATTTTGCTGGGTATAATTAATTCAAAAGCAGGGTGATGCCGGTCTTCAGGAATTGTAATCGGTGTTGTCCGATTTATATAACAATCTTCTCTATCGTTTACAAATACTAAATCCAGAATTCTAGGATAATCATTCAGTATGCCGTTTATTTGAAAAAGACTCATGTCATATAAGAAATTAAAAAAGTCTTTCCAATTCTCGTGTATATTGGTTTGGACATAATATTTATCATCATCCAAAAAATTCCAGGATATTGATGGCATTTTAAAATCTCCCATAATTATAAGAGAATCATTTCTCTTAACCGAACTCGAAACAGATCTAATAGCTTCGGCATGTTGAATATATAAAGACTGCGGGGATGATGGAGGAATATAGGAACATGTTACAACTACCTTTTTATGTTTTAGTTTAATGATGACAGATATAAATTCAATATCAACAGATGATTGAGTAATTAAATGTTCAGCAGGCAAACAACTGGAGACAGCAATAAGAACACCGCCATCAAAAGTACCACGATCTCGACGAAAAATATTATATTTGTTGCAAAGAATTTCGGTATTAAAGTAAGTATCATTAAGCCATGTTTCAGTAAATACAATGACTTCATTATTAATATTAAAGCTTTCTAAATACAAATTCGACAGTTTTGTTCTTAAACCACGAACATTTTGGTAAACTAAAGACAATGTGTTAACAGTAGCACTATTTAGTTTTTTGCGTTACTCCTTTCACGTTGTGGAAGAACGCCAATATTATTAGATCGTGGTCTTTCCTTATAAATATATTCTCGAACCAGAGTATTTTCAGGCCAGAAGTTAGGATCAAGAAGATTTTCAAAAAGGTTAGCAGAAACAGCAATTTTAAAAGATGCAATAGATCTTGGTGCAGAAAATTTAAATTTATGAAATTTAAATTTATGATGTACAAATTGTTTGACCACCTTGACTACCACCTGCGTTTTACATTGAATGAAAATTCAATTGCAGCTGTAAACGATTATTTTTACACGATTTTTATAAATTTTTAATTGAAGATATTGTTTGTTCATGCTCTTATTTTACATGACCTATTTTACTCATTACAAGTAGGTACTTATTTTAGCCACTATTGCTAACCAGTGATTTCAATATTACAAGTATCTGCTTATTGCAATAAGTATTGGTAAGGATCTCTTCTTTGGCCCTGAACCTTTCTGTGGTGTATCCATGGGGTATATCAGAGAAACTCTTAGGATTTGAGGGGAATCCAATACCATTAAGTGCTGGATTGCTACCAGCACTTGGACAGTGCCAAGCTAAGAGATTCATCGTCCCATCTAGTGGAAAATCTAGGAGACCTTTTTCTATAAACAGGAAGGACCTAAGGACCTTAACAGGATTTTTCACTGGACACTGTAATCTCAGATACCATTTGTAGCAGAAGACCCGTCGCCTTAGGATTGTAAAACTTCACACATAATCCTCGAGATACTGTACGTTCTGGTATTTCACCAAAAATCAAATTAAAATCTGGAGTGGTACACGAATGTCCATTGCATTTTCGTCAGGCAACTGGACCCTGCACTTCGCGAGCTCATTCGCAATCTTGTTACACTCAATGTCATGGTGCCCACGACCCCAATAGATGTGCACTCTCAGGCTAGCACAAAGTCTACCTTAAAAGTCCTTGCACCCTTGGATAATAGATGAATATTTGAAATCGTCGGAGACCGACCCCAAGCGTATAACATAGCAGACGGGTGTATGTATGTCTTTCCCCGGCCACAAGCGAAAATACTTAACTCGATTCACCCTCGTGAACATTAATATAAATATATATGTATGAAGCTTTATCCATTTGTATTACAATAAATGTTAGTGTGTGTGTGTGTGTATACATTTTAATAAAACAAAAGACGGCTACAATCGACTAAATAAATAACCTTGACACATACAAACATAACAGTAAATGAAAAAAAAAGAAGTGAAAAACAAGAGAGGATTGTTTTTTTAAGAAATGTTTTCATTTGTACATACTTATGTTAGTAACAAAACAAAAACAACACAACATTCTAAAAATAGTCACTACACTACAAATATTATGTACTAAAAGTATATATTAGGGACAGTAAAGATTAAATTTCTTTCAAAAAATAAATGTATTTTCTGAAGTGTTTCGAATATGGAAATGACATATTTATTTTGTTTAATCTGTGGGAAACTCTGTTTATCAAACTTTATAAATTGTCAATAAAAATACTTTATTAATTTAGCTTGTAATTTGTAAAAAAAAGTCTAATCGTTTTCATATATAAAAACTAATATACAAAAAGAATAATTCCTTATTTTTGTAAATAACAATTGGTGACCCCGACACTTACAAATTGTTAGAAATCGAATTTAAATTTTTACAAATATTTTTAACTACTTAAAATTTTATGATACTTTTTCTGTGTAAAATACAAAGGAAATATATTACAAACTTAGAATCAAAGCGTTTAAGCTAAAATATTCTTTACGATTAAAAATACAGATGCTGGTCTTCTTTATTTGGGGGCCAAAATTTGTATGTGGGTTCCAACCAAATTTCCAGGAAAATCCGTTTTTTTTTTTCGCAAAAATATAGTTTGGCTTCAGTTTTTTTCAGCATCTGTTATTTCAAACTTTATCCATTGAGGACAAACTGTCATTTCCATGACATGCAGAGTCTCAGACATATTCTTTGGCACGACTCGCTTTGATAGTCCCAACTTAAAATCAATTCCGACACTTAGCTGGAACGATCCCGTTGATCTGTCTCCAGCACATACCTAAATGCCACTATGTTCAGCCGAAAATAGCTTTCAAAGCTTTAAAAGAAATAATAAAATGCGTTTCAAATAGAGGACTTTGAATTAAACACTTGCTTTTCATCCGGTAATTTAAAGATGATAGATATCTGCTGAGAAATCTTCTTTGCACTATTAAATTTTTGTACTCTCTTCATTATTCGGTTCAGAATTATAATCGAGAAGAAAAACATTTTATTTTAATATATACATATGTAATTATTTTTCCAAACAAAAATTGTAAAAAAAATATAAATCAGCTGACGCAAATATTACAATACACATAGCATATTATAATTATCGATAAACAGGTAACCTCGTCGTGTCAGGGAGTACCAAATTGGAATTGACGTTGAGTTAAAGTGATAGAATAGTGGTGATTATATTGATTTCGATTATAAATTTGAAATTAGGCGTTTCTTTATACACCCAAATCTATCGAAATCGTGAGCGTAATGATAGACAAAACACCTTCCAGAAAAACATTTTTCAGAAAAATTGCCGGAAATATGTGAAAATGTAACGATTTAATGTACACCACATTCTCCAATATTCTTACATATCTTTTCAACAAAATAATTTTAATATTCTTAATACTTTTTCAGCACTGTATTAATACATATATTTAAATAAATAAAATATATGTATGGAAAATGTTTTTTCTCATTTTTTTGTTTGTTAAAATACTGCATAAATGCTTACAAAGTATCATTGTCCTCGAAAAAATTGAAAAAGCAGTACATTTTTAAACAAACTGCATTTGTTGAAATTCCACTTAGACCATGGTCTAAAAAAAAAAACAATAATAAAATAGAAAACATTATTTTTTTGGGAGAAAAAAAAACTAAACCCAAAATCATGAAGATTGTTTTATAAAGTGTTGTAATCCATTTCGGCGATACTAGATAGGGTACTACAATATTTTTTAACTATTTAAAAGTATGTAATATTGTTTCTTATCACTTAAAAACGGAACTAAATCTATACAGTTCAATTTAATCGATTTAGATTAAGTTAGTTAATAATGACAAAATGATACCTTAAGCCATTTATGAGTTGGTGATATAAACATTTTAGAAGTAATGTATCAAAAAATAAACTTTCAAAAATATTTTAATTATTACTTTACATTTACGAATCATATATTACGTAATCAATAATGAGTTACTTATTACTTTATGCTTGCAAATAATGAACAAGGTAATGATCTATCATTACAAGGTAACGCATGCGAATATCGCACCCATTACCAAAGTTTTGTTGGGATATCAACTCCTACTGAATGTCTGTAGGAGTCTGTTTTTTGAATGACTGATTCAAATAGTTAAAAAATATATTTCTATGTATTTCAATTGATTCTTCATTTAAAAAACAAACTTTACTTATTACTTTTTAAATAAACTACAGTCGGTAACGGAAAATATATTGTGAGTGTACCAAATCAGAAACAAACAAACGGCAAAACACTGGCAAAGCACTTTAACAGGGGCTTCAAGTGCTGGCAAAAAGTGTTTTCCCAATACCAAACCAAATTTCCAGTGATTCGAATGAAAAACGTTGGGAAAACAAATAAAAAGTTGGTGTTTTAAAAGCTTTTTCACACAAAAAATTTGTTTCAATTTCAATAACTGTACAACAGTATAAAAAAAGATTTTTCACGATATTGATTTTCACCTCAAATTTTATACAATTCGTTTTCACGTAAATTTGATATTATTTTAATATTGTTTTTCTTGTGAAACCTTTGGGTTTATTGTGATTGTATATTTCTTATAAAATAGAAAATGATGTTCATTTTCACAATTTAACTTATGATTCCGTATATATCATATTGTTGGATATAATCTGATACAATTCGATTTCACATTTTCGGAGCAAATTACATCTTTCTAAATCCCCAAATATATTAGTGGATCTAGTTTGAAGATTAGCTAGATATAACAGCAGATATGAAAGAATATCAAATTGGATATGATTAAATATTACGCCATATAAATTTTTCTACTCGGTTGGTTACAATTCATATAATAACTGATTTTTGTTAACAATTTGAAAAAAAAAAATAGATTATAACTGCCAACTGAAACACAATTCAAGTAACTCATTATTTCCACTTTAAAAGTAATGCAGAATGCAAGGAGCTGGCATAACACATTAGTAGTAACTCATTATTTGCACTTTAGAAGTAATACAATGGGCAGGGCTAGGTCATTATTGTTAATCCAAAAATAATGAGCTGCAATTACTAAATTTTTCATTTGTAAGATCAGCTAGATATTACAGAATATCAAACAGGATATGATTACATATTTCTCGGGTGGCTTTGTTGGGTGGATGAGGGTGTACTATGTATTTATTTAAATGTTTTTGAAAATTTTGCCACAACCGATTTTAATTTTTTCTATTGTGAGTTTAACATTTATATTTTACTCCATATTTGTATATATTTTTATTGCTGT
Source organism: Eustalomyia histrio (assembly GCA_949748255.1). Classification (NCBI taxonomy): domain Eukaryota; kingdom Metazoa; phylum Arthropoda; class Insecta; order Diptera; family Anthomyiidae; genus Eustalomyia; species Eustalomyia histrio. The sequence continues at coordinate 105,708,290 of OX456525.1, read as the reverse complement.
TTTAGTCATTGTTTTAAATAACTATATTTATTCATTTGGGATTTTTTCTACATTTTAACATTTTTTGACATAAAACTTTGTAACCACATTAATTTATTTAGTTATCATGAGATTTGTTTATTGTAATGAATATACTAGCAGTGTCATACAAACGAGTTTTTATATGAATTTGTTATTTTTTTTACATTTTTAGTTGTGTAGGTGTTCATTAGAGTGGGCAGAATTTAAAAAATTTTTGAATTCTGATGTTTTACTACTGCCTAAATATTCTTGATAAATATTCCAAAGCGGGGAAATTTTTTTTTATCAGATTCTTTAGATTTGTTCGTTGCTTTATTATTTATTTGATATTCGAAATATTGAAAATTGATCATTAATTTTGTTAAAAACATTTAGTGAAATTCTAAGAACTTTGTCACCTGACGATTTCTTTAAGCAAGAAAAAAATCCGAATTTGTAAGGTATGCTTTGGGATTCCAGCGCATTTAGTTATCTAAATAAATTTTTATCAAAAACAAAGTTACTATCGATATCAAAAAAGTGTTCATATTCGTATTTAGCGTACCAAAATTAACTATAAAAGATGTATCACACGATCAAAATTAAAAGTTGATAGGAAGACACTAAAAAAAAGTTTTCAAAAATTTTAATTTTCTCCTTCACAACTTTTCGGCATTGACAGAACTTTAGAATCGAAAATGTTTAATAATTGGCCCACTCTCGTGTTTATCCATTTCATTTTTGAAAATTTGCAAGTGTGTGAAAATTTTAACTTTTGTGGTAAATTTTATGCGGTTTTATTATAACATAAATTGTGGGAAAATTATGTCATTGGAATTCTGATTTATATTATTTACAATAAATAATTTGTAATATCTAATTAGTAATATTTACGTTTAACAGAACATTTTTTTACTGCTGAGTGATCAAAAATAAGTAGGGTAATATGTTGTACCAAGAAACAACTGAATTTCAGATATGTGTGTTCTATAAAAGTCACCAGACTCTTATTTGAGTGAAACATACTTAAAAAATGTCGGAAGTAAAATATATTGTTTGCCCTAAATTCTTTTCACAATATCAATATTGAGGATCGAATTAAATCTAAAGCGTAGTGACGAATTTTACCTTATCTTGCCAGTACAGGACATAACATTAAAATTTCATATTTGGGTTTTTGACATCAATTGATGTCAATATCAATTTACAACTGATATAATTTTAAATATATTTTGTTTGTTTTGATTTGTGATAGTTATATCTTACCAGTACTGTTAAATTGAAAAATAAAATGGATAAGGACAAACTATCATTTCTGAATTACAAAATTCAACTTTGAAAATTCTCTTCAGAATTTTGTCCTTTATCCTATGTTATCAAAAATAAAAATTTGACCTCTGGTAAAATAAGGTGCCTTTGTCAAATCTCGTCAATAAAATATGGTTTTTAAATTCTAGTACTGTTTTTTTACTAGTTATAGGTAAGGCAAAAAGAACTGGTTACAATTCGTATAATAAAAACTGAGTTTTGTTAACAATTGGAAAAAAAATGAAAATACCAAAAATAAAAATAGATTTTAACTGCCAAATAAGTACACTCAAAAAAAAAGTTAGTAGAAAAATTTGTAAACGGTTTTCAATCCCAAATTACCATTTTTGTACTGATTTTTAGTAAAAAAAACTATTGTTTAGTAAAATTTTTTGGTATTAACATATTAAAAATTACACAATTTTTACATAATATTGACTAATTTTTGTTGCTACTCTTTAAAATCAAGAATATATTGCCATCTAATACACACAATTTACTCGAAAGCTATATAACAAATCGAAAATTTATAGTTAAGGAAAGCGATTTTATAAGCATTCCACAAAATATACATGCCGGTGTTCCACAAGTTAGTATATTGGGAGCACTTTTGTATATCCTATATACCTCTGAGATGCCAACGATTAGTGACACACATACTTCCACATTTTCCGATGATACGGCGATCCTAAGTTGCCACAGTAACCCACTCGAGGCTTCTCGAATTTTACAGAATCACGTTTGTCAATTAGAAGTGTGGATATATCAGTGGAAAATAAAGGTGAACGAGCAGAAATGTGGTCATATTACTTTTATGTTAAGAAGAGAAACTTGCCCTTTAATCCGAATAAATAATGAAAACATACCCCAACATACAAGTGTCAAATATTTAGGCATTCATCTTGATCGTCGACTCACGTGGAAGAATCATATAGATGCAAAATTAACCCAGATGAAATTAAAAATCATTGAAATCAATTGGTTAATCGGAAGAAACTCCAGACTCAGCCTCGATTGTAAACTATTGCTGTACAACTCGATCATAAAACTCATATGGTGTTATGGAGTTCAACTCTGGGCAACGACCTCCCATTCTAATGTTCAGAGAATTCAAAGAGAGCAGAACAACATTTTACGATTAATAACAGGCGCACCTGGTATGCAAGAAATTCAAATATACACTCAGATTTGAATGTTCCTCTAGTTAAAGATGAGGCCGTGAAATCTACCTAAAGCTATTTAGGTAAACTGCAGACTCATCCAAATGAACTAGCGCGTAATCTACTTGGAAATCGCGGCCACCAGCGTCTGAGAAGGAGGGCCACAGCCGGCTTGGCATACTATTACAAAGGACCTATGCTTTGACAAAAATTGAGATAATACATGAATAAATGATATTTTGTCTGGCACTGGCTGGACTAAGTAACTTAGTTTTTAGCTTATAAGATTTGTAATACTTATTGTTAGTTAGGAACTGAAAGTGAAGATACTTTTCACAACCCTTTAAAAATTAAAATTTGACCTTATAATTCAAAAACTTGACTCAAAAAATATTTTTCAGTACAAAAATTAGCAAATTAAAACAAAATGATAAATTCGTTTTTATTTTTACTGTTTTTGATTTTGAAAATGTATTTTTAATTTTGTCTAAAATATTTAAAAAAAATATATAAATACATAAAATAAGAATTTTACCAATATTTATTAGCAGTTATTAACTTTTCTGCCTTTTCCATTTCACCAGTATTTAGTAGATCGATTTTAAATTACAGTTTACATCAATTTACTAATTTTTAATAGCAATTTGATTGTACTAATATTAAAAATATTTGGTAATTTTTTTTTGCTGATTTTAGCAAACAAAAACAAAAAAAAGCAAACGTCCTCATTATCAAAAACCCAACATTCGGTTTTTAAAAACCTTTTTAGCATGTATCACATGCCTGCGGGAAAAGGGCCTATCCCAGTACACGTCACGTGACCGGTTCATTTTGGTAGGCACCGGTCACGAGACCGTTTTTTTTGTATTTTCAAAAGATATTTTGACTTTTTAAAAGATATTTTGTTAGAGTATTGCGTTATTTCCAAAAATTTGTTGTTGTTGCAAAAACTATTTACATAGATAAGTCACTTTACTTTACCGAAATGTTTTACAGAGTGAGGGAATATTCTTTATTTTGTTATTCTATATTTAAACAATTTACAACCTCTAGAGTAAAGGTTTTTTCTTGTCTAACCCTCAATTGGTACAGAGATGCAAGTTCGTACCCACGAACAAAGATATTTTTATAGCGTACGTCCACGTACATAATCTAGTTAAACGAAATAAGACTAATTGTGTATCACATATGATGTGCAAGCGTATCAATCATGACGCCTGTGCATCATTTATTTATGTATTTAGTCTATGGAAAATAACATCCTTACAGACTATTATGATAACAATAAAAAAATAATGATAAAAATACAAACATATGCGAGAGTAATTAAATTTTAAATAAACTAGAAATTGATAAAAATATTATTTAATTCTTAAGGTAAAGAATAATGTCTCTTTTAATAGTATCTAAGCTCTTATAAAAACCAACCAAAGATATGATGAAATTGATTAAATTCGATACAAATACGGCGAAAAGGATCAGAATTAGCATGATTTGTAGAAAAGTATTTAACACTAAGAAATAGATAGTATCTTGATAAGCGATGTGGAACATTTATGTTGAGTTTGCTAACTAGGAAATCTGAATGTAAATCTCCATTAATCAAATTTATTAAAAAAGTTACATTAAACATTTTACGACAACTATAAAGTGTAGGAAGCTTTATAAGCGCAAGACGGCTTTTGTAGGGAGGTAAATGTACAGTAGGATTCCAACCAAGTCCACGGAGGCAAAATATAAGGAATTGTTTCTGAACGGATTCAATAGAATTAGAGTGTACGTTGTAGAAAGGATCCCAGACAACAGAACCATATTCAAGAATTGGTCTCACTAGAGTAGTAAACAGCTTTTTTGTAATGTAAGGATCAGAAAATTCTTTTGCCCAGCGTTTGATAAACCCCAATACACCAACTGCCTTATTAATTGTCTTAGTAATATGATTTCGGGAATCCAAACGTCTATCCAATAAAACACCAAGATCATTAAATGTTTCAACCATCTCTAGCCGCATACCATTCATCATGTACAAACCATTAACAGGAAGATATCTTGAAAACACCATGTATTTGCATTTTTTTACATTAAGGTCCATTAGGTTCAAATTACACAATGTAGTAAAATTATTAATATCGATTTGCAATAACATTTGGTCAGTACAATTATTAAAGGAAAGAAGTATTTTGACATCATCTGCATACATTAAGCATTTAGAATATTGTAAAACCGATGGAAGATCATTAATAAATAGTATAAACAAAAGCGGACCTAAATGACTACCTTGAGAAACACCAGATGAGACATTGATAACATTAGATTGTACAGTACGAAATTTATCACACTGTTTACGGCGTTTTAGGTAGGAACCTATCCATTTAAGAAGCGTCAAACTAAAACCAATACGGTCTAACTTATATAGTAATAAATCATGGTTTACTCTATCAAAGGCTTTACTGAAATCAATATTAACAACATCAGTTTGTTTTCCATTAACAAAGCCATCATTGACTAAAGTTGTAAGTTCCAGTAAATTGGTAATTGTTGAGCAGGATTTACGAAAACCATGTTGCTGTTGTGAAATAATAGAAGACGCTAGATATGACAATGCCGCAGTTATCAATTTTTCAAATAATTTTGGAATTGATCTTAATTTAGCAATTCCTCTATAATTTGATACTACGGATTTACTTCCAGACTTGAAAATTGGAGTTATAAAGGATTTCTTCCAAGCATCAGGAAAATATCCCAGCCTAATTGAATTATTATAGAGAAATGTTAGAGGAATGTATAGAAGATCAGCGCAACGTTTTAACACACAATTTGGGACTCCATCAGGCCCCGCAGCATACAACCATTTAAGTTTTAACAAGTTGCTTAAACAGTTTGTTCATTAATAAATGAAATATTTATAGATGATTTCGGGATAATGAATGGATATTGAGAAGTGTTGTTGAATTTAGTTGTGGAGTATGTTGAAGCAAAAAAATCAGCAAACGTATTACTTATAGAGATATCGTCTGATGCTTCGATGTCATCTAATTTCATTGAGGATGGAAAACCAATGCAGCGTCGTTTAGAATTAACAAACGAGTAAAAAGACTTAGGGTCGCTTTTTAACTTTGCCTTTATATTATTTAAATAATCATTATAAGTACACTTAAAAAAGTTTGTAAGTTAAAATAACTGAAAATATCATTTAAAAGAAATGATATTTCATTTAAAAACCGGTCTACTTAATTTTCATTTAAATTAAATGCCATTTGTTATTTATTTTTAAATGTTGATTAATCAACTGACACATTCGTAAGAAACAAATGATATAATCAGTTAAAAAAAAGTCAAAATTTTACCTACCAATCCTTAAAAAATAAATGTTTTTTTCATTTATTTGAAATTATTTCCGTTTTTGAATTTTTTTTAATATACTCGTACAATACAAAATGTATGTATGCATTTGAAGCTATAGACTTTTTGTGTGAATATTTTTGTGTATGTATGTGTGTTTACGAAGTTCTTGTAATTTGTATTGAAAAATTTTGTATATATACAACCAATTTAAATAAAAAAACAAATTGAAATTTTTTGAAACAGACAACAAACAAAATTTAAATTTGTAATAACTGCTACGGACACAAGTAAACCACAAGTTTCTGTTTTGTGGGTAATTTTTTATTAAGTTTCAAACAAATGAAAAAAATAAATGAAACTGAAAAAAATCGGTAAATGATAGTAAATTATATCGAATAAATATATAAAAAAGTTAAAATAGATATTTCTTTGAAAAATAAATGTATATTCCTTTATTTTTAAATGGAACGGAAAACGTTTTTATTAAACTACAAACAGTTAACTACATAATATTCTGAGTGTAGAACGATTCGATTTGTTATATTCAGCTCTAACTTTTATATAGTTCGTGTAGTTGATCAATGATCCATGTTCTTTATATTTCTTAAATAGCTTAGCTTTTTTATTTTTTAGGCGAGAAAGAAATTTTGTATTCCAAGGAGGAACAGTAGTTTTTTTTGGAAAAGTCTTTGGAACGGATTTAGTAAAACAATTGTATATAACTCTATATAATGACTTCAGTTGATTTGTGACAAAGCAGAAGTAAGTGCATTGTAATCGGTTCTCTTAAAGCAAAGCTCCTTAATCTGTTTGCCAACATTACTGCAAACTGTATAAGAAAATAAACAGGTAATTTCTAATGTTGGGTGATACTGATCTTCAGGAAATGATATAGGCGATGCTCTTGAAATACAGAATTCGTTGGGTTCACTAACGAAAACAAGATCCAGTAATTTACCAAACTTATTGACAACATTATTAAACAAATTCATACATTAGGTTAGTGGAAAATACTGGAACTAAACTATTTGAATCATCTTCTTTATCCCATGAAATCGAAGGAATATTAAAATCACCAAGTAGTAAAAAGACTCTAATGGTTTTAATTTTTTAAAAATTAATTCGGCAGCTTTCTTGTGCTTTTCATATATTTCTATAGAAGATCTGGGAGGAATATAGGAACACATGATATAAAACGATTTATTATGTTGTTTTACCAGTACGCAAATATCTTCAATATCAAAGGCATTATTAAATAAAATCTCTCCTGCAGACAAGTAATTTATAACAGCAATCATAACACCACCACTCTTACTATGACCATTATTTCTGTCTCGTCTAAAATTTGATAGTTTGGACGCAAAATTTCAGAATTATGAATACCTTTATGTAGTCAGGTTTCAGTAAATACAAATACATGTTTATCAAAATTAAAACTATCAGCATATAGGGCAGATAATTTAGTATTAAGGCCTCTAACATTTTGATACACAATTGAACTTGTATATACAGAAGAATTAATTAGCTTTTTGAAACAGGAATAGAGATTTTAGGTACTCTATTTCTGAAAACATATTCATATGTGATACATTGGGCAGTCAAAGAGTTAATTAATTAGCAAAAACTCGAATATATGAACCAGTATTCCAATATCCAATTGTGAATGAACGTGTTTGGCAGCTTGTGTCCTTTGGTTGAAACTTAAACAACAATGCTAAATATTGCCTCGAACATGTTGAATTTCGTACCAGATAAAGAGATTTTGCGGGCAGTTCTTCCTCATTACTTTAATACAATGCTCCATCTGAGGTGTTGGAGGTGGTTTGGTCGCTTAAAACGTGGTGATTTTGAGCTCGAAAACAATGAACACCTGATATAACCCAAAAAGTTGGAAACGCTAAAATAAAAAGTCCTACCCCATCCGCTGTATTCTCCAGACGTCGCTTCTTCCGACTACTACTTGTTCGGGTCGATGACACATGACCTGTCCCTTCAGAAGTTCACTTCATATAAACAATTCAAAAATGTCTCGATTATTGGATTGCCTCAAAAGGCGGGTCGTTCTTTCGAGCTGGTATCCGAAAATTGCCAGAAAGACTTGTAAAGATTGTGGTTAGACTAGTTTTGCACAAAAAATTCGTAAATTAAGAAAAAACGCTCATTATTAATTCAATCAATATGATGATCAGTCAATTCGCACTGGATCGAAGCTGATCTTTATATTTTTTTAATAATCATCATTATAAGTTGAATTTATTAAAATATATTATAGAGGGTGTATTATTCTAAAATAGCCTTGGTTAAGACTCTTGACCATAAACATTTGTATCGTTAAATTTAAGTATTGGTTAGAAGAAATACTTGGCCACAATTAAGTTGATTTTTACCTGTGGTTACAGCTAGTATAGGCCTTAACCCAGGCATAAATTGAGAATATATAACGGGCCTTAAACAATAATATATACTTACAAGGGACGTACTCCATCCATATGTGAAAGAAAATCTAAGATAGACATATCTCAGCTTTTGGGCCACCTCGGATTTAATGGGTCTCTTTTCATTTTTTTAGCTTTTTAAGTATTTAAACTAGAGGAACATTCTTCAATTTTGGTATCGTTGGAAAGGGATTTTGAAGGCTTTTTGCTGGTACTTTTTTCATAAACTTGCTGTTGTAAAAATTTAAAAAAATTTAGGTACTTTTATATAGATGGTTGTCAAATTTACATATCTTATTCCTTATTAATTATCAGCGGACTCGTATTTTTTTCTTTTTTGATTTTCGTGTTATTTATAAAAATATTTTATCAAATTTTTTGCGAAGCCTTTTTTATGTTTGCATTATCAACATCTTTATCAGCAAAATTAATGTAATGATTTTTTCAAAAACCGTATTTTTTTATAAATAATGTATTTTTCGAAATTAAGTTTTAATTTAATGCATTTTTCAAAGCACTTGGGTCACACCTATGGATTTGTAATAAAATTCTATTCCAAAATCATGTATCACGTATAACTTGCCCATCATTTTAGTCTTCAAATCCTTATATTAAAATCAAAAGTCATTCTGGCTCGCAGTTAAGGGTTAAATTTAACAGTTTTTTGTCCCGTATTCGAAATAAAACGTTTGCTCTTTTTTTTGGAGTTTTGTGTTTGCGGTGAATAACATATGTACTATGAATAACGTACAAAATATTTATATAAATGAATAGAGGAAAATCTTTGTGAGGTTAGTTCTGTCTTTTCATCTTTACACTTTTTCGCAAAGATATTTGGTATATACCCAGTCAGAAAAATACAGTAGGGAAAGCACTGACATTGCACTTTAACAGATGCAAGAAGTGCTGGAAAAGGTGCTTTTAACATCCAAAAGGCGTCGGAAAATCAATAGGTAGATAAAAATTTCACCGTTGACAAATCGAAAAATTTGGTGGTCTAAAAGAGATTTTCCAAAATAAAATTGAATAGAAGTTTATTTGTAATATGTTTGGCCATACCCGAGTTCGAACCCAGGCCAGGCCGTGTAATAAAACAATTAATTAAAAAGGAATATGATTACGTATATGATCTAAAATCCTACTAATACTATTTATTTACAAAATAATAGATCAACAATACATAAAAACTTCTTAAAAAAAATTATTTTTATATACATTTTTATTTTTTTATAATTATATATGGTTATGTATAGGCTATATAAAAGTATACATGGTTCTGTATAAGTAATATATAAGTATATACAGTCACGTGTAAGCCATAAAGTGCTATATATGGTCTTATATGATATAATATATACCATATCTTATCATATAAATTATATATAAAAAACTAATGTAATTTATAATTATATGAGGAGTCGCAAAACGAAACGTGGTTTTTTGCTCATGTTAAATTTTTAAGAAATTAAGAATAACTTTTTGCATACCCTTGTAAAACAGCATTAACTTGGAAGTGCATCAAACAACAATAAGTCGTCACAATCAATGTTATGGACTTTTAAATGAGAAAAAACAGGTTTTGTTTAAAAAAATTAAAAATAATTTTTTGTTAAAAATCGAACATGTTATGGTGATCGAATTTCATTTCATTCCTAAATACTTCCATTTGCTCGGTAAAAAAACAACAAAAATGTTTTCTTACGAAGTTTTGTATATTTTTCGTATACTATGATGCCAGTTTTACTGCTAATTTCAAAAAAATAAAATTTAATACACCACAAATAAAAACTATTAGTTTTTAAAAACGAACAAGTGCCAATAATTATGAACAAAGTACGTTTTGTTATGCACCATTTCCAAAAAGTCGATTTTCATGTTGAATAAATAAAAAAATTATTATTATACGATTTTTTCTAGTACATTTAAACCCAAATAATACAAAAATAACAAAAAATTAATTTCTCAAAAAATGCAAACCAAAAACAAGTTTTGTTCTGCGACTCCTCATATGTGCTAATGCATACTGACATATGTAAATATAAATGATAATATAGAGCAATTCCATATGAAAGCGATCACCTTTTGGACGACCCCTCTCCGATTTTAAAATAAATAGTCTCAATCGATTGCCCAGCAAAAAATAATGTACCTACATATTTTTTTTTTTTATAGTGACTGGTTTAGTGGTGGTGTACACCACTGTCATGTGACAAAATTGAAGAATTCTTCATAAGGGACCTCATTGAAAGTTGTTTTAAAAAAAACTACTAAAGCGATCGCAAAGGTATTGAATCAGGCTTTAATTGAAAAATAAAATTTTCCTAATTTTTCTCAGAAATTTACCTTTTTTCCAATGAAAATTAAATTTTCCCATGAAAATTAAATTTTCCGATTTTCCACAGAAGCTCCTAAATTTTCCGGCTAATTTTATTTTTTTTGGATTCCTCATAATTTTTGCTTTAAGAATCAGCAATAAAAAAATGGGCCCCGACTCCTTGTTTGGACAGGAGAAGAGCATTTAAGAGACCACCTTGTTCTCATTGTTTTTATATTTTTTATAATTGAATTATTTTTAATTATTTAACATTATTTTATTTTCTTATTAAAAATACATTTTAAAAATTATTTTACAGTTAAAAATACATTTATGAAGAAAAAATCTTTCTTATTTTGCTGCTTATACTTAATTACAATATTTATTAAAAATTTCAATTGTCTTGGCATCATTATAAAATTAAAGTAACTTTAAATTTAGCACGTCGGCAGACGAAGAGTACCGCTTTACATTAATTGACATATCAGAAATATTTGGTATGAAGCAATGAAACTTTTGCGTTCCAGTTATAGTTTTGACATTATTATATCTGTTTTGAAGTCGTCGCTCCATGGCATCGTGTTCTTTTTGAGTGCATAAAACTGTGTTAATGGCAATTTCCTTGCTTTGAATCCACGAAAACAAATGTTGTACATTTAAGATCTGGTCAGTATATGGCCTTTGCAAACTTGCCTTAGTCGCCATGCGTTTTAGGGTTCCCCCTAACGCATCGCATGGGCCCTTACCGTGGGACGTCGCAAAAAAATGCCACTCGACCTTGCAGTTTTGTTCTTCTTCAATTATGCAAAGATTGTAAAAATTTTTTTTATTCTTGTACTGAGAAGCCGCGCCGTCTGAGAAAAACGTTACTTTGTCGATTGCATCGAATTTTGATCTTAAGAATTCAAACAGTTTCATTTGAAATAAATAAACGGACACATAATTATGAGCTAAACTCTCCGCGACAACAACAAGGCTTACGGTCTGTAGTTCGTTATCTTCGTTTTTGAAATAAATGCAAAAAGGATGCACCGTGCACTGGTCGTTTGCCCAGTGATAAGCCTGAATTTCATCCTGAACGAGAAAAGTGTAGTTCTCGGCAAAGTCGCTTATCACAATGAATTCATTTTGGGCTAATTTCTCCTTACTTTCCTTTAGAAATTTCGATTGCATCTCGGATATGAAATGGTGCGCCTTCAGTTCATTCAACTTGAATCCGAATTCCTCGATGAATTCCGGAATCTGCTTTACCACGGTCTCAAGGGAACATCTGCCGCTGCTAATTATCCACTGTTTGAAATGCACCTCCTGAATTAACAGCTGTTCAAACTTTTCCGCCAAATATTGCTCTAGCTCGTCAATCTTCGGACAATTGTCGCATTTGGACAGATGACAATTTTCCGTGGGGTATGCGCACAACGACTTCGACAGGAGGTCCCTATATGTTTCAATTTCACCGTGAAATACTTTCAATTTCTTGCATGGAAAGAACATTAATTTGATGTTTTGATGAAACATGCAAACGCAGACTGAATGCGTTCCGTGCCTGTCTAATGCCAGCACGCATTCTTTTGATCGTAGGATGGCAAACTTAGAAAATCCCACTTTTTCTGCTGGGTATTTCTCTTTGAACTGATGGTATGCTTCGGATAGAATACATAATAATAATCTGCGCTGCTTGTGTACTTTTTCTCCATCTTCACGTGTGATAACATAGTCACGTGTACCTGGGCAGGCGCGGCTGTTGTCATCATTGCAGTAAAAATCTTGAATCGATTTCACCGTTGCTTCGCTGAGGGTCCTTGAGCCAAATTTCTTGGTGGGAGTCGCCAATATGCCCTTCTGTCGAACTAATTCTTTGCTTCTTCTCGCGATGTAAAAAGATGTTTGAAACTGTTCAGAAATCTTGCGTATAGACCATGATTGAGGCAGCACAGATAAAATGAGATATTTCTCCGGAAAAGTGGTCGCTAAATTTAATTTTCTTTTCAACTGCTCAATCATTTGTTTGCCGTCATCAACGCCATCTGCTTGACTGCATTCGTTATCAGAGCCTTCATCAAATATTGTCGCGATTGCACTCATAACCTTGCCTTTTTTATCTTTCCTGTATTTTTCACTTCGCAACTTTCTTTTTCTAATAGGCGTTTCACCTAAAGTGGTAATAGCCTCATCCAAAGGACTCAAAGACATATTGACCATCGGGATGTCTGCCTCACTATCAGATGAAACATTTTGTTCAATTGTCATTTCACTCTCGGATTGTGGTTGCATTTGTTTCAATGCATTTGCTTGTTGAGACAAATCGATTTTACACTTGGGGCAAATGAATTCTGCTTCTTCACCGTATTGTATATTTAATTCATTCATGTATCGCTTCGAAACACCAGTTAATTTTAATACTTTTATCTTTTTCGAACGATGTCCACTCTTGTTAAACGGATTGCAGCAAAATTTATTCATTTTACTTTAAATTATCTTTACAGCTTCACTCTTTACTTTACAAAAAAACACTTTCACGTTCAATATTCAACTGAAATTTGACTCAGAGTGTGTGAAGTATTTATATTTATTTTTTGGTAAAAAATAGGTAAAAAAAATAAGCGATATTTGCTTTTCTTTAATAGGAAAATTTGCGTGAACTACTGGTCATAAAATGTTTTTTAAAGAGGGACTTAATTGGTTACTGCCAATAAGCCGACCACAGGTCATAAAATGTTTTGTAAATTTTTTAAATTACCAGGTAATAAATATTTCGCCATATTTATGGAAAATCCGTGTTTTATGACTTGTTTCTGCACGTGTCATTTTAGGCGAAATATTTATTACCTGGTAATTTAAAAAATTTACACAACATTTTATGACCTGTAGCCTCAGTCGGGTTTGGTGTGCCATTACATGCCACTGCTGCTATTATCCATGGATTTATGGCTGATCTTGTGAAGGCAGGCAGACCATATTCACTACACACTCAACTTGGGGCTCTTAAAAAAAAATAGATTTTTTCTTCATAAATGTATTTTGAACTGTAAAATAATTTTTAAAATGTATTTTTAATAATAAAATAAAATAATGTTAAATAATTAAAAATAATTCAATTATAAAAAATATAAAAACAATGAGAACAAGTTGGTCTCTTAAATGCTCTTCTCCTGTCCAAACAAGGAGTCGGGGCCCATTTTTTTATTGCTGATTCTTAAAGCAAAAATTATGAGGAATCCAAAAAATTAGCCGGAAAATTTAGGAGCTTCTGTGGAAAATCGGAAAATTTAATTTTAATGGGAAAATTTAATTTTCATGGGAAAAAAGGTAAATTTCTGAGAAAAATTAGGAAAATTTTATTTTTCAATTAAAGCCTGATTCAATACCTTTCCAACGAGCTATCACTCGTTGCGATCGCTTAGTAGTTTTTTTTTTAAACAACTTTCAATGAGGTCCCTTATGAACAATTCTTCAATTTTGTCACATGACAGTGGTGTACACCACCACTAAACCAGTCACTATAAAAAAAAAAAAAAAATATGTAGGTACATTATTTTTTGCTGGGCAATCGATTGAGACTATTTATTTTAAAATCGGAGAGGGGTCGTCCAAAAATTTGCCAATTTTGATCGTTTTCATATGGAATTGCTCTATATTATAAGATAAGGCCACATATGATTATATAAACTTTTTTACTGATTGCTTACTTAGGTTGTTTGGTTAGAACAACGAATACCCGAGTAAAAAAAATATCCGGCGCAATATTTAATCATATCCAATTTGATATTTTTTAATATTTAGCAGATTTTATTTGATCTGAGGAATGACAGATCATATTAGATCCAGCAATATATTTGGGGATTTAGAAGGATCTTAATTTATCCGAAAAATGACAGATAAAATTAGATCCATTAATATAATTGGGGATTAAGTAAGATCTAAATTTATCCGAAAAATTTCTAATCGAATTGTATAAGTTTATATCCAACAATATATACGGAATCTAGTTTATTAAAAACGTATTAAATTAAAAAAAAAATTAAAATAAAAAAAACAATGGCTTCACCAGGATTTGAGTTTGGTCTGCCAGAGTTGTAGTGAGTTACGCACTCATCAGTGTGAGGTTAACTTTATGAGACTAAATTGTTCGTACAATTGTTATATATAATTATATTTTCGGGACTTATATATGATTATAATTATATATTCGAAAATTTGGAAAAAAAAATTTGAAAAATGAATACATATCATGGCCGAAGTAATGAAACTTAATTGATTCTGTACTTATAAAATTTTAAATAATAGTTATATATCCCGATAATAGTTTTATATAAATATATATGATAATATAGAATTATATATAATCATATCTTATCGACTTATGGAAAATAATTATAATATTTTAAACAAACAAACAAAAAAAATATAAATTTTCACCACTTTAAGGACTTTTGGAAACAAAGATTATGCATAATTACATATATGTACCTAGATTATTATAAAATAATTATATCTTATATTCTATCAAAAAATTTTAGGTCTTGTTGTCCCGAAATGAGTTAAAATTTGAAAGTTTTGTAAAAATTTTAATATAGAAAAAAAATTAAAAGCAATAAAAAATTTATCTCCCTGGCTGGGATTCGAATTATATCTAATTATATCTTATAAAATACTATATATATGCAACTATATAGTATATCTCAAATTTGTTTGCAAATATTGTACCATATATAATTAAGTCTTATACTATATCATAATACCTCAAATATTAGATAGAATTAATAATAATATATGATTATTTGTAGGATTTCAGGCAGTCCCAGATAATAAGCCGGAGTCCTAAATTTTTACTATGTCTTAACAATGAGTTAGCCCATACTTCAGGTAACACATATTTCAAATTTTAAATTTTTTCCCTTTGAACCCACATTTTTACCATGTACCTGCATCAATGAGTTAGCCCATACCACTTAACACATTTCAAGTTTTGGGTTTCAAGCTAAATCGTTGTGAGCAGCCAGTTAAGGTGAGACTTTTCATCTTTTTGCCACTCCCCGGAGACATTTTCAAAAATTCGAACTAGGTGAATGTCTACTCCGGAGGATGAAGGGTGATAATTTTCAAATTATCTTCTCCTCCCCGTCGGATTTTCCAAAAAATAGGTTTTGACTGTTATCTACAATGCAAAAAGAGCCTGCATTCTATATTTTAATTTCCTTAGTCCAACGATTGGAGCAGGCCGTTAAGGGGGAGACTTTTCGACCTTTAATCGACCATGTTTACCACGCCGCTGGCCAAAATTTTTAATTGTACTCCAAGAAAAGCTTATTTCAAATTTCAGGTTTCTTTAATCGACCATGTTTACCACGCCGCTGGCCAAAATTTTTAATTGTACTCCAAAAAAAGCTTATTTCAAATTTCAGGTTTCTAGCTAAAGGGGTTTGGCCAGGACGTGAATGTGTTTTTCCCTTTTTGATCCTCCCCTTAGAAATTTCTAAAAACCCCGTCTTAGCAATTGTCTACACCGGAGGGAGAACCTAGATACAAAATTTTAGCGTACTACCTCCCGCAGTTTGGGCTGGACAATGTTGAATAAAATATATAAATATTTACATATTCACACAGTTACATATTTACAAACATTTTCACAACTTACACATTGGCACATTTGCAAATTGGAGGAGAAACCTATGTACCAAATTTCAACTTCCCAGCTCTAGAGGTTTTGGCAGGCCGTCAAGGAGGGGAATTTGTCCCTTTTTTGCCTTCCACGTTGGATTTTACAAAAATCCCATTTTAGCTGTTGTCACACTGGAGAAGGAACCTACATACGAAATTTCTACTTCCCAGGTCTAGTGGTGTGGGCATGTCGTTAAAGAGGAGAACTTCCGCCTTTTCAAGCCTAAGTTTTACCACGTCCCTGACAAAAATTCTAAAAGACAACATATCAATGAGTTAGCCTATACTCCAGGTAACATATACATAGATTTTCATCCTTTTTACTCCTCCTTGTAGGAATTTACAAAAATCCCACCTAGTTGGGTGTCTGGATGTGGAACCAATATATGAAGTTTTAACCTCCCAGCTATAGCGTTTTTGGCATGCCCTGGAAAGGGGAGAATTCACCTTTTTCTGCCCCTCTCCGTTGGATTTCCAAAAACCACGTCTTAGCTGTTATCTACACTGGAGAAAGAGCCTGCATAGCAAATTCCAACTTTAAATTTCAAATTTAAACCCCCATTTTTTCACATCCCTGGCCAAAATGTTAAAATGTACCTTATCAACGACTATTTCAAATTTTAGATTTATAGCTAAAAAGGTTTTATAAGGCCGTGAAAGGGGACTTTTTGCCCCCCCCCCCCCCCCTTAACCTGTCTTAGCGGTGTAAGCCATATGAAATGACATATAGTGTTATATATAATAAATATATTAAAAATATATAGCATATATTATTGAATAAATCATATCCAATTTTATAAAGAGCAATATATTTATAACTAGATGTGGTTATATATGGCGGAATATAAAGTGAAAATGCATACTTACATACATGTAAATAAATATTATAATATATTATTAGATACGGCTTAACTTTTTATGTCTTAACTTTTTTACTCGGGTAGACAGAAGTTTTCCATAAGTGATAAAGTAAGGAAACATATTTTGCTAATCTCCCTGCGGGAAAAAAGGGATCAGTTGGGAATTGGGACCTGCCCTTCACAAACATATTACGAGATGGGTGAAAAGAGCACCTGTTCCTGATGTACCTACCACGTGATCGGCTTAAAAGTCATTGGCGGCCAATTGGCATCGCCATCAAGTGAGATAACACAGCCATTGAATTTGTCGCGCAAAAGAGCCATTGTTTCGTTAGCTGTGTCGCAAGTCGCACCGTCCTGTTGAAACCACATATCGTGCACATCCATATCTTCCAATTCGGGCCATAAAAAGTTCGTTATCATCTCACGATAGCGAACACTATTCACAGTAACTGCCTGACCGGCCTCATTTTGGATAAAATACGGCCCGATAATGCCACCAGCCCATAAACCACACCAAACAGTCACTCTTTGTGGGTGCATTGGTTTTTCGACATACACTCTTGGATTATCATTTACCGAAATGCGCAATTCTGCTTATTGACGAATCCATGGAGGTGAAAATGTGCCTCTTCACTGAATACGATTTTCTTCGAAAATTGATCATCCACTATTGCCATTTCTTGCCATCTTTGACGACGTTTGGAATGGTCAAGAGGCTTTAGTTCAGTGCTGTTCATTTCATGGGACAATTGTCCCCTGCTCAATTCACATGTATTCTTACGCTCTTGCTTTTAGTCGTCACTGAAACAGCGACGAGTAGACATGTGTAGCGGATGTATGCTGATTTTTTTTCAATGCACTGAAAAAAATTAATAGAAAAATATTTTGTGATACTACAAGATCTATAAAAATCTTTAATAGACTTAATAAAAAAAACCCATTTTTTTAAATGAAAGTTGAAATGTTTTGAAAAATTCGAGTCCGATCGTTCATTCATTTATTCTGACCAAATGTATTTGTTTTTCCTTCCGAAAATTGAATTTTTTTAACAGAAAAAAGACACCCTAATGTATATTTGTATTTCTTTTTTTTTTCCTTTCAAAAATTTAATTTTTGTTTAATTTTTATTTCTTTAAAACAGTTTTACACAAAACATTAACAGTTTCATATTTTCAATAAAAAAAATAAATTCATTCAGATACTAGCACTGCTATTAACCCATTAAACATTTCTTACAGTGCAATTCTCATTTTCTCACAAACACAACTACATTTTTATTTTTGAACAGCACTGCTTTAGTTCTTGAGTCAATTGCACCTTGTAAGCGTGCAAATGCAAGTCTTTATGCATAATATTCATCAACGACGAGTGTAAGAGGTGCAATTGTTGGGCACGACGACGAGTTGAGGTGGACGGCTCTTCAGCCAGACTATCGCGAACAGCATAAATATTTTCTGCAGTACGAGCTGTACGAGCATGCTCAAATTTTTGCACGATTTTTCCGATTGTACGCACATTTGGACGATTAAATTGACCGAAAAAATCACGAAGTGCACGATATGCATTTTGATTTGAACGCCCATTTTCATAATAAGCCTGAATAATTTTATTGCGTTGCTCGATTGTGTATCTTTCCATGGTTCAAATTCAGTTAGTCTGAAATTGAGAAATGTCAAATGAAATGCAGAAAAAAACCTGACGTTTAGGCGTGGTTCACATTAAACATGGGCCCTTAAAATTTAACCACCCTTTACAGCTGAATAATTTAGAGATGTTGTAAGACGTTGATTTATTAACTCTTTGTTTTTACAATCTCCATTATTACTATGAGAATGTTTAATTAGCTAAAAGCTAATATTAAAAGTGCCATTTTACACTCAGCTATTTGAATTGCAGTAGTTCTGAGTTTATAGGAGAGAGAGGAAATAAGAATGGAAAGGGGTACAGTAATCCCAATTCTCTTGTGTTTGATAATTCGTATTTTTTCTAATTCGTATTTTTTTATATATTCGTATTTTTTATATGTATATGTAAAAGATACTAAAATTTCAATATGAGACTTTTAGAATGTGGACAAGTATGCATGTTCAAAAGAGAATTTAAGAAAATTTCTGCAAGAAAAATTGCTGTGTCTAAATCAGGACAAAGACATTTGATTGGTTTTTCTGCTTCATTGGCCTTTAATAGAAACGCAAATACAAGTAGAAATGTAAAATTAAATTGTTTACATATATATGCTTACCAGAGAACTGCAAAATCAACTTTTTTCTTGATTTATTCATACACAAAAATTCTTGTTCACTTTAAATAATTCAACAAAATTCACTGTAGAATAAAATCAGCATCATGTTACTGAACGCGTAATTGGAATCAGTGTGAACCATCTGTGGTTTATGTTTTATGCAAATGTAATCACTTAACAGTGTTCAGTAACATGATGTTGATTTTATTCTACAGTGAATTTTGTTGAATTATTAAAAGTGAACAAGAATTTTTGTGTATGATTAAATCAAGAAAAAAGTTGATTTTGCAGTTCTCTGATGCTTACATGCCTACCCGTTTTTGATTCATGGGTATCCACTAGTTTGCAGGACTACATTTATTGCACCACCGGCAATTTCTGACTGGGTATATACATATAAAAACAGAAACGTACATGAAATTTACAAAATACAAGGTCTTATGCTGTTGTTCACTTTCAAATAAAAGTACAAGTTTATAAAAAGAAATTTATACTTATTTGCCATCCGTTAGTTTATTTCGTTTTGGATTAATCTATCTAAATATGTAATTTTCTTCATATTCACTTTAAGTGAAATTAAAGCTGTAGTATTTGGTCTGCATATAAATATTTATAGAGTTTGTTTGTAGAAAATTAGAAAGTGTAAACTAAAAATTTAAATAGGATTAAAAAAAAAGAAAATTAAGTTTAAGCATATGATTTGTGATGTGAATGTTGATTGGGTTAGGAACCCAACTCACCTAAATTGAAATCTCTGTATAAAAAAAAACATATCATTTGTTACTCTATAACTTAGATCATTGCTGCCAAAAACTTAGACACTGCTGCCAGTTTCGGCGTTTTCCGCCATTTAACGAGTTATGGTTAAAATTAGCAACATGACGATTTCAAGTCCCAAAATAATTATTTCTTTAATACAAAACAAATATTATACTAAGCAAATCTTATTATACCCTCCAAAAAATGGTGAAGGTATATATCAGTTTGCTATTCCGCTGGGATATTCCGAAATATAGGTCTAAGAACATAAAGTATATATTCTTGATCCTTACATCTGTCTGTCTGGATGGCTGTCTGTCCATATGACAGACGAAAGTGGGGGTACTTATTTTTACCTTGGTTAATAAACAACCTCCCGAGAAGTTTGGTATTGAAAATAAGGAAAATCGGTCTGGCGGTTAAAAAGTTATTAGTGAAAATGTGAAGGTACCCCTGAAATTTTTTCTACCACAAAATTTTTTTGTCACCTCAAAAATTGTTTTTACATCCAAAAAAGTTGTTCACCCCAAAAAAAAATTGTTTACCTCCATACTTTCACTTCTTTTTTTTTTTTTACATTATTGGAAACAAAAGCACTTTGGAGGACAGTGATGATAAAGTTCGTATTTAAGTACTTTTTGTGATACTATAAAAGCCTTAAAAGTACTATGATTTTCCTTCGACTCATTTGATACTATTCACAATTGCTCTCTCTTTTATTTTTTGTTTAATTATGACAACTTTTCTTGTGGTTCTAAATGTAATTTAGAACCTCAAGCTGACTATACACTCGAAAGAGCAAGACGTGTTAATAAATCAGTCCGCGTATCTTTCGGTTTTTAAACTGTTAAAAAACAAAAAATATCATAAAATAAGCGATTGGGCACTATAAACATATTATAAACAAAAATTGAAAAATATATATTAACCACTGCACAGTCAGTATATAAAAAATCAAAAATAGAAACAAAATAAAAACCATAACAAAATACTTATTCGTTGCTGTGTTTTTCTGGTGTTTTTCTTATTCTTTTCTTTCCCCTTGTCATTTTAAGACTTAGTCAAGTGCGAGAGGGCTCTGTCTTAATGGACGTAATGCATATATTATTTTAAGTTCAGTAGTAGAACAACAACAAATTAATTATATTTAGTTCCAATTTAAATATTCTAACTGCAAAACCAGAGAGAGCAAAATCCCTTTCTCCTTCACTAATAAATTGTGAAAAGTTAAATGCTCCAAATAATAAAAATACTGTTTTAACTGCACCCACACAATTAAAAGTTTTATTACATAGAGATAGTAAAACCCCCGGTGACAGCCTTGATGCTTTAGAAGGAGCTATACCCAAACTTTTAAGAAGTGAAACTACTTCCCAACCAACTATTCAAATGGAATTGAACACTCCATCTGATAGCGGCACGATATATATACCCGATGTCCAAGCTTGTATCGATACACACGGTACGGTACTCAAGAGGAAGCGTAGCCCCATCAAAGACGTCTCCGTTATTTAAGCAATTAAAAGACCAGTTCGATGTTGGAACAGGTAATAGTTTTGCTACCCTAGATAGTGAAACAAATAATATACAACCGCAAGGTACAAAGTTCTCCCAATATTTTAAAGGGATTAGAACTCTAACATAGTCATTAAAGAAGTTAAGATTTTCCAAACGAAAATTCAAACTTATTAAGAGAATAACTTCCGGAAATTAGTTTCTGATTTTGATAAACGTCGATAGAATTATTATACGTACCAATAGAAAAGCAGCAAAGGGCTCAAGTAGTGTTCAAATATATTGATTCATGTGTCGATCCTATCGAAAAGAAGAAGGCTCTAGAAAAACAGTCGGTGGTTAATATTAGAAAGAGGGATAAATTACTCCAACCCTTGTTTCGCGTCGAACTAGAGCGTGGTGGCATTAAATTGGGAAAGGAGAATCCACCCTACTTACAATATATAAGATTGCTTTATCGTAGAATTACAGTTGAGGAACCTCACAGGAGAAATGGTCCGATCCAATTCTTGAACTGCCAAGAATTTGGTCTTACTAAAACTTATTATAAGCTTTCTGCCGTTTGCTTTGTTTGTGCTGAACTTCACTTCTCTAGCAACTGTAGTCAGCCAGACTTCACTGAATTTTATAAGTTTTCAACTTAATAAGGTTGTATTTCAAGTGGTATCATACACTCACAATGTTATTCCTTTAAAAGCAATCTAAATACATATTAAATTAATCTAAAACACAATCATTTTATTCAGCCAATTTTGTTGTTTATTTTCAATCATTGTTAAATAATCAATAAAAACAGTAAAAACAATCGAAAGTCGTTTAAAATATACATAAATTTTTAATGGCAAAACCTTAGAAAAAAAGATTTTGGTGGTTTGTTTTTCAAATTGATAGTTTATTTTTATTTGTATGTAATTACAAAGTACAACACTCACAGATGTATATATTTCTATTTTTTATGTGTGTATGTATATTTTAATAATTTCTTGTAATTTTTATTGAAATAATTTTGTGTTTTGATAAAAAGAACAAAATGGAATTATTTGAATTTCTATTTTTAGAAACAGAAAACATACAACTTTACATTAACCAGAAAATATCAACTCCTACTGAATGTATGTAAATTTTTATAGTTTGTTTTTTGAATGACTGATTCAATACTTAATTGATTCTTCATTTAAAAACAAACTTTATGTATTACTTTTTAAATAAACTACAGTTGGTAACAGAAAATATATTGTGAGTGTATTATCGTCTATTGTTGTATTTTTTTAAAATTAAATTTTAAAAACTCTGTTTCCAATACAGCACTTAGCACACTCCTTATGAACAACCTAAAGAACTTATTGTATGTGTGTACATATGCATACTAGGGTGTCCCGACAACTAGCTTTTTATGCATTAATACATATAAATTATTTTTTTAAATAATACGTATAAATGAGCTAAATTCGCTAAAAAAAAACATATAATAGTTTTTGGAGGGATCTTTAGTTTCCTAACAGCGGTTGAAAATTTCGGTATCAAAAGTTTCATAACGTCTCTCTTGTTATAAGATAAGAATTTAATAAATGTTAATGGTGTATCTTTAGCCCACCATTGCGTTTTTAAGACGAAAGTATTTTTTGCAAAATGGGTTGTTAAAGTTAAATAATTCAAACCCACATTTAAAATTTTTAAATAAGGAATTTAAATTTATTATCCCAGAGTCTGGATATAACGTTCGTATCGGTATTTGATATAACAGTGCAGCAAAACCATAAGACAAAAGTTTGGCTAATGTAATAGCATTTTGAGGTTAAAGTCAAATGAAGAAGAATAAACGTTTTTTTTCTCTTAAAATTATAAACCCTATTAATTTTTAAGCAGACTAGCTAGTTCCTGCTTCTTTGGATTTACCATTAAACTGAAGTAATTGCTGAGAACTAATGCATGTAATTTCAAGCAATAGGTGCCTAACAGTGCTTAGATATCTATTGGTTTTTGTTCGTCTAGACGGTAGGTATTTAACCAAGGACGTTATAAAACTCAGTATCTACAAAATGCCAAAGTTTTAGCTTCAACCTTAGTCTCGCTGCCTTACTGCCTCGATGTCACTTAGCCGTGACCATAAAATTCTTAGCCGACACCATAAGAATTTCATGGTGAACTATAGTTTATATCCATCAATTAATTGAAAATGTCAGTTGGACTTTTTCTTTGTCCTTTGATTTTAGTGCAACAGTTGAAAAAATTTTTGTGTGTGGTGAAAAAAATAATTAAAACAAAAAAGTGTTTGAAATTTAAAATTATAAAATTACTTTTAACATGAGATTATATAAGTGGAATTAGTGTATTTAAGTGTATTACTTATTTTATAATAAATAAAACTATTTTTATTAAAAGTGTTTTTATTTGTTCATAAAAATATTGGGTGTTACACATTTTGTTTGTCTTGACTTATAATATTTTTAGTTAAAAGCAGTTAATAAATGACAAAGAATAGATGTATTTATTTAATTTTCCATGTCTTTCCATTTAAATACAGAGAGAACTTTGAAAGTTAAATTAATACAACCTATTGTGTAGCTTTTATTAATAATTGCTTTGTAACTTAAAATATTGCATGTGTTTACATGAAAACAAATAATGATTATGACCAAAATATTTTATATTTGCAGGCAAATATATATATACTTGCGGACAGAGGCATTCCATGTGATCCAAACATATACATATATTTATAGGAAATCAGACATGATGTTTGCAGGCAAATATATTATGTTTTAAGTAAAAACACGGCGAACATGTCTGCCAGTTCTTTTAAACATATTTATATTACCAGCAGAAATATATTTGGGAGAGGCCATTTTTTTCAGCGTGTGTATGTTGCACTAGGTAAGCTTGTTTTTGTATACCCTCCACCATATATGGGGAGGGTATATATCAGTTTGTCATTGCGTTTGTAACATGTTGAAATATACATAGATCTAAGACCACATAAAGTATGTTATTTGTTTTCGTGAGTCTTATGCAATTTTAAGTCGATTTAGCGATGTTCGTCTGTCTGTTGAAATGGCGATCCTCCCGAGAAGTTTAGTATTGAAAATGAGCAAAATTGGCCAAGCGGTTATAAAGTTATAAGTAAAAATGTGAAGATACCTTCAATTTTCGATACAAATTGGCGTGTTTTAGTAAAATTTTGTAGTACTACTGGCGAGTTAAATATTTTCACTTGTTTTTTCATCAGCCGCTTAGAATTAAATAATATTTTATATTCACCTCAAACATTTTATTCACCGCTAAAATTTTTTTTACCACAAAAATATTTTTCACGTCTAAAAATCTTTTTCACTTTAAATTTTTTTTTACCACAAAATTTGTTTTCACATCCAAAAAAGTTTTTCAAAATTTTTTTTTTACCTCTATAATTTTACTTCTAAGTTTTTCATATTGTATTATTTGCCTCAAAAACATTATAGAACATTTTTTAGGATGTTGGTGGAGGGTATTCAAAGATTCGTTACAGCCGAATTTAAGCCTTTTTTAGCTGTTTTTTAGTCATAAGTAAATAACACAAACACACACAACAATCTGTTTTTAGATTTTTGTTTATCTTCTAATGTTCTCCGAGTCTCCTTTTTTGGTAAGGAGAAAGACAGCTTATTTCAGTACAGCTTTGTTTTTGTTTTGTCTGCACAGATCTGTATCTGTTAATTTCATGTAAATAGTTTTAATTAATATGTATACATTATCAAAATTTTAAATTTAAGATTTTAAAAGTCGAAATTTGTTCAAAAAGTTTACAAAATAATAATAAAATTTAAATTCAAATATGGCAACACCGTAACTGCGCGAGATGATAATTCGTAGAACAGTTCCTGCCCGCCATCTTATGAAAATTTGGCGGAATTGTTGAAGCTTTTTAGTTCATAACCTTGTTATGTTATTTTACTTCGTTGGGGTTAAGTGCTATGGGAACACCGAAGGAGGACGTTGAAATATATATGGGGGATAAAAACTCATACATAATATCTTTCTAAATTGATATTGCCGTCACTGGAGATCGAACCAGCAACCTTCTGGTCTAATAGCCCATAGCGCTAACCATTACACCGCAACGCCCACATTAGACAATGCAATTTATTGCACAAATTAAAACTTAAATTTTAAAAATTTGGATCCATTAAAGAATTCCAGCCAGTCAACGTTGCATAATAAGCTGCAAATATCTCCGCTAGAAAGCATGGTAAAATTCTGATTTGGGCACAAGTTATTAGGGCGGATCTATAAGTCCAAAACTTTCCGAACTTCCCTCGCAGTCATATGAAATGCAACACTGCTCCCATCAACTACCACCTGTTAATAGACTACTGTCAAATTTTGAGCAAGTTCCGTCGTTTACTTTGCGTTTAACAGCTGTTTAAATATACAACCTCGTGGATTTTTTTAAAAATGGAAAAAAGTGAATTTAGAGTGCTCATTAAACATTATTTTTTGCGAAAAAAACGTCAATCAAACCAAACAAAAGCTTGATATATACATATGTACTATGTGGACTTTGCACCACCGATTTCAATTGTAAAAAAGTGGTTTACTGACTTTCGTTGTGGTCGCACATGTAGAAATGATACTGATCGTTCTGAACGGCCAATTAAGGTCAAAACACCCGAAAATGTCAAAAAATCCATGTTATGGTGTTGGCCATTCGAAGAGTAAAAGTTGTTGATGCCATAGGCATTTCATACGACAGTGTGGTTTCTATTTTAAATGATCAGTTGGATTTAAGAAATCTGTCTACAAGATGGGTACCGCGTTTGCTCTCAATTCACCATAAACGTAATCGTGTGACAACTTCAAAGGAGTAACAAAATTCCATAAATTGGGCTACGAATTGGTACCTCACCCGCCATATTCTCCGGATTTAGCCCCCAGTGACTATTTCCTGTTTCCAAATCTAAATAAATGGCTCGTTGGAAAGAGATTTATCTAGAACGATGAAATTATTGATCAAACAAAAACCTATTTTATGGACCTCGAAAAATTCTATTTTTTGGAAGGGATACAAAAATTGAAGAAACGTTGGACTAAGTGTATTGAGCTAAAAGGAGATTATGTTTAAAAATAATTTTTTTTTGCAAAAAAAAAACTGTGTTTCATTCAAAAAGTCACGGACTTATTGATCCGCCCTCGTATCTAAATTTAGGAGAATATGGGTTAAACATTGGTATGGAATTAAAGATTCCCTCTAACAACATAGTCCTATATAATGCAGTCATGGACCATGTCATTTTCAAATAAGAGTTTGTAGTTGAGCGACAAGTGTTTGCGTTTTAGCGATGACATAAAGTGTTTCCACGATCTGGAGTATTGTCTTTGTTGATTGTGGTAAGGAGTCGTTTTAAAACTTATCCTCTGAAGATGGTCTATGTAATGCAAAGCTGGGTTATATGGTCTAGCCCTAGGACATCGTAATGTTAAATGGACCATGTTTTCTCCATTCGTTTGGGTTACCCTTTGACTACTCCTAGTCCTTAATGGAATATACTTTACATGCGTGTATGGACTAGTCGCGTTATCTACAGGGATTACCGAGACACCCTAATTAACATATACATACAAATTAAATTCGAGTACATCTCAATATAGTCTATGAACAAACTGAATATATAATTTTATTGAATATGCATACTATTATGGTACTACCTAAACCGACCTTAAAACATGCCGCATCATGCATATTATTGACATTAAAAAAAAACAACAACAATAACCACATCAACATATGCCATCATTTTGTGTTTTTTTTTATTGAAATTAGACTCATCGAGAATAAGAAAAAATAACAATAATGACATTTTAGACCAAAATCATATCACTAAAATTGAGGGGTTAAATATGGAACAAACGTCTGTCTGACAAAATGTTGGTTGCTATTAACACTCAAACCAGGAGCACCAACTGATACATATGAACAACCTGAGCCTTGACATCATGTCACGCATCAAACTGAATGGGCTGACAACCAATTTATATGTATACAAATATACGTGCAGAACATATAAGAATACAGGTATATTCACACGCTAACCATCCCTGTCCACCAATATTAACTATTTCCTAGTATTTGTGATAGTAGTTTAAAATTTTATTTTAATAATTTTTTTTTAAATGACATTTCATATCCCTATTATATAGGAAATGGAAGATATGGGCGGAGAGTGGTTTTTAAGGTGTGAATCCACCTTAAGTTTCATTCAAGACACTTTTTTTATTATTAATTTGATTTTTTTGTTTGTAACAGATTCATAATGCAATTAACAAGACAAGTATTTTATTTAAAATTGTCTATCAATTATGCCGTAACTACCTAAGGCTGATAGGTAATTAACATTTTCACAAAATACGTATTAAGACATATTTGTGTTTGACGTCATGTTGTGACATTTTGGAAAATTATTTGTATAGGGGTTTGTTTAATTCGATATTAACTTGAAAACACTTGTTATTATTACTTTTATAACAACTCGAATATACTATGTATTAATATTATGAAATTTTTACATGAAAACTATTGACAAAAACAAATACAACGAAAATATGCTAGTAAAATGTTTGTATGTATAAAATATTCTACAATACAAACATATATTAACCACAACAGAAGGTTGTGAACATTTTGCCAACGAAAAGCCGCGACAAATATTATCATGAAAGTATGGTAACAATATCTGTAAAATTAAGTACCAAATACTACAATCGTTAGATTGCACTATGGGTTAAAAAACAACTTTAAGATCGTTTCTTCACCAAATTTGTTTGCAAATTAAGTAATTTATTGTTAATGGTCCATGTGGAATGCGACCGGCCTGCAATATATTTTTGTTATGGCCTACAAGGCGAAAATACTAATTCTTTGAGTTGCCAAAAAAATACTCCGTAATAGGTGTATGATTCTCTACACTGGATAAATGTTAGCGCAAACTCGTTGGAATCCGTCCACGTAGTAGTGCAAATATATTATTTATATTTTTAAATTAATCAAATTTACTCGATTTGTTTAATAAATTAAAACAGAAAAATAAATAATTTTTTCTTGTTATTTGTTTTTTAAATCCATTTTAATCAAAGGAAATGGAATAATATTTAGTTAGTAATATTATGATGGTTTGCGAAAACAGTATAAAAATCAATCTATAATGAGCTTATAATTACGGGTGTATATTGAATAAGACAGCAGCTGATCAAATACCACGGTCGTGGATTGCATAATAGTTTAATATAGAGGCAATCAAGCGAATAACCAACTTAACAAATATTTCAAATGTATTCTCAGGACAACTGAAGAAGGTTTAATACGTGAAATTGACAGTCAGTCTAGTTTAATCAAATTTAAATTGTAGTTATGATTTTTAGAAATATACTTTGTTCTTATCTATCAGACTCTTTATAAAATGAACTTAATTGATTTAATTTGTTTCAAAAATTTAAATGTTATGCATTTATATTTGGCGGGAGGGTGTATATTAGCACGATATACGAAGGGTTTGTTATGAAAGATGTAGAAGACACATTTCCCAAAAAATTCAGTTATTTATGGGGTTCCATAAACGATAAAGATCGTTGATAATTTTAGCACGATAACTTACAAGGATTATAAGTTATTTCGCTTAATACAAACATTCTAGATCTTGATAATCTGATTCCAAAAATCTGTTATTAAAACCTTTCTAGCACGAACTATTTTCGCGAAATTTAACGCTTTCTCTCCTTTTTTAAAAGAAGTTTTTACAAGAAATGTTGTATATTACCAGATGTTTTTTTCGTAAAATATTTGCAATTACAAAATCGAAAAAATCTCAAAATCGTCTTTTAACATCTCTGGGTTTCAACTCGTGTGTTACATAATTTCCTTGCTTTTGTATAAATCCTGGTGCACTCAAACATTTTGAAATTGCTGCTAAAGTGACTCTCAATAATTTTGCAAGTTCTTATAGAATTTGACCATAGTCTTAATCAAGTAAAGTCTCCAAATCATCATCTTCGAAGGTTTTTGGCTGACCTGGCTGGTGTTTGTCTTCCGTGTTTTTTCAAATTGAATAATCAGAGAAATTCTTCCCGCAAATCATGGTTTGTTCGCAAAAAATTCGACATTTTTGTATACACTATTTCATTCAATGACTATCTGAAAATAAATTACTGATATTTACTTTTCAAAATGCCATATATATTATTAAAGACACGACATTGGTTGTGATAACCGCATTTTTAAGTTTTACACCCAATAGCATTATTAGCATGTACTTATTTTAGCCTCTTTTCCAACGAGTAATTTTAATATTATAAGTCACTACTTGTTTTAGTCCTCTCCTGGTAATTACTTATTTATATCTGTACTCGTATGTTTTGGGTACAAATTTACCTTCACTGACACCCCCAAGATAAAATAATGTGTTATTTGACAAAAGTGTAAGTACAGTCGAAGCCCGGTATAACGAGTACTGAGTATATGAATATGCGATATTTATTTGCATTAACTACATTGTGTAACGAATGCTTCTGAAATTTTACACTGGATATAACGGATAATAGGTAAAAATATTAATAACAAATTTGAAAAAATTTAAAAAAAAAATTACATTATTTAAGTTTTTAAATTCCTTTTTTCAAAACTGAATTTTTTTATTTTTCTTTTTGTGAATATAAAAAATATGATACTATGATTAATATAAAATTATATTAAACAAGTGATTATAACAACAAGTACATTACAGCTCGGCCAACCTGACAAATTGATTGACCCCAATCAAATTAAAACATTAACATAATATAAAGAGTGTGGCAGATAACAAATAACAAATTAATTTGATGTCAGCCACTTACGAAGCCTTTTGGCTTCAACAATACCTGTATAAGGAATTTGTGTTAATTGGCAATTTTCTACGTCCTTTATAACATAACGATCGTTTGGTAATATTTTTTCAACGATGTACGGTCCACGATATTTTTCAACAAATTTTTTATTTTTACCAACAGTATTGTCACTATTCATAATAACTACATAATCGCCAACTAAATATTGTTTCGCTGGAACGTGACGTTTATTAAAATAGGATTCATTATAATTTTGAGAACGCTGTATTGCATTAAGTACCCTTTGTCTTTTTGATTCTAAATCACGATTATTTTCAATATTTACTTTTTCGTCCAAATATTCAGTTAGTTCATCAACCTTTATCCCACGTTGTTTTGTACCAAATAGAAGTTGACTTGGAGTATCTTTTGTTGAGCTGTGGACAGAGTTATTGATTGCATATTCAACTTGAGATAGCTTTAGTGACCAGTCAGAATGATCGATGGGATTACTCAATTTGCATAACATGTCCTTTATAACACGATTAACTCGTTCAACCTGACCATTGGCTTGGGGTGATGCGACAGCTACTTTTACATGATCAATATTGTTTTTGAGCAAAAATTCTGAAAATTCATTTGATGTGAAACATGAACCTCTATCCGATATAACACGCCTAGGTCTACTATAATAACTAAAATATTTATCCAAAGCACAACAAACTTCCTTTGTACTTGTTGAATTAACAGGATATAATCTAACAAATTTGGTAAAAGCATCTACTACAGCAAGTATGTACTTTCGTTTTGATTTTAAACATGGCAACGGGCCAAAATGATCTATATGAATTGTATCAAATGGTGTCGGCTTTTTCGGAATACTATATAAACTCTGTTCATTTGTACGTGCCGGAGCCGAATATATGATACACTTTATACAATTTTTAATAAACGCAGCAATTTTCGTTTTCATTTTTGGAAACCAATAATTGAATCGTATTTGATCATAACATTTATCCAGGCCAAGATGCCCAATTTTCTCGTGAATCAATCTAATAACGTTTTCCTCCATTTCAGAAGGTACATATAATAATAATTGATCAGAGTCAGTTTTCCTAAAAATTAGCCCATCTTTTAATTCATAACCCTCAATCACTCCATTTTCAAGTTTTGAAATTAATTTCTTTCTATTTTCATCACGTCTTTGAGTCAATTGGATTTGAATATCCAACTCGTTTGAATCTACCGCACCAACAATATTACAATTTGAAATAAGGTGGCATATTTTAATATCATTATCACCTACACATCGGCTTAATGCATCCACGTGCCCCATTGATATTCCATTTCGGTGATGTATTGAATAATCGTAATTTTCCAATTCTAAAGCCCAACGAGCAATACGAGGATTTACCTGTTTCTTATTTAATGTCAAAGTAAGGGAATTACAATCTGTTATAATTGCGAAATGAATTCCCTCTAAATACACTCGAAAGCGTCGTAAGGCATAAATAATTGACAAAGTTTCTAATTCGAAACTATGATACCGTGATTCTGCTGGAGAAGTTGACTTTGAAAAGAATGCGACAGGATGAAATTTTTTATCGTCTTGACGTTGCATTAATATTGATCCAAATCCATGTGTACTTGCATCGCAATGTAATTCGGTTTCCCTAAAGGGACTATATATTGCTAAAATTGGAGTTTTAATTCAGTAAAAGCTGTAACGCAGTCTTCCGAAAAAATATATTTTTTGTCCTTTCGTAGTAAATCTTATAATGGTCTGGCAATTATAGAAAAAGATGGTACAAATTTACGGAAATATGAAAAGAGTCCAACACACGTTTGCAATTCTTTTTGATTTTTTGGCAAAGGGAAATTTTTAATTGCATTTAAATGGTTTTCAGTTGGTTTAATTCCTGCTGAACTAACGGAGTAACCTAAATATTCCACATTCTGGTAACCAAATTTGCATTTCCTTAATTTAAATTCCAGCCCTTTTTCAAATGCACGTGAAAGCACTTCGGTTAATATGTTCACATGGGCCTTAAAATCCGATGATGCTATCAAAATATCATCCATATAAATTATTATTTTGTGTGAATCAATAAGATCACGAAATATTTCATTTACAAATCTTTGAAAATTAGCTGGGGCATTCTTTAAACCAAAAGGCATTTTTAAAAATTCATACTGTCCATAAGGAGTTACAAATGAAGTATATGGAATAGAATATTTTTCAACACTTACGTGAAAAAATCCATCTTTCAAATCCAATACAGAAAACCATTTTTTACCAGCCATATCCTCAATGCAGTCTTCAATAAGTGGAAAGTTATCCCTGATTGTTTTTTTATTTAAAGCTCGGTAATCAACGCACATACGAGTTTCACCAGACTTTTTCTTAGTGAGTACAATAGCTGATGAATATGGAGAATTACTTGATCGAATAATCTTTCTGTTTAATAAATCATCTAAAACTTTCCTAACCTCGTCCCGATCTCTCACAGATAACCGACGAGGAGAGCAATGTATTGGAGTGTCATCCAATAATCGAATTTTCATCATATAATTATGAGGTTTACTTATAATATTTGTCGGAGTTAGGTAAAAGCTATTAATAACATTTTTTAATTCAGTCAATTGTTCTCTATCTAATTTCGGATTCAAATCTAGGTTATTATCATTAAGGGAAATTTTTGTATTAACTTTTAAACAATTTTTCCTATTCCACTCATCACTATTTGACACCAAAGAAATTTCATCGTTGTTATTTATTTGTTTTGCAGAATCAAACATACATGCATTTAAATTATTCGCATCTCTTGCACAGACTAATTTCACATTAAATTTTGACATAAAATTCCTACCCAAGATCATAGGAACTTTAATATCATTATTAGGAATAACAATTACAAATTCCAAACATTTTCAAAGAAGAATTTCCAAGACCAACAAAGCCAATCGGAGATAAATTTTTTGAAATCGGGATTGCCCTAGGGACAACTGACCTGGCAACCAAGTTAATTTGACTACCGGAATCAATCATACAAGAAATATTCGAATAATTAGCATATCTGTTTCTACCATAGCTTGGGAATAATGATTAGAAATCCTAATGATTAGCAATTGGATAAGAAATTTTAATTGTGCTGAAAAATTGATTAATTATGATTAGTTAGCCATTTTAGACGATTACTAATTGATTAGATTAGAAATAATCAAAAATCTAATCACAATTAGTGACGATTAGAATTTGTAATCAAATCTAATCAAAACTAATCCAAAAAATAATTGATTAGATTTCTTGATTATTTTTGATTAGATTTGATTAGATCAACTATTTTTGTGAAAAGAAAAAATTTATTTATCACATTTGTTGCTATATTTACATAATGTAACAGTTTTTGAATATTGCATAAAATTGCATTATATATTGCCACATACATATATATTTACATACTATTTACATTTATACATACTATACATAACATAAATATAAAGAACGAATTTTACAGAGTGTCAGACAAAAAAAAAACAAAAATGCATATTCAGTAAGTTCTGTAAAAAAAGGAAATAGGTATATATATTACAATTACGTCGTTTTTAATGTGTGCTGATTCTGCTTATATATAATTCACAAAAAATTGACATTAGACTTCATTAATACCAACTTTTCAAAAGAAAAGTCTGACAATGAATTTCGTCTTGGAGTATTGATGATGCCTGCAAATGAGAATAGTCATTCAACGGGTGCTGACGACGTCAGTGGGGTGTTACACAATAGAAATGCTTCCTTCAAAACATTATATTTGGTCCAAATTTCAGGGCCGGGTCATTTAAGTAAGCGTAAAACTGATTGCTTATGGCATTTTTTAAGCCGTTGGACTCGGTTGGTGTTACCGGGGTTTTGGGAACGTCATCTTCTGTAAGGAAAATAATATAAAGTTTGGAAAATCATGAAATACTGATAAAGTTACCGTCATTATCGAAATCATAAAATGAGTTGTCATTATTCAAATTCGGCACGTCCGTTGCATTATATGAAAAACCATTTTTTAACAAAGTGCATATGACTTCAATCACCCATTTGCTGATCTGCGAACTTCCGGTGTTACGCATTCTTTTAGCACTCACTGCCGGTTCGCTCTCGGATCACCTTCGTCAGTACATAATTTGGATCACATACATCATCGTCTACGGAGAAGTCTTGGTCTTCGAAAACAATTGGATCCATTACGACGAAGATTTTACTTTCAATATTAAGAAAACAAAAAAATTATACTTGTATTTCCACAAAACACGTTGAAAATTAACACTAGTAATAACACAACAACAAAGTGAACCAGCTGTGTCTAGTGTTTATTTAAAGAACAGGGTGCACCGTATGCAATTTTATGCAATATTCAAAAACTGTTACATTATGTAAATATAGCAACAAATGTGATAAATAAATATTTTTTTTTTTTTCACAAAAATAGTTAAAAATAGTTGATCTAATCAAATCTAATCAAAAATAATCAATAAATCTAATCAATTATATTTTGGATTAGTTTTGATTAGATTTGATTAGAAATGCTAATCGTCACTAATTGTGATTAGATTTTTGATTATTTCTAATCAATTCAATTAGTAATCTGAAATTTTTTTCAAAATTTAATTCTAATGATTAGATTATTTTATTTCTCTAATCGTAATGATTTCTAATTCTAATCGAAATTCCCAAGCTATGGTTTCTACAAGAGATAAAAAATGCCACACTCACCTCTTGCGTCGGTTCAACTTCTTGATAAATAATATTATTTGATTCAGGAAACATTGAGGCTGCAATTTGTAGACGTTTGGGGCAATCTTTGTAAAAATGTCCCATTTTATGACAAACAAAACAAGATCCTGGTGGTCGTATCGGCTTAGGGCAAGCATTTTTTAAATGACCAAACTGGAAACAATTAAAACATCTTATTGTTTTGTTTTGAATACTATTAACTTTGGTAATAGCATTTTTTCCAACTCGTCGCTTTTCATACCTTTCTACGCATTGAATCAGTTCTTCCACTGTAGTTGCACCATATAATAATGAAATGTTGTTAGAATTGTCATTCATACCATCAATTATAATGTCAACTAATTCTTGGCCATTGACGTCTGCTTGAGAAGCAATTGTTTGCATAGCCACAATGTAACTTATACAAGATTCCGTTGATTTTAAAGTTCGTAAACGTAACTTACGATAAACTTCTTCGCGGGTGATTGTTCGTTTGAAAGTTTGAATTAAACACCTTTTTAACTCATCGTATGTCCAGGACGTATAATTTTCTATTAAATCACGAGCTGTTCCTTGCAGTAACCACTTCAAGCAGATTAAAGGTTTTTGATTATTGAAATTTATTGAAAACTCTTCTAAATCTATAAACCATTTGCAAATATCCCGGCCGTCAGTTCCATTAAATTTGGGAATAATGTTATCCAATTCATCATAATTGATCTGTGATATTTTAGGATTTGCGTTTACCTCTAAATCTTGTATTTGTTTTTGAAGTGTTAGCATTTCACCCCGCATTTTTAAAATTTTAATTTGATGTTCCAATTCTAATGATTCCTGTGTTATAAAAGAAGTTCCAGAAGTAGTAGAAACAATTGGCAAAGAATTTGAATACACAACAGTATCCTCTGAAGAATAATAATGGGAAGTTGAAAATGTTGGCATCTGGTTGAAGTCATAAGAAACTGATAATGGACTCGCAGAAGAAACAGTTGTATAAATTTCAGCATTTAATCCAAAAGAAATAGCGGAAGTAACGGAGGCAACAGCAGTTGTAACTGAGGTTAAATTAGCGGAAGTAACGGAGGTAACATCGGTTGTAACTGAGGTTAAGTTAGCGGAAGTAACAGCATTTTCAATTACTTCCAGTTGACTTTGACGGTTTGGGCGTAAATCCATTATTTATTATTTTTGTTTGAAAGACCCCACACCTGAACTTTAAATTCCTTTTTTCAAAACTGATTTTTTTTATTTTTCTTTTTGTGAATATAAAAAATATGAAACTATGATTAATATAAAATTATATTAAACAAGTGATTATAACAACAAGTACATTACAAGTTCAATATTTTCTGAAAAGGTTTTATTTTGGCAGTGTTATAAGTCCATTCACTGCTTACACAACAACGATTTTCCCAAAAGTTGTCATTAGTATTTTTAAACGCACTGAAATGCAAAACTTTTTATAGTATAATTTAAAGGAAAGGAACTTATACCTCTTTCAAAATAAACCCTTTATACTTATACATATGTAAATCGATGTATACTCATATGTAAATCGATGTAAATTAAGTTTTTGTAAAATCGAACCTAAAAAATGACCAGCACCACTGGATTCAGTGTTTGGGTGCCACGTACCCAAGTAGCACATTGCAGTTATTACTTTTTAGTGAGGACATTTGAGTGTTCATTTTCATAATAAAAAAACTATAAATTTTTTTGAAAATTTTAATATATTAATATATTTTTTTCCTAGATAGTATTTTAAAACTCATTGATTTTATGCAGATATCCAGACTAGACAAATTTATGTTGAAATTTTATAGAAACAAGTTTAGAGTGGGTGTTAGAAAAGTTGTTCCTCAAATAACGAAATTAAAATGAACAAGGGGTCTCCAAAAATACTGTCTAGGCTTTTTTTTTTGTTAAAGCTCTGCCAGTTCTGGAGGCTCTAGCCTCGTCTGAAAAGTCCGTATCATAACCAATAAAACCACAATTTTTATTGGCAA
Source organism: Eustalomyia histrio (assembly GCA_949748255.1). Lineage (NCBI taxonomy): Eukaryota > Metazoa > Arthropoda > Insecta > Diptera > Anthomyiidae > Eustalomyia > Eustalomyia histrio. Next base: position 105,671,088 of record OX456525.1, on the reverse strand, counting down.
AACTCGACTTTATTCATAGTCTTTTTCAAGAGCGATGCAATCACTTTTTTGTATAATGATTTATTTTTGGCTTCAAAATAGGCCTCCGTGTTGGCAATCACCTCTTGATTCGAACCAAATCTCTTTCCAGCGTGCATTTTTTGTAAGTGTGAAAACAGGTAAAAATCGCTGGGAGCGATTCGATATCTTTAAGGTATCAGCTACCTCTGTCAACTTATCTTTACCGTCTCCCAAAAATGATTTTGTGAACTTTTTTGAAGTTTTCCGATATCACCACCTCTTTTTGGCGACCAGAGCAGAGCCCGATAGCCCTTATAAAGCTAAGCTTTGGCTTGAACGATGTTAAAAAGCAATGATAAATACACACAAGAAATTCCTTTGAATCCATTGTTTTCAAAATCGCAAAAATAGTGTCACTAAAACACTGTTCACTATTTTCAAAAAATCATATGGATTTTTCATTAGTGACACCACCTATTATTCACCCTGCAGATTTTTCAGCCGATGTTTTATGAAACAAAAGTAACCTAGAAAATAAATTATGGTGCACACTTTTAAAGGTTAAATCACAAATAACATAGCTAAACATTTTGTATAAAGTTAAGAAAATGCGAAATAAAATTCTAAAATATCAATGAAATTCAAGGGCCAAATTACGGCATTCGTGATCGAATCAAATCCTTCCAAAACTTTTTCAATAAGTAACTACAATAAAACTAATAATAAAAACATCAACTTTAACTTTGAGAAACTAATTACGATCGAAAAATTACGATAATGCCGTAATTCGGCCCAGAAAATGCCGTAATTCGGCCCAGAAAAAATATTAAAATGAAAATTACCAAGCTTTCTGTACTTCATACTTGGGATGTCTTTCTTTGGCATTGAAATTTCATTAGCATTAGTTGAGTAATCCTAATGAAATCGTACTAATACCTCAGAAACTATTTACAATTGATCAAAAAACGCTTTTTTTTACAAAAAAGGGGCCATGTTTAAATTACTTTACATAGGATGTTTAAAATGGATCCCTCGGTGTGTTTTCTGGACATGGCATGGCACAGTATATTAACACTCAAAAAGAGCAAAATTTAACCCGTTTTGAGTTATCTCGGTTATTTTTTAAGGTATTTGTAATTTTTAAAATTGCAGGTATCCCGAAAACGAAGCGAGACATGGCAAAACAGACAAAATTTTGCTCTAATTAATTCTTCGTATTTAATTGATCAATTATTAATTGAAATGGAATTTAAAAAATATTACCATTAATAAATGAAATCAAACAATTAAAATTATTTTCGTTATTTAAAAAAAAATGGTAATGAAAATAATTTAATTACAATTGACACAATGCTAATGAAATCATCAACTAATAAGTCTATTCAATTAATTAGTTCCATGTATACTATACATTTATTCTAAAAAATTTTTTTTTTAAATATTCTTCAATCCTGTCCCATTGTGGAATGATGTCACGAAGAACGTATATAAAAATTACTACGTGGATGTGATGAGTATTTTTACATTTAATTTTAATATACATTATAGTAAATTTTTTTTCCTTGCTGACTTTTATACATTTTGCACTGACTTGTGGTAAAGCCAAGTAAATTTAAAGTATCTATTTACGAGAATATTTTCATACTCTTCACGTTTCATAAAATGTTTGTAAATATGATAAAAAAAAAGGTTAAAATATTTGTTTATTTTTCATTTTACATAACTACGGTAACGACTGTAGCTATGTCTCAGCATCTACAAGATAAATTTGTTAACACAGCAAGGAAAATCATCTATTCATCCATCCTAAAAACCTTTGCAACCTACCAACACCCACAAAACAACCAGCTACTCGTTAATATAAATAAATTTATATTCAACATGATATTATAGCTTTTTAACAAATTTTGGAAGTCTCTTTTTGCAAATAAAAAATTAAAATGTAATTTACCTTTTGGGTTTGAGCCATAAATTCTATAGGCTTAGATACAGAGAATATTGTTATATAACATATTTATAGAAACAGCATGGAATAATTTTTTTTTTTAATTATAATCATAATTTCAATATTCAAACTCATAAAGTGTTTAATATTTGTGTTTATTTAAAGAGTTTATATTTATTTGAAAGAATTTAAAAAAGAACTTTAGCATTAAATGAAAGGGAAAATTTAAAAAGATAGACCGAACAAAGAAAGTCTGTTTGTGGGTTCCTTCAGCTGTCGCTGGAATTTAGATTTGTAATGGAGGCAGGAAATTAAAAAAAACTTTCTTGAATACACATATCAACCAAAGTTGATATTTACATGGCATTTCCACAAGGCGTTCGTAGCGAGATGAATGACTTTATATATTTTTATTATTGTATTTTCACTTTTTTTTTGCAAATGGCGTCCTATGTGAATTTCGTTTTGACATCAGTGAAATAGATGCATGCGGAATTTAAAGTAAATAACAATTGTTTGCGTCGGTCTCTCAAGGCATGCAATAAGGATGACTTGTATCAGGCCGACGTGAGGAATATCCACCCTCGGGTTCGCCGGCTGATTGGCAGCACGTCGAGTGTTGTGGGTACTCGAGTACTTGCTAATGTACCCACAACGATTCGACCGGTTGGTTTTTACAAGAATTCGAACGGTGTTTCTGACTTTTTTCGTTTTGCGACAACACCAGCAGCAACAAGTGCCTTGAGAAATCAAAATAAAATCAAAACAATAAAAATTATAAGCACTGTAAATAAAAAAGCATTGAAATTGAAAAGAACAAAACCAAAACATAAAAATTAAAAAAAAAAACTAAACAATAAAATCCTAAACTATCAAAAAGGAAGTGTTTTTTATTTTATTGGCCCAGCAAGAGAAGGTTACACCGGTTGCAGCCCAGCGACAATGAAACCTAATAAGCCTCATGAACGCCCGATTTCGGAACTCAATCACAAAGGTATGATTTTCCATCAAAATTCATCATGAGCTATTTCAGCGGCCACGTCAATAAGAAAAATTCTCTGTTCTAGGGGACGGAAGTTAACGATCTGGATTTGGAGGTCATGTGATTCCATCAGGACCGGGCCAATTGTCATTGCGACACAATGTGTATTTTAAAGGATACCTTCCCAGTTCGCGTTCCGGACTTCTTCCACCACAGATATTTTGTATACGCGAACAAGTCCCGCAAAATTGACAACGTGACACTACAAATGATGCGCTCAGTTATTCAAAATGCAATCAGAAGATCCCAAATTTGCCTCAATGCCGACGACGGGCATTTGTCGGGCATAATCTTCCACAACTAAATATAAAAAATTACAAGTGCAAATAAGCATTATTAGTTAAACAAAAGTTATAGAGAAAGAAAAACAGATGATGGTCAAGGTGACTCACTATGCAAGATTCAGCTTTACTCACTGTAGTTTCAGCTTAATTCGTTTATGTAAAGGGTGATCCAACCATAATGCACGATGTAAATTGTAAATAAATCAACAAGTTTTCAGAGAATTATCTTAATATTATTTATTATTATATTATTATTATGAAAATTATGTGTCCATATTTTCAATGACTCTGGGACATAATTGAGTTTCTATGTCGTTAATGTGCCGAATCATCTCATCCTTTAGCTCTTGAATTATTTTAGGTTTATTGACGTACACTTTTTCTTTGAAATATCCCCAACGAAAGAAGTCCAACGGTGTCAAATTACATAATTGCGTTGGCCAATTTACATCGCCACGACGTGAGATAACACGGCCATTGAATTTCTCGCGCAATAGAGCCATTGCTTCGTTGACTGTGTAGCAAGTGACACCATCCTGTTGGAACCACATATCGTCCACGTCAATATCCTTAATTTCTGGCCACAATAAGTCCGTTATTATATCGCCATAGCGAACACCGACGACGAGTCGAGGTTGACGGCTCTTCTGCCAAACTATCGCAAACAACAGCATTTTGTGCATTTTGATTTGAACGCCCATTTGCGTAAAAGGCTTCAACAATCTTCACGCGCTGTTCAATTGTGTACCTCTCCATGGTTGAATTTGTCAAACATTGAAACAAAGAAATGTCAAATTAAGTTGGGCAAAAAACTTAACCTTAAAGTGTTACTCACAATTAACATCGCATTATGGTTGGACCACCCATTATAACATAGAGGTAGCAGAAACAGTCAACTTTCATGAAGTAGTAATTTGTCTTTAGAGCAATTTATACAAATAGCAGGGTTAAATTTAAATTGATTTATTTTTTAATACGCTTTAATTCGACAAACTTTTCGAATATATGTAAAGACGCTTGCAATCATATTATTATTTCTTATTTTCCTATTTTTTTTCTGAGTTTATTATTTTTATTAATTTCATTAAGTTTTGGAATTTGAAAATATGCTTGTTCTTTTTTCTTGTGTATACACCTCCACCTACATGTGATGAGACACACTAAATATACTTGTTATGTATGTATCGCTATGTTGAACCATTACTATGCTTTATACTATTTTACTATTTTGTAGCGCCAAGCAACGGTAGCGTTACCGAGCTTTAATCGAATATATTGGCATATGTCTCAGCCATTTTATCAAACGTCATCTTTTGGTGAAACATTTATTTTCTTTTAAATTTCTTTACTTAATTAAAATGGTGAACGTTTTTGTATTTTTCACTAAATCAGAATTTTTATCCAAAATAATAAGTAACTATTTTTTTAGCTATCTAACGAAAAACCCTTTTGAAATATTATTTAATTGGATAATTTGTAATTTGGGGATTATATTTATATAATTTTACCCTTTGGTGCCATCTCTAAATGGTAATGTTACAAAATTAATTACTCTTTTATATAAATTCTTACAAAGTTGTTTGTTTTATATAGATTTGACACCTTGTGTAACATTAAAATCAATTGCACCAACAACAATCCCATGTTTGCCAGATGTTCGAGTACCTTTTATAATATGTATCACTCTCTTTATAACTCAACATCCATCAGTACATATTTAGTAGTGTCGAAAATGTTAAAGTGCGGTTCGGTATATCATCATATGTGGAATTAAATCAATAAATGCCGCCGGTTTTGTTAATTAAATTAAGTTAAAAAAAAAATTATTAGAAACTAAACCAAAAATTTTGTTATATTTGAAGCCAGAAAAAAGGGTAGTGCAGGTTACTGGGTAAAAAAGTGCGAGAGATTGTGGAAGCCATATGCATCTTAGATGGTTCAGTAATTTTAATATTGAATGATCACTTGGGTATGAGAAGGCTATCAATCGACCACAAACGCAATTGTGTGACAAGTGCAGTTTCCATAGCAAAAATCCATTTATTAGTCTACGAATTGCTCATCCACCCAATTCTCCTGATTTAGCTCAGAGTAATTACTTATTGTTTCCTAACCTGAAGAAATGGCTCAGCGGAAATAGATTTGACTCCAACAATGAAATTATCTCACAAACAAACACCTATTTTGATGACATCGACAAATCTTATTTTTATGAAGGGATAATAAAAAATTGAGAAACGTTGGACAAAATGTATAGAGCTCAAAGGAGACTATGTTGAAAAATAAAATGATTTTATATTTTATATTTTTCATTAAAAAAATTTAAATTAAATATATTAAAAATATATATTTTTAAATTGTATCAGGTTCAAGATTATAATTAAATCTTTCTAAGGAATATTAAACACTAATTTTTTAAGTGGGAAAAATTGTGAGGATCAGCGCTAGAGGCAGTCCACTCTTTCGACGAGGATATCGTCAACCTCCTTATGAACCACCCAACCTACAAACAACTCATGGTTTTCTACTACACTCTAAGGAAAATGACTATGCGAAATTCCTTTTCACAGTTACTTAATGATTACCCGTACAAATGAGCTTTTCCATCCATTTATAGAATTATCCTTGGCTTAACATTTAGCAATGATCTCAAACCTGATAAAATTCAAAAATATATAATTAAAACACAGAGATCGAATAATATATACAGAATTTATATATCAAAAGTATGTACATATACGTATAATAATAGCAGTTAGTTAATTCCAAATTTCTTAAAAATTTTAAATTACATATACTAGAAATTTTGTACAAGGCACTTTGATTTCCTATACAGGGTGGCGCAAAAATAACCTTCCGATGTTTTTTGGCTGTAATTTAAAAAAAAAATGAAAAACTTTGATTCTTCTTATGGATTATTTTTATTTGGTCTTTTAATTTTTTTTACATCAAGTCGAGAATATGATGTCATGTAAATGGCCGCCGCCACAGTTGATTGTCATTTGAGCCCTTTTTATGGCATTTTCCATCACTTTGGCCAAAACTTCCGGTGATAGGTCCTCACATTCTTGACGGATATTGTCTTTAAGAGCTGCAAGAGTCTGAGGCTTGTTGACATAAACCCGCGACTTCAAAAAGCCCCACAAAACGAAGTCTGGAGCGGTCAAATCGGGCGATCTTGCTGGCCAGTGAAAATCGCCAAAACGGGAGATTAGGCGCCCGGGAAATGCATCCTTCAGCATATCGGTTGTGGCACGTGTAGTGTGTGGCGTTGCACCGTCCTGTTGGAACCACATGTTTTCCAATCCCAATTCATCAAGTTGCGGCAAAAAGAACTTGTTGATCATTGCTCTGTAGCGCTCACCATTCACAGTAACCGTTTGGCCCTCGACGTCTTCGAAGAAAAAAGGTCCGATGACTCCTCCAGCGAAAACAGCACACCATACAGTGACTTTGAGCGGGTGTAATGGTTTTTCGTGGGTTACACGCGAATTTTCAGTGCCCCAGAAGCGTAAATTTTGCTTATTTACGTAACCGCTAAGATGGAAATGGGCCTCATCACTCATGATTATTTTTGATGAAAAATCATCTTCATTATTGCTTAAATAAATAGTCACCAATATTCCGCGTTCTGGAGCAGTGTAGCGTAACATTGTCTATTAACGTGTATTTCGCATGTGTTTACTACACAAATGTCAAAACAGAACTGACATTAGGGGCCAATCGCAAAATTTATAGCATTTTCTGATAGGAGGATTACTTTTGCGCCACCTTGTACTATATTTTTGTGGAGTATATTTGTTGTGCAACTCAGAATTAGAGTTTTTTTTCAATTTGATTTCCTATACTAAATTTTTGTGGAGTATATTTGTTGTGCAACTCAGAATTAGAGTTTTTTTTTCAATTTATATAACTTTTGAAAAAGTTATATTTGCAACTTTTTTATGATCTCAGTATCTATGTTACCTAGTTAGCCATTTTAAAAGAGCATTTTTAAAAAAAAAAGTGTTTAACTAATTTTAATTTGTTGCAACTTCATGTCTTTATTTCATACGAGTAAAAAAAGTATCAAAACGTTAACGACTTTTTGGCAAATTTATTGAAATTTAGCTTTTAAAGGTAATGTAAGCAAAATTAAATTGTTTACCAGCAACACTTTACTTTCTGGGGAACCAAGAACAGCAAACAAAATCAAAATGTATAGAACAAAAGACAAACATCAATCCACCAAGTAGCAAATTAAAGTGTTGAACTGAACTGTTGCCTATTGTTTGTGTGTATGTGTGCTTTAACCAACAACATGCACGAATAATGCCTGTAACACTTTCATCAACAACCTTATATTTAAGACAACAATAACCGAGAATGAAATGTATAGTACGTACCATTCTTGGGATGTTTTCGTTAGCAGTGAAATTTCATTAGTATTAGCTAACTAATGCTATTGGCGTTAACAATTGTCCTATGCTACTAATGCTAAAGTAATCACACTAATGCCTTAAAAATGAATTACAAATGAGCAAAAGAAACAGGTTTTAACAAAAGAAGAGGTTTTATAAAAATGTGTTTCTCGTTTTGCTCTACCTCTGTTAGTTTTCGAAATATTCTGGAAGAAATTAGCAAGATAACATAAAAAGGACAATCCGGGGGATATAATTATATAATATCCACGGGGTGATTTATTAATTTTTTTACCATTTTTTTTAATAATACAAATAAACACAATCCGATAACACAAATTTCGTTCCTCGTTTCATTCTCTTTTGTTCCATTATTTTAAAAGGAGCACGAGCTCCAAGGAGCTTTTTTCATTCTTGGTTTTTGAAATTTTTTTCCATTTTAACTTTCTTTCAAAAAGCTTATTGTAATTGTTTATATAAATTGCTATGGAATCCAAAACTTTTGCCATACATCAATTAAATCAGTCCTTCAAATCATTATTATTAATAAAAAAAAAATGGTATTGAAACTAATTTCTTTACAATGGTAATGAAGTGGTCAATTGATTTAGTCCAATTATCTAATTAGTCACATGTATGCTACGTACCCTAGGCTCAAAATTTATAAGAACGCATAGTAATATGCTAAAAATTGAATTAAGTTTTATTTCAGTAAAACTTCCATTGCAAGCTTTGTATACGTTGTTAAGGTTCATGAAATATTTTTAAGCAAGTTGGTTTTGTTACTTTAATGCTTTGTTACCCTTTTAAATCTCTGCTGAAGTAAGCAAAAACTAATGTTAAAAGAATACGAAGATGTTAATATGTGTAATACTATCGACCCAAACTAGAAATTATAAACATAAGATCGTTGCGCAATGAATTGGTGCTGATATTTTATAAATAATTTAACGGAAAACGTAAATTTTGTGAACATAGGTTACAGGTTTAAATTTACAAGGATAAAATGAATGAATGAATTGAAGCATTTGAGGTCAGGCTGCACAACCACGACTATGTGCGTGTTTACTTTACGATAATAAAAAAAAAGAATGGATATTGACACATTACCGGCAGCGGAAGATTTAACTTTTAATAAGGTTAATAAGAGATTAAATTTTTTATTTATGCAGTGGTTTTTCTTTCTTTAAAAAGTGCAAATTTTTTAATTTTTTGTTTGTTGTGGAATTGTAATAATTTTTATTGGTAAAGATAAAACCAAAGTAGCAAATTTTTTAAATTTATATTCTAGATACGTACAGGTGCACAAGTATACATTCAGGTATTGTTTTATGCGATTTTATGCAGTATAAAATCTTTCAGACAATGAAAAAATAAATGTAGGATGTATTTTTTATATCAGGACTCAGGAAGTATGTAAGCAGTGTTTTAAAAATGCAGTATGAGTTCAGTTCACTGATTGTAAGATTGCGATTATATGAATTATATTATCTAAAGATTACATGTAAATTGTTTTTAAATGCAAAAATTAATGACTTCAAAACGAAAGTGCATTAAAAAAGGATGAATTATCCTAGGAATATTGATATAAAGTCTAATGCGATTACTAAAAAGATTTTATAATTAATTTAGACAGTACCATATGGAAAGATACGTATTTAAGGATTTTCTAGAAATGTTTAATTCTAATGAATTTTTTTTGGCTATGAACACCCTGGGGGCTTGTCATAGGATGGGGTGAATTGCGCTTTGTGACATGTTATGTCACAGGACTGAAGCGGAAGAACCTGTCACAGGACTAACAAAAAATATCCTGTCACAACACTAAAAAAAATAAATCAATCACAAAACTAACGCCAAAGGCACATATTGGTATGTGTCTTAAAACAGATTTTCATTTAAATAATAATTAAAAGGTTAGAATCACACAAACTTCTGCTAACTAGGCACACGCTCTTCCATCTTAACTATTTTTGTCCATGCAAAGTGTAGGGATCTTTCCCTACATGTACTTTATATTAATTATTAATTAAAGTAGCCTTCTTGAATTTGTCTTGAGTTTACAAATTGTTTTTTTATAAATCATTATTCTTTATATTTTTATAAATAAAACATTAAAAAAACAAATATTTGGAATTTATTTATGGAATCCATTTTGGTTCCTATACAAAGTATTCAAAGAGTGCCTTTATCTAGCATGTTAAAAACATTGCCAAAGGCCATCGGAAAGTTTTACGTTTTGTGGAGTACACAGACATCATTTTGTCCATTTCATCGACCCCTCCTTTGGCTCTGTTGTAATCAAGAATATATTGTGGCTTGTTTTTCTTCTCAGTTACCACAGCATTTTTCAAAGGGGTACTGGACAGTAAATTAACTGCTTTTCTTTTTTTTTTTTGCACGTAGGACACCAATACAAACTTGGATTCATAAAACCAAAGACTATCGATTATTTTGTCCGTTCAAGACAAGAAGACATCAAATACCTAGGTTAAGTGAGGTGAAAAAATTGTCGCAGACTATGGCTCTGCCGCTGTTCTTCCAATGATAGAGCAGTTTTTGCACAACGCTATCTCCTTAATTAATTGCTCGACTTGCATTTGGACTTATTCCGGAGAAATCCCACTGTTGGTTGGAGAGAAAGACTGCATCGCATGCGAACAAATCATTAATACCATACTTTGCATGCCTAGATGGGATGTAATATATGTACCTTGTTCTACCTCGATATGCAACAAGTTGTTAATCCACTGTTATTTATCCTGATGGTTGATAGTACCTTTTCATTTGCGTCCAGAATTCAGAGATTGGCGCAGCTTTATCTTTCACCAATCAAAAAGATCTTGACGCTGATTGACAAACCGAATAAAACGCGAAATTTCCTTGAATAGAGATTTTGCCATTATTGCACAGTAATAACAAACTGCTTCTGAATCATGTCCGGATATGTATGTTAGTTTTTGTATTTAAACTTATTCAGAATTGAAAAATAGTACCAAAATTGTAACGTACGTGCTATTTGCTTGTGCAGAAATCTAAAAGTTATAAATGTATGAAAAAACACCGTTACTCTCCCATTATTGCAAAATTCTCAATAGGCAAAACAATAAAAACGAAAATAAATAAACAAATTTTGAAAAAAACATTTTTTAATATACCGTAATCAAAAAATATGAAAATATTTTTTTATTTATTTTTAGTGTAATTCTTTATTTTTTTAGTGTATATTTTTGGATATATAATGCATATTTTTTGGTATTTTGTACATATTATCTTGCATATCTTGTATTTTTTACTGCATATTTTATATTTTTTAATGCATGATAGTGCCTGCTAATGAAACAGTACTAAAAAATAAGAAAAATTTGATGCATCTGGAAACGCAAATAATGAATGTGGTTTTTTGAATTTTATCCAGAAAATAACTAAATTGAAAATTATTAGGGTTTTTTTCAACATTTTAATGGGATGCACTCTAATTTCATATATTACAAATTTCGACAGATGCGTTAATATTCCCTACAATTGGATTTAAATTAAAAATTCCCCTATTTTCACGAATTCCCTAAAAAAATACAACGAAACGAGATTCAAAATTTAATACGTTACTTAATTTGCAATATGAAAATAATTAACTAAAAATCAACAAAAGGAAACAAATTAACTAAATCTGAAAATAATTGAGTTCGTACATTGATTTTGTTGCAAAAATGTATTAATAAAATTTAGATAAAAAAAATCAAATATGTAAACCACACCTTTTCTAATAAAAGCTTTTGCAAATTCAAGTACAAAATCATTACAAAATTTTTACATTAATTGTAAGAATACCCTACATTATGCATCTATTATAAACAAATTTATATGGAGTTCAAAGCCCAAAATGCATACTATAAAATGTTCGCCATCTACATTGTAAAAGCCGTCAAAATTAGTGGGTCATAAATCGGACCCATTTGTTTTACTGGGTAATATGAGTACGGACTGGAATATACTTGTAGAAAAAGATTTTAGGCATTGGTGTTTTCATATAAATGCTTATACCAAAGCATTAGCATTTATATACAAAAATATGCCTCAATGCTTTGATCCCAATTATTGAGGTAAGTAGCTGAAATTTTCTAATATCAAGTCAACATATTTAGAAAATTTTTCATAAGAAATATTTTTTAAGATTAGAAAAAATAAATTTTGGACTATCCAGAGGGATACAAATCTTACTGTAAAGGTTAACGAAAGGAACCATGCTATTTTTCTAAAGGTAAAATTTGTGAGCAAATTGTGCTGATGGTATGTTAAAGTTTACTTTCGTAAGTAGCAAAATAAAGTCGGCAGTTTACATACAAACCTAGCGCATTTTTTTTGAAAGAAATCCTAAAATATATGATTTTTCAGCAAGAGAACCTTTTTTGGAAAATTCTCATATTCGGACGACTTTGTTCTTAAGAAAGATTCTTGTATTTTGTGAACTTTTTCCCTCAGACTCTGAAAGATTTTTTCGATATAAAAACCCTCAGATTATGAGGACTTTTTGCTTTTGAAAAATTCATAGATTCTGATGACTATTTCATTAAACAAAAAACACTAAATTTAAAGAACCTTTTTCATTGCATATAAAGCAGTCTTTTATGATTTAGTGAAAAATAGGATAAATAAATAAACATGGTTGGGAAAAAACTGAAGTTTATATATGGACATATATGGAATGGACAGATTTATATACGGACGCCTTTAAGAGGAAATTAACCATTTAGTTTGGTGATAAAACTTGGACTCGGGAAGATTTATGGTTCCAGAAAATAGGTGTATCAGAGGGTTTTTATAAAAATTTTGATGTTTTTAGCCTATTTATGGATTATTTAATTATTAATATAAAATTTTATTTAAATTAATTATTAAATGTTAAAAAAAACAAAAAAAAAAGCCTTAATAAAATAAAAAAAATGTACAAAAAAAATTGAATTGACTTTTGTAGGAATTGAACCCGCGTCTTAGAGAAAAAAGTATTTGTGACATAGCGCTTATACAACTGAGCCATTGAAGCTCATGCGCAATCATCGTTAATAGAAGTAAATAAACAGTTTTCGTTCTATAGGGGTTTGTTTTGTTTTTATTTAAATGACAAATCTTTGTATTGGTTTTAGAGTATTCAAAAAACCGGCCTTTTGAAAAAACCGGTTTCGGTTTTCTTCGAAAAATAGAATTTAAAAAAAACCGGTTTCGGTTTCGGTTTTTGCAGAAAAAAACCGGTCAACCGGTCAAAGCTTATATAATTTGTTAATTATGTAAAAAAAACAGAAATTTAATATATAAAGTAATAAAAATAAAAAAATACATTCTTTGAAAAAAAAAATATTTTTTTTAATGTATTTCTTTCAACATTTCATTCATTGATTTTAATATTTTTTAATATAATATCTTAAAAATTAATATTATAAAACTATATTCATATCAAATGAATAGAGATCATTAAGTTTGAAAATTGGGTAAAATTAGGTACGTTAGTAATTTGAACGTTTAAAACGTTTGGCATTAAATAAGTTTTTTTAATATTACATTTTAAATATGTAAAAAGAAAATCTATTTTTCACTTCTAAAATAATATTTTGGAAATAATATGCAATTTAAATGTGTCGTTTTTAGACGGTTTTTTTGTTTGCTTTTGATAATGCTAGAAGTGGAAAATACTCTTTCACTAATAGTAGATGTTGGACAAATAGTCAAGAAACAATTATATAAATTTTCCAACTTTTCAGTTCTTTTGTCGCATTTATCAAGATATATGAAATCATTATATAATGATGAATGATTTTGTACAGTCTCTTTTTTAGGATTTTGAATACTGTTTATTGTGTTATTTAGATCAGACTTACATATAAATCTTCATAACCAAACAAACGATTATAAGTCTTCGGAAAAAATAAAAGACCAAGTAACCCAGTTGGTGATGTAATTAAAAAAACCGGTTAACCGAACAAAAAAGCCCGGTTTTCGGTTTTCTTCGAATTTACAAAATATTCGAAACCGATCGGTTTTTAAAAATAAAAAAATCGGTTGACCGGTTTTCGGTTTCGGTTTTTGAATACTCTAATTGGTTTGTCGTGTGTGTATAAAAGATGAAGAGGTGAAAGAAAAGAATTTCAACAAATTGATGTGTTTGTTATGCGTAATATTCAACATACATATAAAAACAAAGGGATTTTACGGAAAAAATTGGAGGTAGTCCTGGTTTTTTGCTAATATCTCAGCCATTTATCAACCGATCTGGCTGATTTTTAATAGCAAACAGAAATGGATCACATGTAATAGAAATATATAACAATCAAGTCCTCACCATGTCTGGGGTCTTCGGAAAACCCATTTCAACACACAGACCTCGCTCTTCATAAGGACCCAGAATATATATAATTTATAGGGTCTAAGATCAATATTGTAGAAATTACAAACGGAATGACAAACTTATATATTCCCTTCCACCTGTGATGAAGGGTATAAAAAGACAAAAATTTATAAAATCTCAAAATATAAAAGAGAACTAGAACGATTAAGTAAAATTTCCCCTTTAATTAAATAATTTAAGGGGAAATTTTACTTTTTCGTTCTAATATTTCCGTAAAACTAGGTAAAATAGTAATTCTAGTAACAAATGTAAACCAACACAGCTTAAGTGTAATTACATATATCGAGTATACAAGTTAATATTTTCGATTTTTTGGTTTGAAAAACGCATAACAAATGAATTGATACATTTTTCAAAGTATTGTCCATCGTCAGCCACTACTTTGTTCCATCTTTCTGGTAGCATATGGATTCCGCGCCAAAAGAACTGCTCCGGTTTTGAGGTAAAGAATGAATCAAGCCAATTTCTGATACCCTGTTCTGAAATGAAGCGTAGAGTATTCCCTCGATTTACGTTGTTTCGATTTGAGTCGTAAAATTGTTTGTCCTTTTCAACATCGGTTTACGTCGCCTTTCGATTTACGTCGCCTTTCGATTTATGTCGCCTTTTGCAATATGTACAAGTAAAAACAGGGTAATCCCAGTTTCTAATTTAAACGTTTATGTATTTTATGATTTTATATCTGTTAAAGTTCTTCAACGCAACCGTGTAAAATATGAGCGCGAAAGATAAAACTGATAAAATTTCTAGATCTCAAAGAAAAAGAAACGAAATATTATTTTATTAAAAATTAAAGTAGAAATTATTCGCCGTTATGACAACGGGGAAAAGGCTTTTATTATTGCCAGTACGATGGATCTTCCACCGACCACAGTGAGAACAATAATAAAAACTTCAGCTGAAATCCGCGAAAGTGCTACAGCGGCTGGAGGCTATTAGTAATGGAAAAAATGGTAAATGCACTAATACTGTGGATAATGGACTTTAGTGAAAAAAGTATTCCAGTAACTACGTTAGTTATTAAAAAAAAGCGATAAGTTTGACAAACAATCAGACCAAAATGAAAAAAATTACGACGTTTTCAGACGATTTTGGAAAAAAATGTGATATCATGCAAGCAGTGAACAGTATAGACAAAAGTTGGGAAGGTGGTAATGATGAAAATCTGAACGATTTAAACAAGGAAATTGTACGTTTGGCGCATACATTAGGTTTTTCTTCTTGTATTGAAGATTCCGATGTTGTTGATGACTTAAATTTTGGGGATGAACCGTTAACTAACTCGGAACTATTTGCATTGACAAATCTTTTAAATCCACATGGTATGCAAGAAAAAACTTCAGATATCGGATCTTGTAGAGATGATTCTCAAATTTAATTGGCAAAACTGTCAGAAGCCTTTGCAGCTTTAATAAAGTTATGCAAATTTTTCAACAATTTGACAAAGATGACAAAAGAGTTGAATCGACAAAAAGATCAATAAATGCAAGCCTTAAATATTACCGGAATATGTACGAACAGAAAAAGTTTACCTTGCCTCAGAAGCGAATTGATGCAATCTTTAAGCCAATTTTATCAGAAACGTCTGTTATAAGCGAAAAAAGTACTAAAGATCGAAATGCTAAGTTCTGAAATTCTTACCGAAAGTTCGTCGAACACTGATTCTAATGATTCCCAACGTACTTTAATTTTCACTACATTTACTTATTATGCATATCGCACTTGATCAACAAGAGCGTAATAACTCAAAATTTGTAAAATGTTCAGTAGAGGTGAACAACTGTTTGTGGTTTCATTTTAAGATAATTTAAAAATCCAAATGCACCATAATAAGCAAATTCCATTTCAAAATATATTTAGATTGTTTTTCTTTTTAATTTTTGCACATACTGCAAAAAAAATAATTTTTTTTTTACTTAACACCACTTTTCTGAAAATTCTCTACATTTTTTTTTGTATTATTTTGAGTTGTGACGCTTTAGTTGAAATTTAATTAAAGTTTCCAATTTTTTTTTTTTCAACTTAACTCCACATTTTTTTATATCTTGAATACATGTTCTTAATTTCAGATATACTACGAGTAGTCTTTATTAAATGATAATATAATTTAAATGATATTATACATATTATGTATAAAGTTAACAACAATTATTAAGTGTTTAAATTAAGTATCTATTAAATTTTTGTTATACAACTTATAAATATGTTTTGGGATTATATTTTTTTACAAGTTCCTTAAGATTCTTTTTCTTATTTTCCAACAGAGGAAGCCTTTCCGAATAAATAGAGGATAAACTAAATAAAACCGCTTTCTGCATTTCTATGTCCGAAGAACTGCTTTGACTTACCAACGACGGATTGAAAATGTCATTCGAATCATCGCTGAATGGATCTGCAGAGCTATAACTATTATTATCACTATGTATATCCTCTAAACGTAAAGACACAGAATAGTGTTGCATGTTTGAACAAGTCATATTAAATTTTAAGTAACTATTGCTTGTTCGTACAATATAAAATACAATAATTTTTTATATATCAATATTTTCATTATTACTGCAATGAGCAATTGATTTCGTTATTAGCAAATAGTTATGTTAAAGTAAATTTATTATAAACACGATATCATGAAAATGGTTACAACTAATAGATTGAAATATTTCATGAAAAGGGTCACAACTCAAAAAAAAATTTAACATTTTTATCAAAAAAAAGTCACATTTCGAGTAAAAATCATACAGTTAAACAAATTTTAACAATAAAACAGTATCAACTCAAAATACAATAAAATTTAAATGAAACAGTTTGATTTTTTTTCATGAATAAAGGCTCAAATCAAAATAATACCTTTTTTATGAATATGTACAATTCATTTCTATTTTTGTTTTAACTCAAAATAATACCTTTTTGTTGATATAATATTGATAGATATTGATGTTTTTAATTGATTTCTTGCAAAAAGTGAAATTTTAAAAATTTTGAGTTATTACTCTATTGTTGATCAAGTGCGATATGTATATATTTCTAGATATCGAATTGTCGAATTTTTGTTGATTTTATTTTTACTTTTTATGAATTTAATTTTTAAACCCGCATTTTTTTAATACATATTGAATTCTTCATTTTTTCTTGATATGTTTACTTTGGATACATATTTATTTACTTTTTTAAGTGAACTTTTTAGCTGTTAATTTGCAATTTTTTAGTATTTTATTTGTGTAATTAATCCTATGAATTAAATGTTTATAACTTAAAATTCTACAATAAAAGACTGAATTACCCGTAATTTATAGGTTTTTTCTTATGTAATTAAGTGAACGTTAACGTATGAGCAATTCGATTTACGTCGTTTCGATTAACGTCTTCAATTTCGGAACCAATCACGACGTAAATCGAGGGATTACTGTTTTCCAGTAAGGGCGTTCTACATCGATCGAAACAAATGGTAGTAAGAAGGGGCAAGGTCTGGACTATAAGGCGGGTGAGACAAAACTTCCCATCCACTGTTTTCCAAATACTTTTTGACCGGTTTTGCAATATGTGGCTGAGCGTTGTCATGATGGAAGATTATGGGCTCGTGCCTGGTCGAATAATCTGGTCGTTATTCGTTGATTGCTCTCTTCAAACGAATCAATTGTGTTCGGTAAAGGTCTCTTGTGATCGTCTGACCCAATTTCAACAGCTCATAACACAAACACCCTTCTGATCCCACCAAATACAGAACATTACCTTGGCGTCATGGATATTCAGCTTCGGCGTTGATTTGGCTGGTTGGCCGGGCTTTACATATGACTTTTTGTGCTTGGGGTTATCGTAATATATCCATTTTTATCACCAATACGATGCATAAATGATTTCCTTTTGTAGCATTCAAGCAGCATTTCCGACATGCAAAATCGCCTTTCAACGACCCTCGGCTTCAATTCATATGGGACCAAATTTCCTTGCTTTTGCATGAATCCCAATGTCTTAAAAGGTAGGGTAATGGCTTGTTGTGTGACTCCCAATGATAATGCAAGTTATTCTTGCGTTTGACAATAATCTTCGTCGAGTGAAGCTTCAAATTCCTCATCTTCAAAGTTTTTCGGCCTCTCATTGTCTTCTGTGTCGAAATCACCACTATTGAATCGCGCGAACCATCGTTCACAAGTTTTTGAGTTGGTGCATGTTGACCGTAAGCTTCTACCAACAATTGATAACTTTAAGCAGCCGTTTTCTTCAAATGAAAGAATGTTATCAGACTTCCCCGAAAAACATCTTTTTTAGGCACAAAATTCGACATTATTATAGCGATTGAAAGAAATGGGTGTTTACACTTTGGCGTCTATCCCTCCAAAATACCATATTTATTATTGACACAAACATATGTGATAGTTGTGCCATCTGTTGTCCAAATCGACATTATTAACTTGTATACCCAATACCATACATAACATACATATTTAATGTAAATCAAATTATTGGAAGTTGTGAAAAATAACTGCTTTAGAAAAGAAAATCAAAACTAAATTATACTTTGAAATCAATGAAAAATTGATTCCCTAAGAATCCCATTATTTTTGCTGAGTACAAAGTGCTGAAAAACTAAGTGCATAGTGACTACATAATACAACCTCCCCCAATGTGCACAATGGAAATTTCTCTATTAGCCATCACACACCAGACTAATATTTAAACGCACAATTTTTTTTTCTTTTCGTAACACACGGTGTGATATTCATCTGGCATAATATGTATACGTATACAAAGCTCTGTGTGTTAGTGTTTTTTGTATTCATTTAACGTTTGGCGTTTTTCAAAAATGTGCATGTATTGGTTTTGTGCTGTTAATGCGGGGTAGAAGCTTGTTGAAACTTTACGCCAACAAAAAACTATTCTCTTCGCCCCGCTTGCCTTCAAGGAATCATGTTATGCCAGCATAATTATTCTTCTTTTAAAAATTGCGTACAGTAGAAACAACCATTTATTTAGTGAGTGTATTAGAAAATTAGTACAATCCATCAAATTTATTTAAAAAATTAACGATATTCGAAAGTGGTAAAATAAAAATACGGTTATCCGATCAAATATATCATTAAATTTTGGGTTCAATTTCACCAACCGATAGAAACCACTAACGATTGGTATTTGTAAACGAATTTTCTGCTAGATTTATTTTCCTAAAAAATCATTCAAATTTATCATTCAAAATTAGTCAGTAAAATTGATAAATGTTTGTGGGCTAGTGGATAAAGAGCTAGCCTAGTACTTCTAATTTCCCGGTAAAGGCAAACATTTAAAAAAATATATTTTTTTAATTAATCTAGGTTCGATACCGGAAGAATCTAAAAATTAAATTTTTCTTAAAATAAAATTTTGAGGAACATAATAATTTATGTGGAATATAAATATTAAATTATACAACTGAATGTTGGCTTTCACAACTAAAAATATATTTTTGAATATGAAGATAGTTGTCGTAACCGCCAGAATTTGATTGGACACAAATTTTTTGTCCAAAACTGATACTTTTTTCTGGGTATACAGAGTGGAGTACTTTATAACTGTGAATGGGCCACATGGGGTAACGACGAATATATATAGATACACTAGTAGAAATTTGTCTATAGTGTTAATGAATTTGTTTTTTAATCAAATTATTTTTTCATTAAAAAATAGCCTTTAATAGTTGAAGTGTCTCATGCGGAAATATAATGAAACTAAATTTTTGTCACGAAAATAAATAATTCTATTTTCGAGCTTACATGCATTACTGAAACATAAATACATTTCAGTATATTGCAAATACAAAAATAGTGGCGTGTTCTTGCAAAAAAATCAAAAATATCTAATGAAAGAATTCATTGTAATAATGAATTTGTTATTCATTTAGGAAAAAAATTTTCATGCAGTCAATGAATGCAAATATACGAAATTGATTCATGTATAGTACGAACAAAAATCTATCAGTGTACGCACTTTATGTAATTTTTATTAAATAAGTGTTGTTTATTTCTAAACAAAAAGAATCCATCAGAATATCGTAAAATTACAAACGAAACGAAATGAAACAAATAAACATTTATATTTTATGTGAAACTGTCACAACCAGCATTAGCAAACGGTGATAATGCATATAAAAACATTTTTACATGAAGGGCATCTGCGATTAAAAAGGGCCAAAATACTCGTACCTATGATAGGGCCAACATTTTTTTAGGAACATATTTATCATTTGTTTATTGAAATAAATTTAAATCTGTTAGCTATAGGTAAGATTCAATCTAATCTGATTTAAACTTTCTATTGGATTTTCTTTTTAAAGATGGCGTTGGATTACATCGATCGGAACATGAATTGTCTCTAAAAATATAAAAGTATTTCTACTTTGATATATAAAAATATATTTTTAAACATACCTGTTAAAAAATTTGTCTATTTTTGTTTCATTTAAATATTATACATTTTTTGTTTTACAAATAACATTATTCAAAAACAATAATATATATATTTGTGAATACAAAATTTTATTTATCAAGATTTTTTACCTTTGCTGTTACCATTATTTGACAATCTACTTTGTTTTTAAAGAATTTTTATTTGAAACAAGAAAGATTTGCAGTACTAGTTGAATTTCGAGCTGATAGGGCCAAAATAGATTAGAAAGTATCACACGGCCAACAAACATTCAAAAGTGCCACAAATGTCCAATTCTGCCACATTTTGCATCACTGGCTTGTACACCAAAACAGTGTTATTTGATGTCAAATTTGCCTTTAGTTTGAATGAAAGAAACTTAAAACTTCTTCAAGCAATTTACAACACTCTACGCCGCTCTCTTACTCCCTCTATCACATATTCAAATTTTATCGAAATCGATTTGTGACACCGGGAATACCTTCCTTATTAGCAAGCAAATCACACATATGCACATTAGGGTGGCAGCGATTTGTATGGGAAATCATTTTTGATATAATTCCGTCGCCTTGGGGACATTGGGCCCAAAATGTGTATTATGATCGAAATGTCCGACTTTAAATGACATCAAAATAACATAATTTTTAAATATTATTTTATATTCATGCGACTTTTATGCACAAAACAAAAATATGTACTCAATGGAAAAAAATATTTACTTAAAATATAAAGATTATAAAAAACTGTCTTTTGGTTTTAATAAACCAAATTTAGTTTTATTTAATTAACTTTTTTAATCCTAAATTATAGCGCTAAATATATGACAATATGATGTTTCTATTTTTAGTATAAAGCAGTGATAAACAATTTTTTTTTAATTAATAATAATTTTTATTTTTACAAAATATGCAATTAAAATAATAAATTATGCGAAAAGAATGCATTTATAACAATATATGTAAAATATGCATTTAGATATAAAATATGAAATAATAAGCAACAACAAATCGATGCAATTTTGTTACAAATTTTGGAAAAATATTTGGTCAAAAACGTTTTTGGGCCACTAACTACAAGCATGGATTCTGCATCCTAAACACAAATATTTGAGTATTCAAAAACCGAAACCGAAATCCGGTCAACCGGATTCTTCATTTTTAAAAACCGGTTTCGAATATGTTGTAAATTAGAATAAAACCGAAAACCAGTCTTTTTTGTTCGGTTAACCGGTTTTTTTAATTACATCACCAACTGGGTTACTTGGTCTCTTTTATTTCTTCCGAACACTTATAATCGTTTGTTTGGTTATGAAGATTTAGATGTAAGTCTGATAGATTCCGATGAAGACTTAACTTTGGATATTCCAAATTCAAATAGTTTAATTTCTGATCTAAATAACACAATAAACAGTATTCAAAATCCTAAAAAAAACTGTACAAAATCATTTATCAAAAGAACTGAAAAGTTGGAAAATTTATATAATTGTCTTTTACTGTTTGTCCAATATCTACAAGGTGGCGCAAAAGTAATCCTCCTATCAGAAAATGCTATAAATTTTTCTATTGACCCCTAATGTCAGTTCTGTTTTGACATTTGTGTAGTAAACACATGCGAAATACACGTTAATAAACAATGTTACGCTACACTGCTCCAGAACGCGGAATATTGGTGACTATTTATTTGGGCAATAATGAAGATGATTTTTCATCAAAAATAATCATGAGTGATGAGGCCCATTTCCATCTTAGCGGTTACGTAAATAAGCAAAATTTATGCTTCTGGGGCACTGAAAATTCGCGTGTAACCCACGAAGAGCCATTACACCCGCTCAAAGTCACTGTATGGTGTGCTGTTTTCGCTGGAGGAGTCATCGGACCTTTTTTCTTCGAAGATGTCGCGGGCCAAACGGTTACTGTGAATGGTGAGCGCTACAGAGAAATGATCAACGAGTTCTTTTTGCCGCAACTTGATGAATTGGCATTGGAAAACATGTGGTTCCAACAGGACGGTGCAACGCCACACACTGCACGTGCCACAACCGATATGCTGAAGGATGCATTTCCCGGCCGCCTAATCTCCCGTTTTGGCGATTTGTTTATGTCAACAAGCCTCAGACTCTTGCAGCTCTTAAAGACAATATCCGTCAAGAATGTGAGGACCTATTGCCGGAAGTTTTGGCCAAAGTGATGGAAAATGCATGCATTTACATGACATCATATTCTCGACTTGATGTAAAAAAAATTAAAAGACCAAATAAAAATAATCCACAAGAAGAATCAAAGTTTTTAATTTTTTTTAATTACAGCCAAAAAACATCGGAAGGTTATTTTTGCGCCACCCTGTACTATTAGTGAAAGAGTATTTGCCACTTCTAGCTTTATCAAAAGCAAACAAAAAAAATCGTCTTAAAACGAAACATTTAATTGCATATTATTTCTAAAATATTATTTTAGAACTGAAAAATAGATTTTTTTTTACATATTTAAAATGTAATCTTAAAAAAACTTATTAAATGCAGAACGTACCTAATTTTACCAATTTACAAACTTAATGATCTCTATTCATTTGATATGAATGTAGTTTTATAATATTAGTTTTTAAGATATTATATTAAAAACTATTCGTTTTAAGTTAATTTTTTGTTGAAATGAAATACAATAAAAAAAAATTAAATTAAAATAGCGCATGTTGGGGGGACGGGTTTTCGTTCCACAAGTTACTATGAAGACATTTTGTTACTTTGGGTACTGTCCTTAAACTTTTTGTTATTCTACTGTTTACACTGAAGACATTTTACTGGATTCAGCGCATATTATAGGGACTTTTTTGGCTGTATATACATATGTCTTCAAAGTATGTGCAATGAATATATATATACATATATATGTATATTTTTTTTCTTTTGTTTTTTTTTTTTTAAAGAATGTATTTTTTATTACTTTATATACATAATAAATTTTGTAAAAACAATTAACAAATTATTTAAGCTTTTTTCTGCAAAAACCGAAACTGGTTTTCTTAAAATTCTATTTTTCGAAGAAAACCGAAACCGGTTTTTTCAAAAGACCGGTTTTTTTATTTACTCTAACTAACGAATATGCAAAAAAAATCGCACAAGCGTTAAAGAAATATCCTAAAAAATTGCTCAAAAAAATTGCTAAAATCGCCTATAACTTATTTCTACCTAAAAATCGGATACAATTAAACATAACTGAAAAAACCTTATCCGATTTAATTTGTGTGCATATTCGTGTTCAGCCGCTGATAAAGTTTGTCCGATTCAGCATCTAAGGAATACAAACCGCTGTCACCCTAATGCACATACAAAAAATTTGTTTTACTTTGATCTTTTGTTGGTATTTTTGGTAAAGGAAAGTCTCGTAAATTGTCATCGAATTTTTGTTTTCAGAATGCAAGAGTGAATACTTTTACAAACTTTTGTAAATGTATGCTAGTGTTTATGTATGTGCGTGTCATCATAATTTTGCGTCAATATTATCTCCATACCCGTAGATTTTCCGCATAATAACTTTTGCATACCATGCATAAAATTTTGTGGTTTTTATCACGACACCATAATTGCTTTTGTGTGCGTTCTCAGCAAAAAAAAAATATGTAAATTAAAAACGAGAAACAAGAAAACGACTATGTAGTGATAAATGCGCGAATGTTTTGTCTATGGTATACAAGAAGAACATGCATCATAATGAGGTTGTAGAATGATAATAAAATAAAATGAAATATATAATCTGCTAAATATACAAATAGTATACAGTCAGATGTACACGCAGAGAAAAAACATGATTAATGAATGGTCACTACGACCATATTTATTCATATTAGCCTAATATGTTTACCCTAATAAATTTATTATAGCCCTAGAATAAATTGAACAAAAATTTTTTGTCTTAAGCATTTTTAAATTCATCATAATAATATTTTATGGTGTTTTACTACTATAACATATATTTGTTTTACTACTATAACATATATATATGTACAATTAAAATCATAATATTAGTTGCACACAAAAGTGTAACATTTTTCGGGGAGCAAAAGGCCATGCTGCCTTGCAAATTTAATGATATAAATTATTATACGTTTATTGAAACAGTAAAGTAATTTATATACATATAATTAGATAATACATACCTAAATTCATACATGTATAAATACGTATAAATTACATTGTCTTTCTTGCAGCCAAAAAAACATACAACATTAAAAACGCCATTGAAATTTTGACGCAGAATTTTGTGATAAGCCCCACATTTTTTTCAATAACAGTTCAACAATATATTGATACAGTCGATTTCATAATAGAAATTAAAGATACGTGTGCATATATAAATGCAGTTATTTAATTTATATTTTAATGTATATATGTATACCTTTTTAATAAAAAATAAATCTTTGAAATTACATTTTCTATTTGTTTCATTGTGAGAACCATATAACATGTTGACATAGACATTTTGCATGGTATTTTGAAATATAGAAATATGGATTGAAAGATCGTTTGCGTTTTTCTTGTGAACATAATAATATGTTTGGGATAATTAGCTATAAACATTATATCTGAACATATATTGTTACTTAAGACGTGTTTGACACAATCATAACCACAAACATTAATGATAGTCTGCGATTGTGATTGTATCAACCATGTTTTTTCTTTGCGTGTAGAGGTTTAAATACACAAATTATTTAAAAATGGGTGCCATGTGACTCACTGGCGTCGCCTTCCGTGTAATATATACCTTCATGAAAAACTATGACCTATAATCATACAGATTTCCTCAAAAACTTCTGGGAGACCGGTTAAAGATACATCCCGAAGACTGACCACATCAAAAAAAAAAACTCTGTTTCAGTTCTTCAGAGTAGATGCCACACTGTCGCCTCCTCTTCTTCCTCTTCACAGTTCCTTTTAGAAGGTGACCCCAGCAAACAGCCAGCTGACCTAACAAGCATTGGCTAGAGATAATTCACATCATTTTTCTGATTGTCCGCTTGCCAAACTTTTTTTTTTTTTTTCCATATTTTATATTATTTATTGAATCTTCACTTTTAAAAACTGTGAACTAATAATAATTATTATAATTATAATTATATTCAGATTATTAATTTTAATGGGTGGACACGTCTCTTTTCCAGTGTGAAAGTAATGTGGATACATTTCTGTTCATTCACCTTAATTCTCCACTTATCCAACCAAGCTTCCAATTGGGAAATGTGAGTCTGTAACATTCTAGACGCTATTTTTGAGTCATCGTGGACGCTTAAGATTGCAGTATCGTCAGCGAAAGTCGATGTG
Source organism: Eustalomyia histrio (assembly GCA_949748255.1). Taxonomy (NCBI): domain Eukaryota; kingdom Metazoa; phylum Arthropoda; class Insecta; order Diptera; family Anthomyiidae; genus Eustalomyia; species Eustalomyia histrio. The sequence goes on along the minus strand of OX456525.1, from coordinate 105,645,304 downwards.
TGGGTATTAATATCTAATGGCATGTCTGAAGTATAAATGATATATAACAGAGGACCCAAAATGCTACCTTGTGGAACTCCGGCTTGTATATCTTGAGGAGAGCTGACAAAACTTTTTTCAGCAAGAGTGAATTTTCGATTTGTTATATAGCTTTTGAGTAGCTTGTGAGTATTTGTTGGTAACAAAAGTTTTATTTTAAACAGTAGACCTTCATGCCAAACCTTATCGAAAGCCTGTGAAACATCGATAAAAAGGTCAGAGCAGTATTTTTTCTCCTCGAACGTTTTTCTGACAACAGTAACTAGCCTGTGGGCTTGCTCAATGGTGCTGTGTTTTCTCCTGACGCCAAATTGGTGTGATGGAATACAGTTGTTTTGTTCCACATAAACAGTTATCTTTTCCATTAGGATTTTTTCGAACAGCTTTGACAAATTGGATAATAGGCTTATAGGCCTATACGATTCCACTTTTGTGTGATCTTTGCCTGGCTTGGATATCATTTTAACGAGTAAAACTTTCCATTCTGGGGGATAGTATTCAAGGCGTATAATAGCATTAAAAATAAAGAGAATTATCTTTAATGCTATACGGAGTAACTCCAAGAGCATCCTGTTACCGATTCCATCGATACCAGGAGCTTTTTTGGGGTTTAGTTCAAAAATAGCCTTTTCGACCTCTCTCATCTCAAACGTTAATCGGGTAGCTGCTCGGTGCTGGGGTAACATCGGTGGCAACTCTGTTACAGAACTTGTTATATTTGGCGTGAATACTTTTCTTAAATGTTCTACAAACAGATCTCCTTTTTCAGTATCATTTCTAGCCCAACCTCCGTCTGATTTTCTCAAAGGATTTTCTCCGTCTGATTTTCTCAAAGGATCTAAATTTTCAAGATATCTGTTTAATGAAGCAGTTCTCTTATGTTCAAGTAGCTTTCTTAATTTTTAGGTGCATTCTTTCAACAGTTCCTTAAGTTGTGGAGATCTGTGCTGTTGCCACTCTCTTCGAGCTCTTCTTTTTTCATTTAAGAGTCGTTCGACATCGGCGGACAAAATAATATTTTGTCTGTTGTGTCGGGGGGGTTTGGTAGCAAGTTGAGCAGCAAGTTTGAGATTTAGTTCAAAATTTTGAATCGAGAGGTCGATATCTTCCGGTGTTCTTAGCGGTATGTTTTCCGAGCAATGTGTACTGATAAATTTTTTATACTTCAACCAATCTGTTGTTTTGCATGTCAGTGCTAAGTCACCAGAGGGGGGTACAATTCCTCGGGGGTTTAAAACAGTAACAACTGTAGGTGTGTGATCAGATGAGAGATCCAATAATGGTTCTACATGGACCAATTCTCTCGCAATAGACATTGTTATTCCAAAGTCTATCAGATCGGGTATTTTTTGACGATCCGTTGGCCAGTACGTGGGTTCTCCACTAGAGATCACATCCATACCCAGCTTAGAAATTGTATTAAACAAAACACGGCCCTTAGGGGTAACAAGCCGTGACCCCCAGAATGTATGCTTGGCATTATAGTCTCCAGCTGCCAGAAAACGCGGTCCTAATGATTCGAAAAAGACTGTGTACTGATCCTCCGTTATGGAGAATCTGGGGGGAGAATAAATTGACGAAATCACTAAGTCCTTATCGAATTCTTCAAAACATATAGTAGTGGCCTGAAGATAATTTTCGCAAAGATCACACATAAGAAAATGTTTTAATCTAGATTTAATGAGAATAGCTGATCCTCCACATGACCTGCCTCTTGGGTCCTTAGTATCATACATTGTGTACCCTCGAATTGAAAATTAACTTCTCAGGGTTAAATGGGTCTCAGAAATAAGCATTACGTCAATTCGCTGATTTCTGAGAAAATACTCGAGCTCTTCTTTATGTTGGCATATGCCGTTAGCATTCCAGTAACATATTTTCAAACTGTTCATGGTTTAGTTAACAAAGCTTGCATCAAAATAGACTGATTTCTCATCATCTCTTGCATCATATTACTCATTGAGTTTGTAAAGTTAGTAACAGTTTGAACCAGGGATTCAATAGATGCTTCAAGTCTGCTGAAATTTTGTATCTGGGGTTCAGATTGAGAAAGTGGAGCATTTGAATTGACTTGTGCGGCTTGTGGAGTTTTTGGGGGCTGTGGTTGTTCTCTTAGAACTTTAGAGTATGAAGCACTGTTGGTGATAATTTGTGGGTATTGTGGAATATAAAATTCCGGTTCTAACTGTGATTTCATTCGGGGGTTTCGGGTTCTGTTTAAATTTGAGTTTTTTAATTTTAAATATACCTCACAACCTCTGTAATTAGCAGTATGGGGGTTACCGCAATTGCTACATTTCTTTTCAGTATTTACTGTCTTTGCTACATGCAGATAGATACTAATTTTCTGAAATTGGATTCACATTGAACTTGAATCTTAGTTTCAACAATTTTGCCATTTTTTATTGGAACAATATAAAAAGAGTTTTGCCCAATAAGGCTGACTAGGGTTTTAACAAATTCATTTGAATTTTGCTCTCTTAGATAGATAGGGGGAGGTCTTTGTGGTTAAGGTATCATCATTATCTTCGCTTTCCAGTATGGCAAAACGGTTTTGGGATTGAGTGACATTTATTTCACCTCTACTAAGCTTAGGATAGGGAGCTGTTTTAGCCGATTTTGGGCTTCTTTTCCTCTTAACTATTTTAACATACCTGTCTAATCCAGTCTGTACCAATGGTTTGGCGGTAATGATGACTGGCAGGTCAACATTGGGTGTTGCGCAAGTTGAGGGGTTAATAGTTAAACTACTTACTGACGGAAAGTGAAGCATACTTTGGGGCTGTTTTAAGTTATTAGGTTGAGCCATAATATCACTGTTTAACGTAGCAGAAGATGTTGTTGGTGTTTTAATAGTCTCACTATTTGTTGATATTGTAGCTGTATGTTTTGGTGAAGTCAAAGCAGACAGCGTTTTGTGTGTTGTTAAACTAGGCACTGTTTTTGTTGGTACTTTTATATTTTCATGTTCCTTTGTGTTATTGGTTTTAATTTTTTCACATGAGAGTAAAGGAGAACATGAACGGGATCTCTCAATTGTTTTTGCGGTTATATAATTTTTGTTGTAATTGGGATCACTAATGTTTTTATTAACATTGATGTTATCTCCCTTTAGAAAAACGTAGGCATTTCTGCCATTTGCACTGAGCCTTTTCTCCTCTTGAATTATAGAGCTCATATGCTCTTTTCTTTATAAGAAAGAAAAGAAAAAAAATAAACAAAACAAACAAGACAAATCCCTGTTTGTTAAGGGTTTTTTATAAATGTTTTTTTTATTTAAATTTTAAATTGAACACGGTTTATTTGTTTTTTGTAATAAATATATTATTTTTTAAGCGGCCAAGCGCTGTTGTTTTTTTATATATTTTTTTTATACACTAATAAGCCGATATTTTAATAAATTCACGGACCGAATAAATAACACGTCTATCCTTTTCGATAGCTATGCCCAATCAGATAGTTTCAGAAGAGCTGATTCTATGAGAACTCTAGTAGCTTGAAGAGCACTTTCTCCGATCTCTACAAATTTAAATATTTCATTGAAAAAAAGGTTGCAAAGAAAATGAGAAATCACCATTCCTTATGGAATGCTCCTTCTAGCTACTTTCCTTGTACTGTTCCCTATGTAAGAGCTTACTGCCCGGCTCTTCACCATTTTGTCCGTCCATAAAGTAATTCTCGGATATTAATATGGGTTTTCACTTACCTGTCATTTTTCATTCCTGAGGTACTTAGTTAAAAACTATAATTATTTCATAAATAAAGATTTTACCCGATTCTGTGGGAATATTTTGACGAAATCTAGAAGAGAAATGAAATGTTTTCGCAGTAAGCATTTTTGTTGCTTATGAACTTTTATCACGCCTTCTAGTATTGGAATACATTATAGAAAAATTCACCTTCTTGACAGCTTGTCAAATCTACTACAGCTAAAAAGTTGAAATTTGATACATAAGTTCCTCCTGAGGCGTAGACATCCACTCTAACGGGACGTTTGTAAATTTCTACGGGAAGGGACAAAATAAAAAAGTTTCCCCTTTGACGGCCTGTTAAAACTCTAAAAACCAGAAATTTTAAATATGCGTTCCCTAAATTATAGGCTTGAAGTTTGTAAAACCGGAGTTTAAAACGGCCTGTCCAAAACGCAGAAGCTAATAACATAAGATTTGATATGAATGTTCCTCTGCTGGTTTTTACATCATCTGCAACGAAAAAGTTTAAAACGGGGAACGAGTGAATTTGGCCTGTCTACATCTCTTTGGCTCTAAACCTGAACTAATTTACTGAAGACATACTCTTTAGAATTTCCAATTAAAACGTGGTAAAATGGGCTAATCCAGGCCCAAATCTCTGGAGCTAGGAACTTGAAATTTGGCAGTGAGTTTCTTATTACGGAGTATTCATCTACTAAGACGAGATTTACGCAATTTTCCTGGGATATGAGATACTTTTTCTAAAAATCCAAAATTTAAAAATATTTTCGCAGAGGTATGGGCTCTTTCAAAAATAACTAAAAGAAGGAGTTAAAAATGGGGTTAATGGGAAAAGCAGCATTCTAAATAACCCGGCCACGCTGTCACTGTCAAGGCCCGATGTATCCCTACTTGTGTCCGTCATGACGGGACGCTGTCTGATTGGAAGGCGCGTAGTAAGGTTGAGGGTTGCGGCTAGTGACTTTTGCAGAAGCTGTGGTGACGAAGAGGAGGAGGAGTCTGTGAAGCACCTTCCCTGCACTTGTCCTGCCCTGGCTCGCAGGAGGGGACTACATTTGCGCTCATGTTTTTTTGAGGACCTGAGTGATTTGGCTGATATCGATATCGGCTGACTTAGGGGCTTTTTAATGTAATCGGGATGGTTCGACGGGGGAAGCTAGTGATATGATTTTACTAGCTTCCGTGGTATCACAAGGCACTTTATAGTCTAAGTGAGTCTGATTGGCAGGCTACCACATCTATCTAACCTAACCTAATCACCCGGCCAAACCGCCGGATACTTGAAACGTGGCATGTAGGTTCCTCCCCAGATATAGTCATCCAAAAAATCCGATTTTTGGATATATTTAAATTTGTTTGCATTAGTGTCTAGCACAAAAATCTTTGTCTATAAATCTGACATTTAAAATGTATGTTCCTACTATATGGTCTAAGCCATTGCATATATTTTTCTTAGAATTTGCAATTAAAACATCAGTAAAATTAGGCATCAGTAAATGGTCGTTGTTGTGTAATGGACTGTTATACAAAAGGTTGCGGGGTTTATTCCTTGCGACGTTAACATCAATTTAGAAAAAAAATATGTGAAATTTTTCTCATCCTCATACATATCGCAACGTCCTATTACCAACTTCCTATTAGATGGCGATAATTTACAGTGTTGACATATTTGAAGTCTTTCATCTTTCACCAACATTCATCTCTCCTCTATCCCCTTTCCAAAGAAAGCAACACATTACGAGTAATAAGCAGGAAGAATTTCCTGAGTGTTGCTCCTCTTAAAAAAATAAAATAAAAAATGACCCGTTTAAACCGGAAATATGAAATTCCAACTACAAAAGATTAAACAAATTTGTTTAAAGAAGAACATCCTTATAATAAATTGTTTTTTCTGCGCAACAAATATATTCCGATATTTGAAACTACCGGTAACGAACTATCGGGCTTTTAAGCTGATGTAAGACAGCTACAGAGAGGCCTACCCAATTCCCTAATTCTGGTCATAAATGCAACTGTGAGATACATAGAAGAGCTCCGATGGTATCCATAGGAAACGTCCCGCTAGCGCCCATAATACCAATAGACGCCAGCCGATAGATCCTCTTGAAAGTATCCCTCGCCTTTATTTGTTCCACCTTTGGGCACCATGCAATAGCCGCGTAGGTGATCATAGGTTTAACAATAGTATTGAATATGTCCTTTCAAAGGTATTCGTCAAGATTAACCCCCAGGTCCTTAACCTTCTCCGAGTAGTATACTGCAAGCATAGACATACAACAACCATCGGCAAATTGGCATTCATCGTTTTCGGAATCAGGAGATGACAAGATCATCGGCGCAGCCACAGGTTCTGAAGCCCAGGTCGTTCAGATCCTTGAACAGCTCATCAATAACCAATGTCCATAGTAATTGCGATAAAACACCGCCCTGTGGACATCCTCTGGTTGCATTTACGGTCCTACATGTATTTTTTATGCCAAATGTGATTATCCTGGATCTAAGCAGCTCCAAATTCCAATACACTATGATTGTAGAGATATCCTTTCTTGAAAGTGCGTATATCTATAAAGGCAATGGACTTTGCCTCTGTTTCGGTAGATTTGCCCCCTCTGAGACTCGAACTAAAACTTATGAATCGGTTTCCTACCGAAGTATGTGTACCTTATATAGCGGTCCAAGACTTTCTCCATTGTCTTAAGGAGGAAGGAGTAAGAATCATTGACATCTTTCCTCATCCGGAGTTCGGAGTACTTGTAATGAAAGGACATTTTGTAATTTATCTGACAGAATGCATTAACACGCATCAAATTCTGGTAAATTGAATAACTTGCACATTCTATGATCATATGCTAGGTAATATTAAACTACTAAAAACTTCACTACTAGGTTTAAGAATAATACTTCGTCGACGTGCCTTTTAATTCAATATCATTGCATTGATATCAATTGTAATAAAATTATTTTCATTAGCATTTTTTAGTATGATAATGATTTAAATTGTTTGATTTCATTAATTAATTGTAATGTTTTTTGAAATTCCATTGCAATTTATAACTAATCAATTAAAAACAAACAATTAAAAAAATATAATTTTATATTGATTCTGTAATAGAGCAAAATTTTGTCCGTTTTGACATGTTCCTCTAAGTATTCGAAATATCAGGCACTTGGCGAATACCTTGAAAAAAATCGAAATAGCTCAAAATAGGCGAAATTTTTGCTCTCTTAGAGTGCTAATATACTGCGATAATAAAAATAGGAGAGATCCATTTAAAAACAGCGATTGTAAAGTGATTTGAACATCCCCCTTTTTTAAACAAATGATTTTTTTTTATCAATTGTAAACACATAGTTTTTGAGGCATTAGTACAATTTCATAAGCATTACTTAACTAATGCTAATAACATTTTAATGCCAATAAAAAAATCCCAGGTATCCTTTCAAAGACATGCAAAAACATTGCATACCTTTGCGTACATCTCATGTTGCTCAAAGGTATAGCTAATAAAAGGATTTTATAAAATGTAAATTTGGGTGTCTATTAATATCCAATAAGTTCCCTTAATTTGTTGAACATAAATCAATCTCAGATTATAGCCAGTCTTTCAACAAAAGATTTTCACCACATAATCGCAATTTAAAATACCATATGTTCCCTTCCAACTTAAGTGTAGACTTTTTTCCTCGACTGTATAAGATACATATTTGCGTCAAGGATAACTCATCAACATGTATACTAACTTTTTCTTTAATAAGCATAGCACATGCATAAATTATAGCAAAAAAAAGGAGGCCATCTATTTAACAATATTTAACCACTATAATGTCCGTGCTCCATGCTCTTCTTCAGTGGCACCTTCATCTTTGTTAAAACCTCAATGTCATTTCAAATTTTTAACAATATTCTGCTATAGAAAATATTACACCCATCTAAACTGCCAACATAACATAAATGTACATTATGTAAATAAAATTATGTCAATGGCAACCATATCTAAACATATACATACACAACGGAGTGATCCTTATTTTGCCAACTTTTAAATATCCACTATTGAGTATAAATGTTTCTTTGCTTATGTAAACATATTGTGGAGAGAATTAGGATGATCGCATATTGGGAAGGCGTGGTGTATTGAGCCTGAATTAAACAAAATCGATATACAGTATATTTCTCATAGTTTTATGAAAACTTCAATATTAATCATTTTGTTTTAAAGCAGGCAATAAAAAAAAACTCGGATACTATATTAATCTTGTTTTCAAACAATATGTTGGAAAATTGCCAAATTAAAGCAAATCTCCTAGGAACTTTCCCACTTAGAATTTTTCCATCAAAAATAGTACAATAAAGGACCCACATATTTAAGCGTGGTTCTCAAAACTCCAAATTTATAAAAAAAAAATTCTTTAACAAAATTCGAAAATTTACATCTTGCACTTTAACATTTCTTTAAGTACAATTTATTGATTAAAAACAACAAATATCATAGATGTCAATATTTTCATTTGGCGGCAGCAGCGATTTAATGATAAAATTTTAACTTTTAGTTAACATTAAGGAATTGTTTTCAAATATTCTGTGAGTAAGCGCATATTCGAGTTTCTTGGAGCTTTTTTTTTTTGTTAAAGGTAATTTTTAATGTAAATTTTGAAGGTAATTTTTAATTTATTTTTTAGTAGTTATTTGGTAAATAAAATGTTAACTAACATTTTAATATTAATCAGTCCTTGGAAAAGAACTGATAGAAATTTTCTTATAAACTCAAAAGTATGTTTTTATTTAATGTGATTTTTCTTTGGTTCTTTGAAAATATTTCTAAATGTGTTCTTCTTTTACGTTGAGCTGGACTATTTTCCTACACTTTTTCCCTCTGGTGCCATCTCAAACCTTAAACAAATAGCTAAAAAAAACTGCTAGAAAAGGGTATGATAGACAGGCGGGGGAAAATGGAGGAAACTCTCTCAATGTTTTTTTCTCAGGGGATGAGATCGAGAAGTTTGGAAGGAAAAAGTTTTTAAAGTTATATATGAGTAGAAGAGATAAAAGAAAACAATAACGTTTTTTTGTTTGTGTTTTATTTAAATGATTATTTGAATTTTTTTATTTGAGTTTTTTGAAAATCTAAAAAAAAAAGATAAACAATCAGAACTATAATAACCCAAGAAATATTTTTACGGACTCTCCGACACCTACGGATTCATGAATCCGGCTTCAACTGCACGTTTACGTAAATACGTATCCGTCAAAGCTTGTACGTAAACGAAACATTAACGGACCGTATAATTGAATTTTCGAAAACAATACGTTTTGACTACGTTTTGGAGCATCCGTTTATGAATTGTCATATACGGACTTCCTCAAATTTCATTAGTTTTTCTTCCGCTGCTCTTGAATTCGTTTTGGTGTCAAACGCAAATAATAAAAATGTATATGATCATTGTACGGGTCGCGCGCTTAAATAAATTTAAGTAATATCTATGAGGTAAATATTTATGAAATTAAGAGCATGTTTTACGGTGATGTGCGAAAATTTATGCAATTTTGAAAATAATAATATTGCCTGCCAATAGATTTTGTTAAAAAAATGTGCAAATTTGATTTGTATGTTACATCATTTCGTAAACGCCCTTAATTAAAATTTTGTTTTATTTGTTCATGATATTCAATGGGCCATAACAGCAGTGATGTATAGAGATGCTAGTTATGGTGGAGAGGAATATTTCATTTAATTAAATTTGTAAAAGTTTTTTTTTGTTATTTTATTTTATTACATATCCTTATAAAAGAAAATAAACTATAATTCAAATTACATAAATCCGTTTTTTGTTGAAAAAACGGTACGGATACGGGTCCGTTAACAGTCCGTCATAGACGGACTTTTAATGGACAACTCCGTTTTTCATCCGATGTATCCGATCCGTGAACAGTCCGTCATTGACGGTATTTAAACGGATTCGAATCGGTTTCGATGTTCCTCAAAATCAGTTTTTTGGTCCGTAAACGGATCCAGAAAACGTTACGTAAATGGAGTTAAACCGAAAAAGGGACGTATTGTTTGTTGGGAAGAAACATAAAGTAAATAATAAAATATTACAATAATAATAAACAAATCCCAATGAGACATAATACAAGTAAATATAATAAGAAAAACTAAGAGGGCAAATAAGAACCCAAGGAAACAGAGGCTCCATCGGCCATCTCTATACAAGCCCATCGGGCAACGTCACTGCCAAGCCTGCAGTGCCAAGGTATTGAGACTGGTATACCGTATACTTACACGTTAGCCACAGACGGCCAGAAGCACGGGACAAAGTCTTTAAAAAGGGAAATAAACATATATAGGCATTACATTTACTCATAGCGTAAGAATAGTATAGAGATTGCAACGCCGGCAGCGGCCAAATAAAATTTTATACATAATACAAAGGTTCGGAAGCTGAGAGAAAACAGGGGAAAATTGAGTAAATTTTCCCTGGTTTTTTAAATACAATTGTAAAATCTGCTAAAAACTAATTGTATTTGCAAAGAAAATCAATTGGAATCGTAAAGAAATTGCAAAAAAAAACTAATTAAAAAAGATGCCGAACCTTTGTAATCTGCCGATATAAAACCAAGAGAACGTTTTTTACTACGTGAGCGGCATCGTCATGGTGTGGTTTAATGGTGGTTTTATATGAGACTAGGTAGGGCAAAACATTGAATCAGAATCTTTTGATTCAATTCTGTAGAAGAGGTGCGCGGATAGGGTGAGCTCAGGCCTAAGGAGTCCGGAAGGGATATATTGCCGTTAGAGTCGCAGGGTGTTTCCGCTGTTAAGAAAGTATAAAAAAACAAAAGACAAAAAAAAAATTGTGCATATATATTGGCCACGGTTAATACGAAACGAAAGACTCACCGTTAGACGGAAAGACGAACGGACAAACCTCCTTAAAACTAGACATATGCCAAGTGACACATAATTCCTGAAAAAGGAAAAATATGGAAATACATTAAATCAAATCAACGGCAAGTGAGTTAGTGAAACTGTAGGTATTGGTTTTAGGGGATCTCCATAAAAAATTAACCGTGGTTTGCCATGGAAGAGGGTGGGCAGGTCAGGCAGCGATTTCCAACATGGCTACCGACCAAAGAAAAATCAGACATAGCTGTGAAAAAAGGGGAACATTTTAGAAAATGAAGAAAAAAAGGAACAGTGCTAACTGTTCATAAGGAAAACAGTCAGAATAATTTGTGTATATAGTTGCTAGGGCAAGGAAGTTTCCCGAATTTATAATACATAATAATAGAAAATAAGGTCAAAGATTAAGCGTATACTTTTTTAAAAAATATTTTTTTATTTCTTTTTTGGTCAAATGACTTGTGGGTATGCTATTGGAGAACCCAGCTCTCTACCCACTCTGGTCTGGAAATACCATCGAACAGCTTTGCCAGTAGCATATGCCACTAGGACGTCATAGTCCCAGTGGTATTGTTCTAGTCGGCCTAATAATGTAGAAATGGGTGGTAAATTTGTTATTCATTGGAAATGTTTAAAAATCCAAAATTTCCTAAAAGTAGCCATAGCAAGCTTGTGTAAAAAGACCTGCATGAAAAGGGCAAATAAAAAAGTGTTCAAAAGAAATTCACTTAAATTTGATTTCAAATATCAATATTTTTCCAACTTAAATTTTTTATTAAAATCGCAATTACAATTGCCTAAAATGATCTAAAACAACATAAAAAAGTCTGGCCTTAAAAAACTTAAATTTTTATACAAAAATTTGCCTAAGAATCTGCTTATTCTATAAATGTTATACAAATTATTTTAAAACTTGTTTTAGGAATAATTTTGCTAATAAAACGCTCATACCAAATCGTGCTTTCATTTTGGGGTCTGTATGAACGTATTATAAGAAAAATTAATAGCTTGTTCATGGATTTTGATCAAAAAACTAATCAAACGAATGCAAGTCACTCGAATTCGAATAAATTTGGGTTTTTCTATTTCGAAAACCTTCGATCGTTTTTATTTGCGTGTGTCAATTTTTGTTTCTTAAAAAAAATATATACATCTGTATGTGTTGTGTTTCGTAATAACATACAACTAAGAAAACTTTTATTTTGAAAAACAATCTAGAAAAATCGTTTTTTTTTTTTCTTTTTGATGGTTATTTGAAACGACTTTCGGTTGTTTTTACTACTGTTGTCGATTATTAAACAATCATTGAAAATAAACAACAAAATGGGCTAAATATAATAATGAAAAATTAGTATTCCTCCTTTTGATTGTATTTCCTATTAATTTAATATGTATTTTATATTGTTTTTAGCGAATAATATAGCTCTCGAGGAGACCTATAACATAAACCTATTTCTCAAGAGTCCGTTAAATAGAACAATACATTTATTTCGGGTACTCGTTGTCGTACTGCCCTTTTTGCTCCCTTGGGATTAGTTCTGAAGCGGTTGCCGGTAACTTTGGGCCTATACGATGGACCCACTTTTCAAGGGAGTAATGTACATGAAAAAAGTATAGTTCTGAAAACTTTGGGCTTATTAATTCCCTCGGGGAGACCTACCCACTTTTCAAACAAAAGCATTTATTTTAGCATTTTTGTAAACTTATTCCGTTTTGCGTTTTTCGATTTTATCCAAACTTTCAGAACAAAAATAACACATATTTTGATAAATTTAGTATGAAGATTTCTCCTCTGGCGTAGACGCCGGTTAAGACGGGTTTTTAGGAAAATCCTACAGGGACGGTCAGAAAATGGGGAAATTCTTCCCCTTACGGCATGCCAAAACTGCAGGTGCTAGAAAGTTAAAATTTAGTACATGCACCCCTAATCATATATGCACAAAAATAGGAAAATATTTAATATCAAAAGAACAAAAACTTTCGTAAAATAAACCAACCCAACATACCAAATGACTTGAGAAAAATATTATTATAAGCTTACAAACACAAGCCTTAAGCTTGAAAAAGACTTGAGAATATATTGAAAAACGCTATCGTAACAATTGTAGGTAAATCACAACGGAACCCTCGTGAAAATATTATGTATGTATGATTACTAAAAGCTTATTCTTGCAATTGTAGAATAAGCTTGCAAAAATAATATTGTATTAACTTGGGTATAGAAAAGCTTATTTGACTCAATATATTTATAAGCTTTTTTACATAATTGTAGAATAAGCTTCACATATAATATTTCATTTTTTATTTTAATTTTAAATATAAATAATAATAATTAATTTAAACCAAAAATAAAAATTATTATAAAAATATTTAAATTAAATATTCAATTGCACGTTCACTTTATAAAATTTACAAGGGTAAAGGTTCCCCGCCTAACAGCCTGCTCAAACTCATTTAACAAAAAATCTGAAATTCAAAATATATGTTCCTTTGCGTGTGGGAAATATCCAGGTTTTAGTCTGGGCAACATTGTTTCTACGGTACTAACGTAACGAGCTTTGTCCGCAAGCAAAGCACTTTAGTTTTAAGAACTATGCTCCAATATGAGTCGTTGGCAACTTAACTTTTCATATGCTAACGTAGTTTAGAAATGTGATTGACATGAGAGATTTTTTATAATTTAAGCATTTTGCCACCTACGTTCGTATCTACGGAATTGTAAGAAAGCTTATTTTAAAAAATAGTTTTTATTTTGTTTTTATTGTCTTTAAAATAATTAATATCAAAACTTATCAGTAAAATTGCGGATGTGCCACGCCTATTCGATAAGCAATAATTTTAATTGTTTTCTCAATACGTTTTTTTTATGTACACAAAGAAACATTTCTTAGTGTAGCGAAGATCGAAATTATCAAGTTGACAAAATAAGGAACACTCTAATACACAATGTGTACTATACATGCATATATCATAGGAAACCGCTTAACAGCCACTGCCTGTCATCTCTTCCTAATCACACTGATGTTTGCAGATTTAATATTTTATACGCGTGCATATATCTTTTTCCTCCTTTCTAAGCTGTTATTGTTGTTATTATCTTTTTGCCGCTTGGTTGTTGCTGCTACGACCATTCACACATATTTAGTAGCATGTTTGTTCGTTGGTTGGATGTGTGTGTGTGTTTGGGTGTGTGAATTTTCATGTTGTTGCTTGTATCATTTTATTGTTGTTTGTATTTAAGTACTTTTAAGTGCTTTTTTTGGTATTTGTATTCGAATTAAGCCAAAACTTATACTAAATACAGCTGAACAGAAGCAGCTATGTGCTGTGTGGCTTAAAGTCATTATGCGGTATATGTAGATGGTGTTATTGTTTTTGATATTTAAGGATTATATGTTGTAATTTAAAGATTTTTGTTTTATTATTTGTTAAATACCGGCTTGTTTCTTAGTTAATGGTTTTACATATTTTTAAAGACGACGGTCACAGATTTTGAAAGACTTTCAAATATCACTGGTATAGATTTGTTCTGAGATCGCCAATATTAGTTGTTTGGTGTGGAAATTTTACCAAATAGTAAGTTAGCAATTTCAAGTGTGGTGAGATTGGGACAACGATAGTGTAAATTTTAAAAGGATTTCACAGAATATTTAATATCCCCCAAATGAACTGTACCTTTATTTTTTTATTTTTTGCAGAGCGCTCTATTATAATGTCGTACTCGTAGTTTAGAAACGTTAGAGACGTCTCTATATTTTTTGGACTACTATTAATGATACCAATGATATAATGACTAATTACAAATAATGAATAATTTTTTCTAATATAATACTACTCGTATAATGTTGTAGATTTTTCTTAAAATCTATTTTTATATTAAATATTTTCTCAACTGTAGTGAAGAAAGGGGGTTAGTTGAAGTTTGAGCACCTGTCCCATTAGCGATTCAAAAATAACAGGGTAAGAGGTCGAATTCTGTGACATGTACTGTAACCAGTGAAAATAGGACCCTTCTGAAAGTACCTACTCCATAACTTGCAATTAAAATTTTTAGTTTGGATTGATTTTTAAATTTAAATGTATGTTAGCTGATTATTTGATGTAAATGTCTAAATTTCTATTAACTTTTAGTTGCGGCTTATGCATTTAAAAAACGTTGATTAAAAAACAATTTACATTTTGTTTCTCCAATTTTAGGGAAATTATGAGCCAATCAGCCTCGAAGACATATCACTACAATGGTATTGTTGGTAAGATAATATTTGTAGTGTTATTGATTTTCTCATTTAAATTTTTTTCTGTTATTGTATCTAAATTATGGTTGGCATTCAATACCATTTCATAATAACGGTAGTTGCCTACCACAGCTACTTTAAGACCGACATAACTGAGTTTATTTAGCTATTTTACCAGTGTTTTTAGAAGACGCATGTCACTATTCGAATCGCAGTTTTAAAATTTATTGTATTTTGTTTTTGTAATTCCAATTGATTTGCCATTACAATTGATTAAAAAATAAAGATTTTAACAGCGGTATTAATAAAAAAATCTTAAATCAAGTTTCAAATACAAAGTAGTTAAAAACATTTTATGCCTAAAAAAGGTTTATTAAAAATTCGTATTCATAATCAGTAATAAATGATTTAATGATTTTTTAACTTGTTGGTGGCAACACTATATTTTTGTATATGTCATATGAATCGTAATGATATTTGTACTACGCCATACGGAACTCGTTTCTATGTATTTTTTTGTCGTGTTTCAGAAAAATATTGATTTTATAAAATAAAAAATTTATGAAAACTTGTTTAATAATTAAAAAAAGAAAAAAAGTCAAAAAATGCCCAGTAAGTGTTACATAGATGATTTTTTTTATAGGAAAAACTATTAAAATAACTGTTTTTATTTTCTTTGTTTTGATTAAACAACACACCACTAGTTTACTTTTAATAAATAATATCAAAAAATATTATTATTTCTGCTTAAATTCTTTATCCGTAATTGGAAACGGGTCGCTTCTCTTTTTGTAAATTTTCGTCAGGCGATTGTTTCTATTATAAACAAAATACAATTAAAAATATCAAATTTTTCAAAAAAAAAAAAAATGGTTCTTACCAATTCTTTTGATCAAATATAGAGTGTCCATTATTTATTAAACAAAAACGAATAACTTCTTTTGATTAAATGACAATTTTTCGCAAAAATTTTTAAAATTAAAATAAACACAAGGCAAAAATGTCATTTTAAAATAGGTTTAAAATAGGGTCGAACCAATTTTAAAATTCGTTTATTTACACAAGGTTTTAAACAGATACTTTAAGCTAAAATTCGTTTATGAATACAATTTTAGCAAATTTTGCTTAAAATTGATTTAAAATGTTGTTTAAAATTTTTATGAATACCGCTGTAAATATGCATGTCAAAAACTTGCTTTATTTGTTATCACTTTGTTGTAGTAAATTCATAAAAGAGGAATTTGAAACAAAAATGCTATTTAGTTTGTATTTCAGATTGATTTTCTGAATATTTTGAATTAAGTAGGATGTAAACTAACATCATGTGTTAAAATTTTGAAAATCTGATAAAAGAATTTTATAAGATTTGCAAATTACCAAAATAAGTGAAGTATTTACTTTAACTAAAAGAATATCCTGCATTCTTTATCTAATAACATAGAAATAAATTCCTGAGTAAAAAATTAATACCTTAAAACCTGTTGTAATATCTTTCTGTTCTTATTTGATATGACAAATGGCAGATCAAATTAGATTCAGCAATGTATTTGGGAAATTCGGAGGACCTAAATTGATCCAAAAAATTGCAGATCAAACTAAAAACAGCAAAATATATGGGAATTTTTAAGGATCTTAATTGATTCTAAAAATAGCAAATCAAATTAGATTTGAACCCAGTCTGTTCGTGTATTTGTGTTGTATATATATAATATGGGCACTATATATACACCTGTATCCCATTGATCATTTTATTTTACATACTTATTATAATAATTTTGGAATTTAAAAAAAAAAATCTAAGTCTTAGAAACAAACAAAAAAAATCAAACATATTTGTAGATATAAAATCAAAATTTAAATATTAATAAAATACAATTCATTATAAATAGAATTATTTTTATATTCTAAAAACTTTTAAAAACAGGATAAGTTTTGTCGTGGTATGTAAAAAAGGGTCGACAGTGTTATTTCGAAATCGTGTAGAAACAGGATAAGGTGCAATTATATTTTCGGGAATTTGGAAAAATTCGTGAATTTGTGAGACTACATTGTTCCTTTAATTATTTCATTATGTATAAACTTATATACAATTACATTTAATTATATATATTTACTTATTAAAATATTTTTAAATTTCCAGCAAAAATTATAATAATTAAAACTAAACTTAAAAGTAAAATTTTCTCCACTAACAGGTCTTTTGAAAACAAAGATCATATATAATTATATGTACCTAGATTATATGTACCTAGATTGTTATAAAGTAAATATATCTTATATGATAAAAAAATTCTAACTATTGATGATCCGAAACGGGTTAAATTTTAAAGCTTTGTAAAAATATTAATAAGAATGTTTTTGATACGAAAAATATATATTTTATACCATATCGAAAATATTTCTGGTCTGGTACCATATACTAAATCATATATACTAAATCATATATAATTCTCTCCATATTAAAAAAATAGCTTTATAAAGGCACCAAATGTTATTTTATTTAAATTTGTAATACCATACATACAAATATATATGGCTTTGTCTAAGCCATATATTATAAAAGCCATATACATATAAATTTATATAGTGTTATTTATAATTTTGTATGATATAATATATATTCAATCTTATCATATAAAGCATATCAAATTTTATTAAGACCAATATAAAAGAAGATGTGATTATATATGGCACAATATAAGATAATTTATAAAAAAAGGTTATGTTATATACAATTATATAACTAACATTTTTATTTTTTTTACTGCCAATAAATAGGCAATTTAACAAATTCGTAAATAAATCTGACGAACGATAAAAATTTTGTGAAGAAATGTAGTTCAATGCAGTACTTCATAATTACTGAACCCCATTTTAAATTTGTACTCGGCAACCAAAGACTTCGGAATATTGAAAACATCTCAAATTAGAATTTTGTTCATAAAACCCTTATTTTTAATCGTAGAAGTCAGAAATTTTGTGTATGCATTATTTTCGACAAAAGATCCATAATAATCAATAAAATCGGTTTTGAAAATTTTCTTGGTTATGCCCTTTTGCATTTCAGCTAACGATATGATTTTTACTCGGGACGACATATTTTTAATTGATCAGGGTCCGTTCCTTAAACCCATATTAAAAATAATCTGTAATTTCGTCAGATATATAAATTAATAAGAAAACTGAAAGAAAAAACTGGGGTTTCGTTTAAAGTTATTTTTGCGAGTATTTCAAAAAGTAGAGATAATCTTTAAATTTTATGTTTACATTCGTAATCTACATTCTAAAAGCTATTGGAAAATATGGCCGTTACCGCAACCGCAGCATTAAACTGTAACCGAAAAAGATCTTGCGGTTACGGTTAAAATTAAATTCATAGGGAATTTTTATAAATTTAAATCTTATCCAAATGACAGTAGATGAGTTTGATTACTTTTCTCAGTCCAGTAAAGTAGAAATTACTCAGTAACAAACTTACACCAAATGCAAAAATAAATTATAACTTGTCGATATAGAAAAAGAGGATTCTAGATGTAAAATATTAAGAAGAAACATTTTAGAAGGTTTTCTTATCTTTTTCTTTAATTAATTTTACAATAATAATTGCTTTGCATACACCATAATTGTTGTAAAATATTTCAATTATATTTATTTACAACAATTAATCATAAGTTTTTCAATCATATATTTTTCTGCTCGAAAATTCTAGCAGACAAAAATTTGTCGAGTAAAAACTGTCAGCATCGAACTGTCACTTTATACTCTCTTTCCCTTTCTGTTTTTACTAAATATTTGAGTAAACGAACGCCATTCAAAAATTATTCAGTATACGAACGCAACTAATAAGTAAAGTCTAAAAACATTTACATTATGTTGTTCGAAAAAGAATTTATGACTTTGGGATTTTTGTTAAAAATTGCGACATTCGGAGCACAAAGATTACCGTCCGTTTAAACGGACACTATGAACTTAGTGACTAAAAGTTACTAATTTGATCAAACTGGTATTATTCTTAAATTTAAGCAGTTATTATATATTATTATGTTATATAAATATACTTTGTTGCCCTTTTCAACTTTGAACTGTTGGTGCGTCAGAAGCTCCATAATAAATTGTTATCGACTGCTCTGCACAACTGTCAAATACAAACTGACATATGTCAACCAAACACAAATGCCGGTTAAAAACATTGGCTGGGAACATAAAATAGTTAGGAGCATGTATCTATCTCATCATGCAAATACTATGCTTTGTGTGCATTTCTGTAGGCAAATGTTTTTAATAAAATTCTGTGAATATAGTGTGCTAATAGTATAAATGTAGTTTTTTTAGAGTGTGGTTCTATTTTTTTTTTTGTCTTTTTTTAATTGCTCTTGGTCAAAATTACAGAATTTCCAAATTTAATTACATCATAATATAGGACATATTAAAAAATATTAAATTTTTCAATATTTTATCAAAAAATAAAAAGTTGATCATGTTTTATTCGTAGCATATAGGAAAACGAGTAAGAGCGGCTAAATTCGGCTATGCCGAATCTTATATACCCTTCACCATGGAATGGACAGATTTATAAACGGACATCTTAAGTGGAAATTTACCATTTAGATAAGTGATAAAACTTGGACTCTGAAAGATTTATGGTTCCCGAAAATAGGTATTTTTTTAAGTTTTGGTCATAACTACTTTCAGCAAATATGTTCTACTAAAGATTTTCGATCTTTGGATATATAAGACGTATCCATAGGTCATATTATATTTTAGTTTTTATAAAAATTTTGATGTTTTTAGCCCATTTATGGAGTATTTAATTACGGTCTTACTGTTCTTAAGATATAAATTAATATATTTTGTGCCACGCCCAATTCAAGGATCCCGCCCACATTTGGTCAGATGTTGTGTATTGATAACCAAGATGCTTGTACCTTATTTGGAAACTTTTCCTCTTTCCGTTCTCCAATTATACAGAAAAGCTGACCAACATCGTTAAGACAACTGTGCTGGACGCATTTGTTTTGTTAAAAAAAATAAAAAAAATAACAAAAAGCCTTAAGAAAATAAAAAAAGTGTTTTAAAAATATAAAAATAAAAAAAGTTGAATAGACGGGGCTCGATCGCGCGACTAAAAGAAAAAAAGTATTTGTGACAAAGCGCTTAGACCACTGAGCCATTGAAGGACATAAGCAAACGTCGTTAATAGAAGTAAATAAAGAGTTTTCGTTTAAAACAGATTTGTTGTTTGTGGGTAAAAGGTGAGGAGGTGAAAGACAAAAAGTTCAACAAATAAAATAAAAACAACAACAACCACGATCATAATGCCAATCAGTGTTGTCATATTTTTTTTCAAAAATCTTTTTAGTTCTAAAAAAAGCTTTTTTCGACCAAAAAAATATTTTTTTACAAATCGTTAAAAGAAATCACTAGAACTGCATGTGTTTTATTTCTACAAATATGTTTGATTTAGCTGGCAAACTTGCATTTGGAGTTTTATTTCGCTTTTTTATTACAAAATATTTTTAATTTATTTAGCTAAATTTTAAAAATATGAAGGAAAATAGTTTATAAATTTTTTTTTATAAATTTTTATAAGTTATGACCTAAAATAGTTGCACTCAAAGGGAAATCGTGTATAAAATTTTCTTAATATATGAGAAAATGGTTTAAAAATCTGTTTATAAATTCTTTTAAATCGGAGCAAAAAATAGAAATAAAACCGTTTGTATTTTGTTTGTATCAGAGGGTTTTTATACAAATTTTGATGTTTTTAGCCTATTTATGGATTATTTAATTATTAATATAAAATTTTTTTGAACTAATAATTTAATGTTAAAAAAAACAAAAAAATAAAAAAAGTCTTAAGAAAATAAAAAAAAAATGTACAAAAAAAAGTTGAATTGTGTCTTTAGTAGGATTTGAACTCGCGTTATTAGAGAAAAAAAGTATTTGTGACATTGCGTTTAAACGACTCGGCTATGAAGGCTATAAGGAATCATCGTTTATAGAGTTAAATGAACAGTTTTCGTTTAATAGGGATTTGTTTGGTTTTTATTTAAATGAGAAATCTTTGTATGTGTTTGTTGTTTGTGTGTAAAAGGTGAAGAGGTGAAAGAAAAGAAATTGATGTGTTTGTTATGCGTAATATTCAACATACATATAAAAACAAGTAAGAGCGGCTAAATTCGGCTATGCCGAATCTTATATACCCTTCACCATGGTTGGGAAAAAACTGAAGTTTATATATGGACATATATGGAATGGACAGATTTGTGTACGGACGCCTTTAAGAGGAAATTAACCATTTAGGTTGGTGATAAACCTTGGACTAGGGAAGATTTATGGTTCCAGAATATAGGTATTTAAAAAAAATGTATGTTTTGGGCATAACTTTTTTGTATCTGAACCGATATTTCCGAGTTTTTCAGCAAATATGTTATACTAAAGATTTTCGATCTTTTGCTATATAAGACGTATCCATAGGACATATTACAGCTCTAGAATAGTGTTTGTTGTTTGTGTATAAAAGGTGAAGAGGTGAAAGAAAAGAATTTCAACAAATCGTTAAAAGAAATCACTAGAACTGCATGTGTTTTATTTCTACAAAAACGTTTGATTTAGCTGGCAAATTTGCATTTGGAATTTTATTTCGCTTTTTTATTAAAAATATTTTTAATTTCTTTAGCTTAATTTTAAAAATTTGAAGGAAAATAGTTTATATTTTTTTTTTATAAATTATTATAAGTTATGACCTAAAATAGTTGCACTCAAAGGGAAATTATGTATAAAATTTTCTTAACATATGAGAAATAAAATGGTTTAAAAATCTTTTTATAAATTCTTTTAAATCGGAGCAAAAAATAGAAATAAAACCGTTTGTATTTTGTTTGTATCAGAGGGTTTTTATAAAAATTTTGATGTTTTTAGCCTATTTATGGATTATTTAATTATTAATAAAATTTTATTTAAATTAATTATTAAATGTTAAAAAAAAAACAAAAAATAAACAAAAAAAAAATCTTAAGAAAATAAAAAAAAATGTACAAAAAAAAGTGAATTGACCGGGATTCGAACCCGCGGCCCTAGAGAAAAAAAGTATTTGTGACATAGCGTCTAGACAACTGAGCTATTGATGCTCACACAAAATCATCGTCAATAGAGCTACATATATAAAAGTCTTCGTTCATTAGAGATTTGTTTAGTTTTTATTTAAATGACAAATCTTTGTATGTGTTTGTTATGCGTAAAATTCTACATACATATTAACCGAAGGGATTTTACCGAAAAAATTAGAGGTAGTCCTGGTTTTTTGCTAATATCTCAGCCATTTATTAACCGATCTGTCTGATTTTAAATAGCCAACAGAAATGGAGCACATGTAACAGAAATAAAAAAAAATCAAGTCCTCATCATGTCTGGGTTCTTCGGAAAACCCATTTCAACACATTGACGGACAGACGGACATCGTTAAATCAACTTCGCTCTTCATAAGGACCCAGAATATATATACTTTATAGGGTCTAAGATAAATATTGTAAAAATTACAAACGGAATGACAAACTTATATATACCCTTCCACCTGTGGTGAAGGGTATAATAAATACACTATGTTTAACATTAATCCTTATGTTAAACATAGTGTATTTATAGTGTATAAGGATTTCCTAGCATTTTTTTATAATGAAGCTTTTCTAATTTTTAACCTTAAGTGTATTTTTTAACGTGTTCCTTTATACACACGGTTTTGTAAATTTTTCCATTAATATTAAAAGCTAACTTAATTTTTACAGGCTTTCATTTTGGATTTATACATTTTGATTGCTTCCACTAAAAGAAAATGTGTGTTTTCTTTATTTGCGAGTAAACTTACCCTATTTGCAATAGGAAAACAGTTTCCTAATGAAAATTACCTAAAATTCAACAAAAATTAATGAGAGTGTATTACAAGCTTTACATCCATTGTTTTTAATTTATCTACATATTTGTGTGTGTCCATTTTTCTACAAAAAAAAATAAATAATAAATTTACTACTTTGTCAGATGACAGCACGTTTTGTTTTCATATTTGTTAACAAAATTCTTAACATTTTTTCAAAAAGTCTATTGCCGTATGTAGATCGTTCGTTTGCAGTTATGTAACGACAGTTACATACTTGTACATTTATAATTTGTACTTTCATAATCTCTGTTCTATGTTTTAAACTTATAAATATTGTTGTCCTGTTATGCATACATAAATATATATGTATGCATACTTAAATACATACTGGTACCTACATACATACATACATAGATTTCAAAAATTTAAAAAATGCTTATGGGGAAAGTATTCCTATGGTTAAATATATATGGATTACAAATAACTTAAAGTTATAGATTTTTTAACTGGGACAATTACACACATGTTTAATTTTTAGAAAAAGCAAATTATATAAATTTTCATCATTATGCAGTCTTTTGTTTTACCTAAAATGTTCACAAAAGTTATGCTGATAAACCACAATTATAGTGCATTTGATATCAAAACTAGATCTTAAGTTCTTGGTTTAGCCCAATAAAAACTTGACAGATATTTATTTATTTATTAAATATCCATATTTAGAAGAAAGAATACAATCCTTGTTAGCCAACCATATTGTTTTGCAGATCATCCCTTGGCATTTGTTATTATTATTTTTGTTAGATATTTGCTATGTATAAATATGTTGTAGAAATGTCCACAGCCAAGAGTCATTTGTGGCAATGACATGTAAAACTGGCTTATGTTGTTGCCTGTCAGTAAAAAGATACATGAATTTTATCAATTTTAATTCTACAAATACAGATATACGAGTACTCAGTTTGAATTAAGTACTAGGCTTCATGTAAGAAAAATGTTTTAAAATGAGAAAAAAAAAACACATTTATAATAAAGAGTACAGGGTGTGCTATATTTTATGTATGCATGGAAACATTTAATAACTTTAAAATTTGTCAACTGATTGATTGACTTAACCCATTAACGACGAATGGGTAGAAAAATACCCAAAAATAGAGCTGTCTTAAAAAAATTCTAACTAGAGCTAGGCGAAAGGTATTGCAAATCTGTTTTCCCGAATTGATAGAAGAAAGATAAAGCTATTAAAAAAAAATTTTTGGAGTCACATGGGACCATGACTTGGGGAAAAATTAGCGGGTCAAAGGTCACTGACATAAATGGATCTGAAATTTTTTGGGAGTGGACTTCCCGAAAACTATTTTGTGGCCTGATTGCATAACATGTCTTCTATCTAAAAAATAAAAAGCAGCGGGATAGGTTCACTCCTCTGGGCTCCAGGTTCAATTTTATGGCATGGGTATTAAAATACCCACTTAGGCATAAAAGGGTTCTAAAACAAATTTTTATTTTTCCTATTTATTTAAATGAATTGCAAGTAAAAATGTGTTTCTTGTAATGTTTTTTAGAAATTCATAAAAAAATTGTTTTATTATATTTTATTTGTATTAAAATTACATGTAATATAAGAAAAAATTATTATTTAGATTTTTTTATTTTTTCAATATCTTTTGGAGTACCGGCATGACACGATGCAAATCACTCCTTTGGATGTAAGTTTTCGTGGCATTTGGTGCATCCATATTCAGTTTTACCTCCACATTGTCCACAGCGGCCGCGATGACCAATCTTTTCAATCATATGATCAAACTTATCCATCCGCTTTGCCATTACTTGGGCGTTCGTGGCCATTCTTTTATAACCACGGCAACGAATTTCAGGTACTGTTTTCAAAGCTTCTACGACACTTATGCGAAAATCAAGTTGACTTAGGACTGGCACGCCTTTAAGTTTTCTGCAGATGCAGTGTAGCTTCCAAGCATTTACCATAGCAGCATCCATAGCATTAGTAATTAACGGCCAGTACCATTTCTTGCCCCGAATTTGAATGCGATAGTTATTTATTGCATTATCAAACAAATCAACTCTACCCATTCGCTGATTGTATTGGTGTATGAGATTCGGTTGCTCAATCGTTGCCATCTTCCGATTTTTCCGATCAAATCTCTTGGCTCGGCACATCGGCTCTACACCCAAGAAATTGGACATCATAGTGACCACCTAAAACAAAAGTAGTTAGTTTTGGAAAACTAAAGTAGAATTAAATATATTAACCGAATTATCATTCCAACGAACAGCGATTATTTTGTTGTTTTTGTCAAAACAAAAATCTGATGAACCTCGGGGTTTTTTTTTCATCAATTTTAAATCATCCAATGTAACATTATTGGTGCGATTGTCACGAACGGTACCATTTGCAAAATATCCTTTTTGAGTCAATTTGCATAGCAACTTATGGCTAGTTAAAAAGTTGTCAAATGTAACATTGTGTTGGTTTGGGTTTGATAAATTGTCCAACAGTCGTAATACTACATTTTCTCCTAGACCACAATCGGCGTTAATGTTGGCATAAGCGCCAGTATACGGAATAAAAAAAAACAGTATCCAGTCGCTGAAGCTAAGACCCAATATTTGTAGCCAAATCTTATCGGTTTACCTCTTATAAACATTTTTAAAGAGTGACGACCGTAGTATGCAATCATCTGTTCATCCACTGAAAGGTTGTGAGCAAATACACCAAATTGCATAAATTTTTTATTTAAGATATCATTCAATGTAGAAATTTTGGCAAATTTATCATTTGCATCCAGATTTTTATTATCACAAACGTGTATATTTTGTGTCATTTGTTCGAACCTATCTCGACTCATTGCATCTTTTACAATTTGACATCCTAAAGATGCTTGATTTGACCAGTATGATCTGGTGCTTGGTAAGGTATTATATCCTGTAAGATACAAGATTCCTAAAAATGCTTTTATTTCCGAAATTGAAGTAATGAAACCAGGAACATTTTTTTGTCCAGCATATTCAATTGTTCTTTCGACGATCATATTCATGACTTCGTCATCGAAAAAACATTCCCATAATTGTAGTGGTGTGAACGAACCTATCAAATCCAAAAAAAACTAAGGATTTGTAAACAACAAAATTATGGCACAAAACTTACCAATTTTCTCATACAATGCTTTTTGAGCATTTTCCTCATTGTCAAAAGGCTGTTTATCAAATTTGTAATTATGCGCTTTACTCCATTTAGGTTTATTTCCCACAGAGACACGACCTTTTTTTTTGATGTAGATGGCTGGGGTTCATTTTCTGTATCTAATGTATCAGAGATTTCTTCCACTAACTCAGAAACCACTGGAAAGTTTTTATTATCATCATTATAGTGGTACTTAATCTTAAACTGGCCAGGCATTTCATTAGGAAATTGAGTTTTATCATATAGTATTTTTATCATATAGTATTTTTATCATTGTAGTATTATCATCTATATCTTCATTGTCGCTAATCTCATCAACCTTATCCGGCGGAGTAATCACAAAATTTATTTTATCTGATTTATGGTTCAAGACATTTTCTTCCTCGTCACTAGTCCATCCATCTATTTCTGCTTGTAATTCAGTTACAGTTAAAACTTTACGATTTCGAAACATTTTCACAAACTTTAAAACACGACACTATTACTTTTTCAAAGATTTACTGAATATATATCGCAATCACGACACACAATGAACTGCATGTATCAAATAACACAATAAACTGTAGCAAAAACTTTCGTTTGCATTGAACTTCTCTTTCTCTAGCCAAAAAACGGTGAAGTCCCAAATTATTTTTTAAAAATCACAACAAACACACCACACGCACCATACATACCACACACAAACACAACACACAACGAAATGCATGTATCAAAAAACACAATAAACTATATCAAACACTTTTACTTGCTTTTAATTATTTTTTCTCTATGCATAAACGGGGAAGTCCCAAACTATATTTTAAAAATCACACCACACACACTATACATACCACACACCATCTACTTTGTTTTCATGCCAGCAATTCAACTGTTATAGTTCAAATAGAGTAACACACCAGATTTTCATCAAAACATACAATAAATATGTTTATTGCTACCATTTTTATGTTATTATATTTTACAAAAAATATATATTTTAGAACACGTTAATGCCTAAGTGGGTAGAAAAATACCCAAAGGCCACAGGTTCGTGTGCGACAGATAAAAAAAAAATACCACGTCAATATAAATGCCCTAAATACTAACTGTGTGAAATTTTATCGAAATCGGACAACGGAATCGGGGGTCAGGCATTAATGGGTTAAGAACACATCGACACAGCGCTCAGCATAATGGCGTAAGAGGATCCTATTTTCGGAGCAATTTCTATTATAATTTTCACTTACTTCTGTATGAAGTGCAATTGACTCAAAGAAGTGTGA
The DNA here is from genome assembly GCA_949748255.1 of Eustalomyia histrio. NCBI lineage: Eukaryota > Metazoa > Arthropoda > Insecta > Diptera > Anthomyiidae > Eustalomyia > Eustalomyia histrio. The sequence continues at coordinate 105,618,078 of OX456525.1, read as the reverse complement.
TTCAAAATGTATTTTTTTTTTGTTTTAGGTCAAGTTATATGTGCTTTTTAAAAAAAATTTTAAAAAATTTAAGTAGTCATATTTTCTTTGTTTTCAAACGGATTTGACTCCGATAATTTTTTTTTGGATTATGTATATTTTTTATTTTATATTACGATGCAAAAAATTTTAATTTTGATATTACCCAGTTTTTTATGTTATTTTTTTTAACATCCAAATATGTCCCACTTTTTGGTGTATAACTCCAGCACCAAAAGTCTTAAAAAAAATTATCTGGTCACATGGCGTGGACATTTTGCTCTTGGTATATATCCCATTGTGGATCCGCATATTCAGGCACTTAGGAGCTACAGACATTTTTCTCATCCAAGATCTGGAAACTAGGCTTTACTAACTATATAATAATTATTTTATAGTATTGTATAAATAAAAATCTGACGGTTTCATGTAAGCACATTTCTACTTCTTTATATACTAACTAACGGGCAAAGTTCGCTACGTTGTTAGCGTAGAAAATGGTTGACCGGCTAAAGCCCGGGCTGACGCCCGGGAGTATATGGAGTTCCCGGATAATTACCCGGTGTCCTCAATTTTACCATGTCCCAGATCAAAATTCTAAGATGTACCACATACTCCAGGTAATACATATTTACAATTTTTTTTCCCCTTTGAACCCCCATTTTTGCCATGTACCTGGCTAAAATTCTAAAATGTAGCTGATCAATGAGTTAGCACATACTCCAGTTAACACATATTTAAAATTTCAGGTTTCTAGCTAGATCGGTGTGGGTAGCCCTTTAAGGGGGGAGACTGATCACCATTTTGTCCACCCCGTAACAGTTCCAAATATCCTACACCGGAGGAGAAACCTATGCACCAAATTTCAACTTCCCAGCTCCAGCGGTTTTGGCAGGACGTCAAGAGTGATAAATTATCCCTTTTCTGCCCAAATTTTCCACAAATTACATCTTCATTGTTATCTACACTGGAGATGGAGCATGCATAGTAAATTTCAACTTCCTAGAACATACTCCAAGAAAAGAATATATCATATTTCATTTTTCTAGCTATAGGGGTTTGGGCAGGCCGTGAAAGGGGAGTTTTGTTCCTTCCCGAAGAAATTTGTCCCTTCCCGAAGAAACCTCGTATTAGCTAATGTCCTGCCTCCTGCTGTTTGGGCAGGGCGATGTTAAATGAAATAAATAAATAATTACATATTAACAAATTTATACATTTACAAATTTGCACATGTGCATATTTACACATTTACATTACCATGAATCTATCAAACCATCAAATTTTCACTTTTGCAAATTTTCACATTTCCACTTTAGCAAATTTGCACATTTACACTTTTGCAAATTCGCACATTTGCATATATGTACATTTGCACTTTTGAAAATTTTCACATTTGCACTTTTATGAATTTGCAAATTTACATCGGAGGAGGAATCTATGTACCAAACTTTAACTTCCCAGCTCAAGCGGTTTTGGCAGGCCGTCAAGGGGGAGAATTTTAGCTTTTTTGCCCCTCCGCGTTAAATTCTCCAAAAGTCACGTTTTATTTACACTGAAGAAGGAACCTGCATACCAAATTTTAACTTTTCAGTTTCAGCGGCTTGGGCAGGCTGTTCAAAAATACACCTTGGGTGGATGTCTTGGTAGATTTTCCAAAATTGGCATCTTAGCTGTTATCTACACTGGAGAAGGAGCCTGCACACCAAATTTCAACTTCCATAACTTAGTGTAGTTATGACCTATATTAGCGAGTCACTGACTGTAGAGAATCCAATTCGCTCAAAACAACTTCTAAACTACTACATCTAATAGCGAATTGAAATTCATTACTTATTTAATACATTGATTTACTAGGATTAAATTATACTTTTTTCATTTAATATTTTCATTACGTTATTGCACGAAATGAAAATTTAGGGCGGGTGTGAACTGGATAAATAAATTCTAAACAAAATTTAGGTTAACAAAATTTTAAAATTTTGGAAAAAGTTTTGAAATAAATTAGATTTTATAATTTGGATACCTAGTTTATAACCCAGAAACTTTCCTTTCAACTTTTTCGAACATACTGCTTATGTGAATTGACAGCTGTGCATAGGCTGCACGCAACTTGAAAGCAATTTTACTTTTCAAGATGTCATCGTCAAGAAAAACAGCTGAAAATATTTGTAGTGTTGAAAGAAATTAAAAATTTGGCGAAAGTGGAAAATAAACGGAAAGTAAGAAGATATTGGATAAAGCCATTATTAGTAACAAGGTAAGTAAACTGCGAGAAAATTAAATCTATATGTACATTTATATGTATATATTGTAATACTTTTTATTTAAGGGTGTAACACAATTTGGAGGCTCATTTTTTAAATTTTAACCGCCTTAATTTGAATAAGTTTGAAGAGCTACTAAAAATGGTAGCGTAAATATTTTACCGAGCTGTAATAAAATTTATTAAATGTTTTTGTTTACAACTAGGTGTACAATCGAATAAAGAAAATTGATACGGTTATGCGAGTGGCTATTATACCACGAATGAAATTGTGTGTCACATTAAGGTATATAGCTACTGGAGACTCCTACAAGTCGTTGGAGTTTTTATGCAGAAAAAAAGCTATATATGAAGGTCTTCAAGTTAATTATTTAAAAGTGGGTTACATATATATGTAGATTTTATAATTCGTTTAATTTAAACCTTGTATTTTTTTTGGTTTTTTCATAACATTTTATTTTAAACAATTTATTTATACAAAAATTTGATTAAAAACTATTATAAAAAAAGAAACAAAAAATGAGATCTTTAAATTTTTCATAAAAACAATACAATAACATAAAAAAAATTCTTTCAATTATCTTACTCCGATTTTTTTTTTTCAAATTTGGCGGCTTCTTGCAACACTTTGTTTGGACCCTTTTTTATTTTTTATATTCTCAAAAAGTGTATCTTCTAGTGATTAAAATAAGTCCTAAATTATAAAATCGTAACCTAAATTTTATTGTAAAAAATGGTTTGTACGAGGGCGAATCAATAAGTCCGTGACTTTTTGAATGAAACACATTTTTTTTTGCAAAAAAAAAAATATTTTTCAACATAATCTCCTTTTAGCTCAATACACTTATTCCAACGTTTCTCCAATTTTTTCATCCCTTCAAAAAAAAAAAAAAAAGGATTTCATCGTTGGAGCTAAATCTCTTTCCACTGAGCCATTTCTTTAGGTTTGGAAATAGTCACTTGGGGCTAAATCCGGAGAATATGGTGGATGAGGAACCAATTCGTAGCCCAATTCATGGAATTTTGCCATTGAGATTACACACGTCATACGATTACGTTTATGGTAAATTGAGAGCAAACGCGGCACCCATCTTGCAGACAGCTTTCTCAAATCCAACTGATCATTTCTCAAATCCAACTGATCATTTTAAACTTAAAATTACGTGATGATTTGGAACGTTTGAAAAAGATTCGCTCTCACCGTGGTCTCCGTGTCCGTGGTCAACATACCAAGACTACCGGTCGTCGTGGTCGCACGGTCGGTGTACCCAAGAAGAAGTAAACTTATTTTGTTACTTTTTCTGTCATATGAAATGCCTATGGCACAAACAATCTCACGCACTTTTACTCTTCGATCGGCCAACATCATATCGTGGATTTCTTCGACATTTTCGGGTGTATTGACCGTCCAGATCGTTCAGCGTTATTTGTACTTGTGCGACCACAACGAAAGTCAGTAAACCACTTTTTTACCATTGAAATCGATGGTGCAGAGTCCCCATAGTATTTATTAAACTTTTCCTTTGTTTGATTGACGGTTTTTTCGCAAAAAAGAATGTTTAATAAGCACTCGAAATTCACTTTTTTCCATTTTTAAAAAAATTCTCGAGGATTTGAACAGCTGTTAAACGCAAAGTAAATGATGGAACTTGCTCAAAATTTGACAGTGGTCTATTAACAGGTGGTACTTGGAGGGAGGAGTGTTGTATTTCATATAACTACGAGGGAAGTTCGAAAAGTCACGGACTTATTAATCCGCCATCGTATGTACTATTGAAATTTTGTTATACATTGAAATTATTGTTTAAAAAATGTTGTAACTTTGTCAACTCCCAACCGATTTTAACAATTTAGGCTTTGTTTTAATTGATATAAGATTCAGATTTTAAGAAAATAATACAATGAGTAGGTTATCAAAGAAAGTGTTGCAAAAAAAGCTGCCAAAATTTAAAAAAATCAGAAATATATAAATTTAAAAAATCAGAAATATATAAAATATCCACGAAACGTTGGTCAAAGTAAAACCTTGTATATATAAGCGGAAAGCGCAAATCCTTTTATATTCGACACTATTTTAAAATCGGTGTGGAAATAACGTTGTGAAAATGTTGTTTTTCATTGGCCAAAATTCTGTAACTTTTGAACCGATCAAAATATTTTAGTAATTTTTTTTAATGGATAGATATTTAGTTCAAATAGACTAAGTTTTAATTTCATTAAAATTAATTGAGTACTTTTTAAGGAATTCTAGGTCAAAATTTAACTTTTAATTTTTTTTTGACGTTTAGATTGAAAAAATGTCATATTTAGATTTTAATTTCTTTGTTTCGTCAAAATGATACATGAAAATCCTGGGATAAGTAAAATTAATTTTGGGTCGTAGAATTCAATGGAATCTTGCTTATTTATTAAAACATTTCATACGTATGTGGACATTTCATACGTATGGTTAAAAAGCTTTTGTAACAATAGGAAGATCAGTTTATTATTATTTTTTTTAATATACTATGTTTTTCGTACTTAAATACCAATGAAAGGCAATTATAATAATTATTCATTTGATTCAAATATTGATTGCGAATATTCCATATTCTATTTTGTGTTTTTTCTTTTCTTTAGTAGTTTTTTGACTTGGTTTAGATCCTGATGTTCCACTTTCCATTGATTTCGAATACTGGAAACGAACGGATCTGACGTTGCCAATAATACATTAAATAGATTTTCATTTGTGGAATTTCAGATCATTACTGATTTTTAGCATGTGTTCCATAAATCGTATTCTTGCATGCATCAATATTATCTAATGATTTTGTCGGGACTTGGTTTAATTTGCTTGATGTTACTTGGCATATGATGCAGCTGGATGTAGCCTTCATGTTAGTCAAAACGTGTCCTTTGCTTTAATATGCTGCCCATCTAACTGTAATTGTAATGGCTGTAGTGTTGCAATTCGGGCCTTGATATAAGTAACTAATTTGTTAATGGCATCATGAGTCCCTTTTTTAAATTCAAATTTGATTGGCCTGCAGTATTTCGTTTAAGATGATGTCTCATTTTTCCAAATATCCTTTGTTTTCGTTGTACTAGTCGAAGGCTCTTTTCTCTTTCAATCACAATGGTGCAAATGATTTCATGAACATATCTGAGTCCGAATTATTTTCACATACTACTTATTTGTATTGTTTTTGTCTTAAAGAACCATCACATCCCCATTTACGAAAAAGAATTAACTTCGTGTTTCCATATTTCTTTAACTCATTTCCCTGCATTGATTGTAGTAAGCCTTCGGTTGTGTGATCAAGTAGAGATTGTATTTTAGTTGTACCACTGCCAAAACTGGTGTGATTGTAATAGTGTCCTTTAATGACCAACAGTCCATTTTAGCAGCGGTTATGTTATCATCACACATATGCTGAGCTGAATATATTGCTGTTTTGTTAATTTTAGTTCCAGAAATAATACTAATGCCTATTCATTTGTGAACTGTTTTACATCGCTCGGAATTGGTATACTTATAGTAATCCGTTTTGTTCTCACTGGACTAGCTTAAAGAACTTTATCAATGATATCCACTTTTGTAAATTTTTTCTGTGATCGTAAATGATGTAGGAAAGATTATTTTATATATACATCCAATTTCATCATTAACATCTTTAGGTTTCAGCCTCTGACTGCAGTAGTCGAATGAATTGCGTGGTCTTCCAGCCTAATCTTGCTTTGTTGTTTCTGAAGCGACAGTAAGTTGGCCTTCTAACCAGTTTGCACTTTTTATATAAAATTTCAATTTAGTGCAGCTAACTTTGTTGTAGCTTTTTTTAAGTGCTTTGAAGAAATAAGATAATTGCTCTTGTAGTTCGGTGCTACACATATTAAAGTTTAATTTTATTTTAACTAAGAACATCATACTGGTTATTGTTTCTAAAATACTCTTTTAGCCATTGAGTTTTTATTCAAATCTCAATTTCTTATAAGCCTTTTCATAACCCATCATGCTATGTTTCTAGGTAAAGTAAAAAGGTAAGAAAATGGCATTAGTGCATCACTAGGTAAAATAATATATTAAAAAGCCCACTTTACAAATGAATTAACTTTGTGTGTTTTCTTTATTACTTGCATTAGTGCATTGCTAGGTGAAATAAAAAAGGTTAATAAAAACCCCAGGTTACAAATGATGTAATTCTCTGTATATTTTCATTCTTACTTACAAATATATAAAAAGGGTTGTGTATTTTGAAAGCAGATATCATTACTGGTAATAGAAGAAATAATGACTATTATAAGCTATAAAATACCTAAAACACAAATTTAATACACCATTGTATACTTGAAGGACTATTGAAATTACCGCAATTTGAAATTTTGTTGATTAATTTCATTAAAATGGAAAATGTGTTCTACCCACGGGTAGTCACGGGTGCAAAAACATATATAGGGCAAAAGATGACACTTTTACCTTTATCTGGGTGATATACGTTTCTTGTTCTCTTTTGTTCCCTAGCTTGCTTAGCAAAGGTACAAAAAACCTTGTTAAAAATCGCATTAAGGCTAAGTTCTTCAAGGGGGAATGTCCCTATTTTCAATCTTAATCTGCCACGGATCATAACACTTCAGGAGTCTAGCTCTTTTAGTTTGGAGAGTATCGTGTCTTTCACAGACTAATGCCTGGTTTTCACTATGTCATATGAACTGACAACAAAAACTGACTCAAATGAATTCTCGTCATTTTATGTCATATGCGTTTTCATTACATCTTAAAAACTGACAATAAGTCGATAAAGCAGAGCGTGACTTATGTCAAATTTTGGTGTAAGTTGACTGACACGCCGTTTTCATTACAAAGGTAAAATATGATGAGGCGAGCAAACAGCTGATTAGAAAATATTATTTTTTGTGTTCAATAAAAAGTGGAAAAAATTTAAAAATTACAAAAAAGAAACAAATAGCTATAGCTAGTGCGGCGTTTTGTGTTATTACATTGCCATTTCTTTCTTTATTTAAAAAATTTCAATTTCAATTAATTTTTCCAGAAGAAAAAAATAACAGCTTTGCGATCGTCAAACAAAAAAAAATTGACAACTTGTTGTCAATTTTATTTTAGATAAAAAATGCTGCCATATCTGTTGACTGAAATTTGACGTTTTCACTTGTCTGTCATTTTAGACGGCAGTTCGTGTGCATAACTGACTGCAAACTTAGATGACACTATATGACAACCCGTTTTCATTCAATTGCCAATAATTTGGACAAATTGACATTAAAAATTACATAATGAAAACCATACATAACGGACGGACGGACAGACGGAAATCACCAGAATGACTTAGAATCGATCACCTATCAATAATATATACAACTAATGGTGTCATAGACCGATATTTCGATGCGTTACACACCGTTAATTGCCGTTATTTGAATTTTTTTTTAGTAATTTCATTAAAATGAAGGGGGTATACGTTTGTTATTTCCTAAAAATTGTACTCCACTAAAGTTGAAATTTGACAAAAATATAGTAGTTTAATAAATATTTCAGAACCCCCTAAAATTTAAACGGTAGGGATGTTACCATAGCTGCCAGATTTGACGATTTATCGTAATTTTGACGGTTTTAAGTCCAAAAAATTACAAATTACTTTTGATTTTTGCTCCAAAAATTACGAATTTTCATATTTAACTTAGAGCCAATTAAGACGGTGACTTTTTGTTTGGCAACGAACGGGGTAGAGAAGTAAGCGGGGTAACAAAAAAAGTACGCTTTTAGTTTTTCGTGCATGTTTGTGTTTTTTTCATTTTCGCCCACATATTTATTCTTCTTTTATTGCTTCATTTACATTCGGTTTTAGAGCAAAAAAAATCACCGTATAAACAGACATACCCTGCGGGAAAGAAGGGGTCACAGAGGGCACGGGGTCAGTCCTAGGACAAGCCAATGTTAAAGTGATCGGTCCCGTGATCGGTCCCTATCACAATGAACTGGTCATGTGACGTGTCTTGGGATATGTCCTTTTCCCGCAGGGTAACTTTGGAAGCAACCTTGAAAAGGTTATTGAGAAAAAAGCATGCAGTCAATTACATCTTATTAATTGGCTATAAATTTCGAATTTCTCTTGAAAAGGATTCTCCATAGGGTATTCTTTATTCCAAAAATTACCTAAAACTAAATAATTCAAAATGTTATGATACTACAGTTAATTAAAATTGATTTATTAGAGATACTAAATTCTAGTATTTATACGTAAACTGAATTACTTACGAGTAAGTGTGAAATATTATTAAAATTCGTTAGTAATAAGTAATAAAAAAGGTAAATATTTATAAACTTGAGTTTTTTATTTTGACGATTTTTTTTTTCAAATCAATTTGACAATTAAAAATATCAGAAATTTGACGATTTTTTATAAAAGTTATCTGGCAGCTATGGCTGAGACCACTTACAACAACTAAAGACTACAATCCTACCAACCTTGTAAAAAGGACCGCATAATAAACAAGTAAAAAAGGCTTAAATTCGGCTGTGCCGAATCTTTGAATACCCTCCACCAATATCATAATAAATGTTCTCTACTGTTGATACAAATAACGTAAAAAACTTTAGATGTAAAATTATGGAGGTGAAAAAAATTTGTTGAGGTGAAAAACTTTTTTTGAATGTGAAAAAAAATTTTGTAGTTGAAAAATTTTTTTGAGGTGAAAAAGATTTAAGCTGAATACTAAATATTATTCAATTCTATGCGACTGGTGAAAAGACAAGAGGTAATATTTTATTTGGCAGTCGCTACTATGAAATTGTACTAAAATACAACAATTTGTATAGAAAATTTAGAGGTACTTTCACATTTTCACTCATAACTTTTTAACCGCTGCTCATTTTCACTAGCAAACTGCTTGGGAGGATGTCCAATAATCTAGGTAAAAATGAAGATCCCCGCGAGCATCTTCGCGCCGTGATCGCCATTTCAACAGACAGACGGACGTCGCTAAATCGACTTGAAATCGTATAAGCATCGCGGATATATATACTTTATGGGGTCTTAAACCTATACTTCGACATGTTGGAGGGTAAAACAAAAAAATGCACCTTTTACAAATTAAAAAAAAGCAGCACAAATAGCTATAGTTTAACCTAATTGTTGGCTTCCTTAATTTGGATATATAAGCTACAAAATGGAATTAAAATTTTAAAATCGGTGGAAATTGGTCTTTTGGTTAATAAAATAAAATTTTCAGCCACGTGCACCGATCGAAATTTTCAATAAAAAATTTTGGTTTTTTGGAGATAACATCCCACCTAAGTGTTTCTTAATGAACCCTTTAAGTGATACCTATTAGTCAGTCGCGGGCAGCTTCATTTGCCTGTCATTGACAATTCATCATGCACATTGACCTCATTTTGAGATAATGTAGTTATATGTCACTATTTAACAGTTTCGTGATCACTTCTTTTTGAACTAGATTAGTGTTATGACATCATTTCTGCAGTCACAAAGTCGGTTCTATTTAAATCAGTTCAGTTTTATGTCAGCTTTGTAACAGTCGCGGGATCGGAGTTTTCGCCGCCGGTTGACATTCTTTTATACACAGCAAATCTTTTAGCACCATTTCCTCCTTCGCTCATTATTTTAACTAAAACCGTCCTAATTTCTTATGTCCACATTGGTTTATTTCTCTCTAGAAAGAACCAGTTAATGTTTTGCCACCATTTCAATAGTTGGGACACTGGTAATTTTACAGCAACTACCATTTTTTAAGACACGGAATTATATTTTACACCAGCTTTGTGACATATCACTGATTTATTAACTTGCAACAATCGAACTTTCATTTCCCGTAGGGATTTTAAAATAATTCCGACCATTTCTATTGAAAAATTTTACTAAGGGATTTAAAATGATAAATGTGAAAGAGGAGTCCAGATATTAAATGCTCAAATGATTTAATTTAATTATATGAATGACACAACTTAACAAAAAAAAAGTTTTATATTTGCAGTTTGTAATTAGATACAATTTTTTCATAGAATAGAACTCACGTTTTATAAATCAGTTTTACGAATGTACATATACATCAGAGAACTGCAAAATCAACTTTTTTCTTGATTTTATCATACACAAAAATTCTTGTTCGCTTTTAATAATTCAACAAAATTCACTGTAGAATAAAATTAGCATCATGTTACTGAACACTGTTAAGTGATTACATTTGCATAAAACATAAACGACAGATGATTCACACTGATTCCAATTACGCGTTCAGTAACATGATGCTGATTTTATTCTACAGTGAATTTTGTTGAATTATTAAAAGTGAACAAGAATTTTTGTGTATGATTAAATCAAGAAAAAAGTTGATTTTGCAGTTCTCTGACATACATATATCACGTCACAGGTTTTATAATTTTTGAAGTTTTGAACACATAGAAAATTTTTATCAATTTCCAAATGAAATTCGGTTACTACGACTAAAAGCGTTTACTACAACTCAATATTGGTTTCCACAACAAAATTTGGTTAATCACAATACATTTGAATATGGTTGTGCTAACCGAATTTATTTGTTGTCACAATTAATTAAAATGGCGCTTTCTTTTCTGTGTGTAAATTTAGCAATCGAAATTAAAAATATATTAACCAGGCGATTAATCGAGGATTCAGTTTATCGATTAATTAAAATCACAAAAAAAAAACAATGTCACCATCTCAGAAACTTATAGCAGTACGCCAAGTTAGAAATACAATTTCTTATTAAAAAAATTAGAATAATAAAGTAATTTACATTTTGATATTTTGTATTAATTTTTTTGTAAAAACGTAAAAAAATGATTTTGTTAAAAACCAATCGTTCGGTATTTCTAAATCAAGATTTTTGGTATCGGTTGTCAATTTAAAAGGTGTTTGAAACGGATAACTGTAATAAAAAAGGCATCAATGTAGTAATACGAATATGTTGCAAATATTGAATTAAACAAAATACAATAAAAAATTCAAAATGTTGGTTACGGCTTTTTAAAATTAATTTAACAAATTTTTCAATATTGAACTTTTGTCTTACTTTTATATTACTACATCTTCTTAGTAGCGCAGTAGAAATGTGTTACTATACGAAGAATTTAGCGTAGTTATGAGCCACTAATATTTTTATTGCATGGCAGCGTACAATATATCAACTTAACGCTCTCAGTGGCTTTAGCTAAGTATAATAGTTTACCAAAAAATGCAACATAAATCAAATGCATTACAAAAAATAAAATGAAAAATTATAAATGGATATTTGCTAATATCTTTTTTAAAGAATAACTGAAAAAATTGCATTTAAAGTATAAAAAATAATAATTTTACTTTACGTTGAGACATGTAGTTTAAATTGCTAATTCCAATAATAAACTTTGTGTGGACCTGTTTTAATAACACGATGCTACAAAACGCAATCAAATGCCTTACGTTACTTGGGGAAATTAATATAAGGTCTCGAACAGTAATAATAAAGTCTTGTTCACCCAGGAAAAAGTATCAGTTGTGGATACCGACAAATATCTTTATACTAAATTATATTTTTATTCAGTTGTCTAATTTAATGTTATTTTAAGAAAAAATATATTTTTAGAATTTTCCGGTATCGAACCAGGGCATTCAGATTCATTGTTTCCACTCTAACTCACTGCACCATAATTATTTTTAAATTTCTTTGCTTTATTTGCTATTAAGACATTCCGATATTTTGCCTTTTCCGGGAAGTGAACTCGGAAATTCAGGGTACTAAGCTACCTTTCTACTCACTACACCACAAACACTTATTAATTTTGATGGCAAATTTTTAATTTAAATAATTTGTTATAAAATTCGATTACCAATATCAGTCTTTAGTGATTCTTTAATCAATACAGTCCACAATTTGGTTAGTTCAATGACGTGCCCAGCATATCTTTTCAAAATAAAATATAAAATTTAAAATGTTTATTGAAAACTTATTTATCACATTGACTGAGCTCTTAAGTATGTACAATATTTTTTAACACAAGATTGTCAACAATTTTGTCTGGGTCTACCTCTTCACGCCCATTGAATTTTTTAAAGTACGTTTTATTTTTTTTTTTGGGTTGTAAAGCTTCTCTCCGCTTTTAGATAATTTTGATAAAAAAAATCTATAAGGCTACAAAATTCTTGTACACTATTGTATAAATTCTTTAGCGGCCAATGGACGATCAAGCTTGCTAGTCAGCATAGCTTGATGACACCATGTATTTGTGTTTGCAATGGCCATCAAAAAACGCATTACATGATCAAATGCTGTACGTGTTCTACAGCATGCTTGCTTTTACCACGTTATCATGACTCTAAAACAGTGCTGTTCATTTGATGGGACAATTGTCCCCTGCTCAACTCACATGTATTCTTACGCTCTTGCTTTTAGTCGTCACTGAAACAGCGACGAATGAACATGTGTAGCGGATGTATGCTGATTTTTTTTCAATGCACTGAAAAAATTAATAGCAATGTATGAAAAATATTTTGTGATACTACAAGATCTATAAAAATCTTTAATAGACTTAATAAAAAAACACATTTTTTTAAAATAAAAGTTTAAAAATTTTAGTCCGATCGTTCATTCATATATTCCAATCAAATGTATTTGTTTTTCCTTCCGAAAATTGCATTTTTTAAGAGAATAACATAAGAAATCCAACATATTAAAGATATTTTATTAATATGTTTAATATTGATTAAAAAAAATCTTCAACTTTTTGTTTTCATACAATAAAAAAAGACACCCTATTGTATATATGTATTTCTTTTTTTCCTTTCAAAAATTTAATTTTTGTTTACTTTTTATTTCTTTAAAAAGGTTTTACACAAAACATTAACAGTTTCATATTTGCAATAAAAAAATAAATTCATTCAGATACTAGCACTGCTATTAACCCATTTCTTACAGTGCAATTCTCATTTTCTCACAAACACAATTACATTTTTATTTTTGAACACCACTGCTCTAAAATCTATTTGACATACTAGAGATAACTTCATCTAAATATTGAATGAACAAGACTGATATATAATATTCCGTTGGATCAACTAACATATTTATAAATTAGTTTTTTTTTGTGTTCTTATCCGTCTTGGTAACTCTGGCTCTATACCATACAGCTTTACGATTTCAGTAGACTCCATATAAAGGAAATATTTGTTATATTTCAATCATTTTTTTAACTGCGTTTAGTATTTTTTAATTTAATATAAACTATTTTGTGTATCAATTGCGAGTTTTATTTGTAATTTTTTGAATTTAAATTGTGTTCTTTTATTTCCTATTCTTTTTTTAATTTCAATTGGTATTTTTGTCTACAGAAGTTGCAGAGATTTGAGTAGAAAAATTGGGTTGATCGGTATTGCCGAGCCTGTCGTGGTATTCATATGAATGATATTGTGTTCCATTCTTAAACAACAAAGTTCAACCTTTCCAATAAGACCAGAAATTTGAAAAAAATAATCAGTACTTTTTAAATTTTAAATGGCGCACCCTATATTTTGTTAAAAAAAAAAACAATTTGAACGAAAGCTTATTTGGTATATGGAATTCGCCTTAACGTGAAATATAGCAATTATATTGTATGCCCTGCTCAACTTTTTCTAAAAAGCACACAATTCATTTGTAAGCTTTTGTTGTTTTTAATATTTTATCAAAATGCAAATACAAACATTTCAAATGTTTTTATGGCAAATATTTTTGTTTACATGTAAAAGAGAAAAGCGTTTGATTTCTAAGACTTGGCAGCATTTTTATAAATTCTTTATTATTAAGCATGTATATATGTATATAACTACCCAGCCATAGAAATACGAACGGCAATGCGTCGGCCCAGTGCTTTTACCAGTAGTGCCAACGTTGGGAGAACAAAAGATTTTGAAAATTATAGTGCTTTGACAACCCCAAAATGATAACACCGGGCTGAGCTTGGCCGTTTCTTTTTAAAACAGTGGCAGAGCACTGGCGAAATAATCAATAAAGTGCGTTTAAAATAATAACAAAAAGCTTCGCCAGCTCCAATTTTGGAATATTGCTCCGAGTTTAGAATTAATAAATCTATTTTTTAAAACCTATCACTTTCTTTAGAATTATTAAATTTTTCGATGTTCTTTTTAAAAAAAAAATTGACAAACAAAAAAAAAACAAACAAATTCCAAAACCAGGCTTGTGAAAGTGTTTAATAATGCAAACAGATTTTAAGTAATACAAACAGAATTTTAGAAAAAGTAAATAAATACCTTAAATTTTTAATGAAATACATTTAATTTTAACTACACTCACAATATTATTTTTTAGCTAAATAAATACAAATTAACAAAAAGTTTTGAAATTTCTTGGAAAAAATGGTTGAAACATTTTAAGGATGTAGATTATCTTTAAACTGAGTTTATAGCAGTTTGTAACTGGAATACTGATTTTAAAATTTCGTTTATTTTGTTTCATATCAATAAAGACCAAAATTCTATACAAAGAAAAGAAATTCCGACAAATTAATGTTGATAAACTTGGAAATGGTGGATAAAATTAATTTTTGGTTTAACCAAACCAAGTTTAACTCGCATCCCAAATACTCGGCCGAAATACGATACAATATTTCACAATAAACCAATATTTTTTGTAACGTTTTTATTATTTTGTTGTTTTGCCGATTTTTAAGCACAATACTGAGAGTATCCTTAAGTAAATGTACAGATTACAAAGGTTCGGAAAATGAGAGACAACTTAGAAAAATTCTCTGAT
This sequence comes from Eustalomyia histrio, assembly GCA_949748255.1. NCBI lineage: Eukaryota > Metazoa > Arthropoda > Insecta > Diptera > Anthomyiidae > Eustalomyia > Eustalomyia histrio. The sequence goes on along the minus strand of OX456525.1, from coordinate 105,603,038 downwards.
TTCAAAACAAATTTTTCCTCTTTCCATATGAATTTCTCTGAAATATGCTAAAACCCAATAGGACTTGCAAACAAATGAATTGGTCTTGCAAAGGAAATCAAAGGAAATTGTAAAAAAATATGAAATAAAAATTTAAATGAATAAAAAAATTCAAGCTACATTGTATATATATATCTAAACATCCCAGGTGAAAATTTTCTTATATGTTAATATATCATCATATATGGCGTCATATATGATCGTATATGTTTCCATATATGAGCATATATGAACATATATGTCATGTATGGAAGCATATATGGGCTAATACATTTAAAGATGAAGCTCATATATGGTAATACATGAATCCATATATGGTAATATACGCCACATATGTTCATATATGAGTACATATATTATTCCATATATGGGTAATATATTTAAATTTTTATCAGACATTGCCATATATGAGGGAAATTTAAATCTTTGTTCTACCGAATTAAGATACAGTTTGAATTCTTAAGTGAACGTAAAGGCAGAAACGTAATTAGATTAAATGACTTATACTATTGTATTTCCGTTATAAACAAAACTTTTTAAAATTAAGAATTTGTATTTCCAAAATTTTGTTTGATACCAAAACAAAGCTTAAGTCACTTAAGCCAAATGTAGTTGGGTCTAAAGACTATTAATAATTTTCAGTCTTTTTTATCCTTCAACTCTGGTGGAGTAATACGTAACCAAAAAAAAACAAGTAAGAGCGGCTAAATTCGGCTATGCCGAATCTTATATACCCTTCACCATGGTATTCTGAAGGAGATGAATACATCGTTGGAATCTACTACCTCATAGCTCTCCACAAACAAGCGGTATCCCCATTTATTTTTTCTTAAATGTCCAAAAATTTTAATCCAAAATAATATGTCATGTAAAATCTCAAATTTATATTTTTCCATATGTTTCAGCGCTTTTCTTGTCAAATTTGGCATTTTCTAGGCAAAAAAAAGTTGGCGACACTACTATTTATTTTTTATTTATATCATTCACAATAGTTGTGAAACGTATTTAACCTACGTATTTATCTTCACACTCTTATTAAACAAAGGGATTTTACTGGAAAAATTAGAGGTAGTCCTGGTTTTTTGCTAATATCTCAGCCATTTATTAACCGATCTGTCTGATTTTTAATAGCAAACAGAAATGGATCACATGTAACAGAAATAAAAAAGAATCAAGTCCTCATCATGTCTGGGTTCTTCGGAAAACCCATTTCAACACACAGACGGACAGACGGACAGACGGACAGACGGACATCGTTAAATCAACTTCGCTCTTCATATGGACCCAGAATATATATACTTTATAGGGTCTAAGATCAATATTGTAGAAATTACAAACGGAATGACAAACTTATATATACCCTTCCACCTATGGTGAAGGGTATAATAACAAACAATCAATTACTAAAAAAATGCAAAAGAGTCCCTTTTGTTCTGCAACTCCTCATGTGTACATGAAGGTTGGTCCAAAGACATTTATCTTTTTAAAAATTAAACAAATGAAGTTAACTTAATTTCTTTTGGTATATTATCGCTCTGTTAAAAACACTAAACATTCCCATTATTTATGGAATATAATTTAATTCGTGTGTCTGCCGCGGCGTGCTTCGCAGTAGCTCATCCTGTCAGTCCAAGGTTTTTAAGGGTGTGGGTCGTTTCTGGACTATTCGCATAGAATCAGCCTTTAATCGTACCCCACCAGAGAAAATATATAGGGCAAAGCGCCGAGGCGGCCAATTGACATCGTTAAGAAGTCTGATTACAGACCTTAGTGCGCAATAGATCGATTGTGACATGGTGCGCAAAAAAAAAGTCCGTAATCTTGGCTCTGTGGCGCTCGCCGTTAATGCAATTGCGTTTCTAGTAGCATTTTTGAAATGATACCACCACCACAAAATCTACACCAAACGGTCACTCTCTGCGTATGCATTGGCTTCTCGACAATGACTTGCAGGTTTTCCAATTCCATGAGCGGCAATTTTGCTTGTTTACATTGTAATGCAGTTTATTTTCCAGCTGTGGTATAGCTCAGATGTCCAGATACGCCAAAGATCTGCTTCCTTTGAGGTTATTATAAAATAATACACGATAACCCAACCCTTTACAACGATGGCTGACAATACGACACGACATTAGAGGAAACCACGTTTTGGTGTTCAAATAGCGAAATTTGCTATAAAACACTATGCGAGTTTTGATCGTATATGATCGGCACTACCCGAAGGTAATATTTACCGAACTCTAGAAAGAGTTTCTGTTCGGTTAGTTGGATTATCAACCAACGGGGATAAACAGTGGTTCCCGTACTTGAATAATACGACTAACTAAAAACGAGAATAAACAGCGGTTCTCGTATTCAAATAATACGGCCGGCTAACGAAGAGAATAAACAACGGTTCTCGGGTTTAAATAGTACGACTAGCTAATAACGAGAATAAACAACGGCTCTCGTGCTCAAATAATATGACTGGTTAACGACGAGAATAAGCGGCGGTTCTCGTCTTCAAATAATACGACTAGCTGTAAGGAGAATAAACAACAGTTCTCGTGTTCAAATAATACGGCTGGCTAACGACGAATATAAAAAACGGTTCTCGGGTTCAAATAATATGACTAGCTAATAAAGAGAATAAACATCGGCTCTCGTGTTCAAATAATATGACTGGTTAACGAAGAGAATAAACAGCGGTTCTCGACTAACTACAAATGAGAATAAACAGCGGTTCTCGTGTAGGGAGGCAGGGTAGAGAAATCAGGCAATACCCCGTTCTCTGGTCGAATATTACGCGATTCGTCCCTCGGTTCTAGCTCGCCTTACAGTCTTTAACTCTCACACTATATGTAAATAATTGTCCCAACTTAATGAGAATTATATGAGGTGTTGCTATAAGTATGTTATTGGGTATTGGTAAAAGTTGTAATACTGGGTATGAGAATAAGTAGATTCGTAACGGCATGTTACAACATAGCCGCCGAGATGAAAATGGGCCTCGCCAGAAGAGATGATTTTTCGTCCAAATTTGATGTCAAATTGAAGATTCTGTAAGTCCAAAATTGATCAGCTGTAACGAAGTGGCTGTCGCTTGACTTCAATTGCAGTCAATTGGATCTTTGTGCAAAATTCTCATCATGCTGGTGCGTGAAATGCCGAGTTGTTGAGATCGATGGCAAGACCATGTTCTTGGATTAAGTTGCACACTTTCGGTAGCAACAGCCATTTTCTCATCGGTACGCACCGTAGGATGCAGGGGACCATAAGTGTTTTCCACTAGCAAGTTAGTCCCACGAACTTTATGCACAAACATACGTGCAGCAGGCGCGGTAGATGCTTCATTTCGGCCAAAACTTCTCTTCAAAAAACGCACAGTTTTGGCACTAAAGCACTCATTTTGGAAATAAGTTTGCAATATTTTCCAACGCTGTTCAACGTTTGGTCCGCGGAGGAACAAATCAATTTTATCAGTGTCAAAATGACATATGATTAAAAGGATACCTGTATATAAGATTGTAGTAGTTTAATTTCTATAATATAACAACTATATTATTTTACTACTATAGTTGGTACCATAGTCTTCGAATATGATTGTCGATATGATTTTTCTTTGCTCGCGTGGTTCCAGTTTTTACAACAAACTGAATTGTTTTAATAATAATTAGCTGCACAATCACAAAACTTCAAATACAATGGCAGTTTTACAACATTCTTCAATTTGCATACTTGTCACATAATCGCATTTAAAGCAAAATGTCAAAAACATGCGTAAACCACAAACATACAAAGTTTCCATTATAAGAAGCAATATAATAAAAAAAGCTGCCTTACGCCCAGTTTATTTGTGTCACCAGATTACTGCTGTTCTTGAATGGCTCCATGATTCCATGGTTGGTAGCAGTTATTTTTACTTTAGTGTTTTTTTTTTCTTGACACAAAAGCGCTGCTGTTGTTGCATGGTTGATGGTTGTTTAGGGGTCCGTATTTTTTAGTGTTGTTTTATTTTTATACCAAATACGAGTATTCCCGCGCTCTTTTGAGATTTTTCAGTACAACATGACTTTCTTAAGTCATTCATTCTTTCATATTTTAATATTAAATCTTTAGTACATTCACTCTGTCACTGGTTCAGTGAAAAGTATTTTATTTTTTGCTTGAATAGCAAATCGTAGTTTTTTGTTGTCGTTGTTATTTTCACTGCTGTAATATGCAAATGAAGAACTGAGCTAAAAATCACAATCATAACAAAGAGAGATTTTGCTTCTCTCGATTCCCTCACTATATTTGCGAGCCTATAAGAAAACCTATTGAAGAAAGTGTGATCATAAATAAAGAGAACGGGTTGAGAACTTAAGAGAAGCATAGAGTGAGTATGATGATACCTTGTACACTTGTGTACAGAAACAATAAAGAAATTTAAAAAAAAACCTCCCAACACATAAGGACTAAAAACATAAATTCCGCTCAAAAAATTCACCACAAAAATCATGTATAAGTGCACCTTTTACCCATTTTTAAATAAAACCTTAAAAAATTGTAATAATAATTTAAGAGATATGGAAGTTTAAACCTTGTTTGCGTGTCTAGTTAAAACACAAGTATATAAAGAATTTTAAAGTATTTTTTTTTTGCTATTTTCAAATATTTTGTTTCTTTTCAAGAATGATGCACTACAGATTAACAGCCATATCTCTTAAGCTAGTATAATGACTGTTTTCTTAATACTAGTTTCATTTGAAAGTAGGAAAAAATTGCTTTATATACCCAGTTTATTTGGTGTATTTTTTATGTAATTAATGTCTTCAGACCACATGTTCTCAGTTAAATGCAATTTTTCATATTCAGAAAAGTGCATAATTTACTGCTGCTTTAATTAAAGGAGGATAACACATATAAACTACACACATCCCAACAAACGTGAATGTATACTTAAAGTGAAATGTAAGTGTGAGCACGCACATGATGTCGTTTATAACTTACACCACGCAATATTCTTGTGAAACTTATGGTACGGTAAAAAAATTACCAGTGTGTGTCATATTGAGAGGTTGTACAGTATATTGGAAAAAATAAAAAAGCGTTTGATTCTTATTACGCAAAAAATAGCGACTTAGACGGTTGGTCGTCCGTTGACTGAAGCTTCTAGCTCATCTTACCAAAAAAGTATATAATTTTCTATAGAGTATTTTTCCCGCTCTACCAGAAATTCAACATGGTACATAGTTCAGCGGCAACATTTTTAAATGAGAGGGCAACATTTTCAAAGTTGCTAAAGTGTTGGAAAACATTAAATTTGGTGTATGCAGTGCTGCCACATAAACAGTGTAATTTTTTATCCCAGTTTTTGGGATTCTTAACTGTTTATCAGTTTTTTCATGAAAACATTTTTTTTTTTTCAAATTATTGCATTTTTTATAGGTTTTTAGTTATATGTTGCAACAATTTATAGCATATTTATTCTCTTTTATTATATATTTTTACCATGGAAATGGGAAATAATGGATATGAATAGACATAGTTGGTCAATGTGTGTACACACTTTAATACTTTTCATGTCAAAATGTTATGTTTGAATTCGTAACTTTTTTTTAACACAATTGCAAATTTTTGTTGTATTTTTTACTTTATTAGACATGTCTAATTTTAGTAAAAATAAATAGTATATTGAACAAATATTATATGAAAAATCTAAAAAAATACATGAATAAAATAAAAAAACATTTTTTTATGAAATAATCTGAAAAATCTCTAGCATCCCAAAAAACGGCAAAAAAATAGTTAAAATTGGTTATATGGCAGCACCGCTAAACACTACTAAAAGTTGCCGACCAAAACTCACCTTTGTTGCCGCCAAACTATGTTCGTGTTCTAAGAGAGTACTAAAAAGTTCGTGAGAGAGAAACATACTCTATAGAAAATTATATACTTTTTGTGCGGAAGCCTTTGCCTCATGCGTCCTCAAAGGTGATGGAGAGCAAAATTAATTTGCTTTCTTATTAAGTGTCTAGAGTACAATACTCTTCTTAGCGATCTGCAGCATAATTTTTAAAAAGTTGTTCTACGGGAGACCTATAGGCGTTTGTTTCGGATTGTTCTCAAATTTGGTGAAAACAAAGTGGTTAAAATATTACAGGCATTCGATCGTGTGCATTAAAGCTTTCGGTGTTGGTAGTGATGTTTGTAAATTTATTTCCACTAAACGTGTTATAGATCGAGTCTTATCAAAGGAGTTTGAAATGTGATCAAGAGTCCCGCAGGATTCTGTTATTCCTCTCTTTTTCTTACTTTTCGTAACGATATTATGGGTTAAACTTTAAGACCAATCCACTCATTTGCAGATGACAGCGGCATATGTCATTATTTTTCCTTTCATCTTAAACCAGGCCCTGTGAAAATTGATGGAATAAGGCATATTATGAATAACGCACTCAATCAAGCTCTTTTGACAATCTCAAAGTAGAGTTGTGCAAATAGGGTCGATTTTAGTGCACGCAAAACCGAATGATAGTTGTTGTTAAATAGGTGCTGTGGATCCAACTTTGTCGTCTATACATACGGATGGTAATATTGAGGAATCATATACTCTTGATATTCTCGGCATGAAAAATTATAGAAGCATCTTCTGAGTGTGAAATACTGTTCTATCGATATTACAATGGAAAATTTTCTACTGAGATTTTCTACTCAGATTTCCGTTGGCAATGCACCCTTATCTAGAAGAGCCCTTTGGTTGGTTGTCGAGTGAATCGCATTTCAGAGAAATTTCGTTCATCTTGCAGTATGTGAAATAAATTCGCGCAGAGGTCTTCCCTAGGAATTATAATGTAGACATATTCAAGAGTAATGTCCACAAACACTATTACATATTTTCCCCCGCTTCATTACCCTATTTTCTTAATATCAACACAGCGTTGGTTAACGCAAAAACAAAATATTATTAAAATTTAGGGCTTTGCGAATGATCAAATTTGCAAAAAAAATGCACAGATTTCTTAATGCATTTTTTAATATATTTTCATATAAATGCATATTTTGCTTTAATTGCATATTTTGGCATATTTAATTGCTAAACTTTATACTTATTTATTTATTGTATTTGGAATTCTGTACACAAGATCAATGTCTCTTATTACAGTATTGAATTATACACTTGTAGAATATACAGGTTGGTTGAAAAGTTCCTGTGCTCACCAAGAGATGGCACTGCTAGCTCCAAAATTTTTTTTCTCAAGTTGGTATAACTGTCTGAGAACACGCAAAGTTGCAAGTCATTCTGTCAATTGTTTCTTTGTTTACAAGCCATTTAAAGTTGACATGTCATTGATTTTTTTAATACGGAAAAAATTCAATATCGTGCAGTCATTAGATTCTTTGTTTTGAATGGTTTAAAAGCAAAGGAAATTTATGAACAATTGTTGGAAGTGTATAAGGAGTCCTCACCTTCAAATTTAAACGTGGTCTTAAAGACGATCCACGCGAAGGACGACCAAAAACTGCAATCACAGCAGAAATCATTGAGCAAGTACATAATATGGTTAATGAAGATCCAAGTTTGACTAAGCGTGAAATTGCCAATGCCATAGGCATTTCAGACAAACGAGTACTCCATATTTTACATGAAGAATTACGTATGAAAAAACTGTTTAGAAAGTAAGTGCCGCACACATTAACAATTCAACAAAAACTGGATCGAAAACAAATTTCTCAGCGTAATTTGGAGCGTTTTAAGCCGAATAAAACCGACTTCTTGCGTCGTTTTATAACTATGGGTGAGACTTGGATCCACCACCATGATCCTAAATCGAAACAAGAACGTTTACAGTAGACTGAAGCTGGTTGTTGAGCTCCAAAGCAGGTGAAGTCACAACGATCAGCAAAGAAGGTTATGGCATCAGTTTTTTGGGATGCAAAAGGAATTTTGTTGATTGATTATCTTCAGAGAGGTAAAACAATCAACTCTGAATATTATTGCAGCCTTTTGGATCATCTGGATAAAAAAATTCGTGAGAAGAGACCTGGTTTAAAGAAGAAAAAAATCATTTTTCATCAAGACAATGCACCTGCTCACAAAAGTGTTTTGACGATGGCTAAATTGAAAGAATCAAAGAACGAATTGCTTGAACATTCACAGTATTCACCAGATTTGGCTCCCAGTGAATACTATCTCGTGGAAAGCATTTTTCGTCGAATGAAGAGGCCGTAGACGGTTATTTTGCAGAGCTTCCGGAAAAACATTATAAGGATGGGATAAAATTATTGGAAGATCATTGGAACAAGTGTATTGAGCTTCTAGGAGATTATATTGAATAAAAAAATATATTTCGTAACAAAAACAGTATTCTTTCATTTCGAGCGCAGGACATTTTCAACCAACCTGTAGTTATTTTATAAATTAAAATCTAAGATCAGACATTTTTAATTTTGACACAAAATTTATTTAAAAAAGTTAACAAAAATTTAAAGAAAGAAGATAATATTAATAATAAAATTTTATAAAATAAATAATTATCAAAACAATGATTAGTTATATCCAGACAAACAATGATGTTTAAAATAAGATGCGAATAAACTAATAATGTTTTTTTTAACGTTGTGCATTACTTATAATTTTTATGTTATATGGGATTGAATTCCAAAGACGGATTGCATTTATAAAGAACTGCCAAGTTGAAATTATTTTTCGACGTTCTAGTGGAATAATTCTTCTACCTCTTTCAGAATTAAAAAAACTTAAACGTTCAAAAAGATGTTCAGGCTCCTTGGTGTAAACCAACTTGTGTAGAAATGTTAAGACTCTAGTGTTGATATTTTACTAAAAGCTGAGTTTTACACAATTAAAATAAACATACCTTTTCAAAATTATAACCATTTTTTTATTTTCTTTTATCACGATGAAAAAATAACAGAAAAAGTTACTGTATTCTAACTTTCTGATAACGGTAATTTTCAATTTCTTTACCACTATTTTTAAACAAAAAATACTAAAATTAAAATATTGGAAATGTTAAAAGATCAATAATAAATGCATATTTTTAAAATTTTCAGTGCATATTTTTTGATGTTTCAACATGTTTTATGCATGATCTCCAATTGTTTAAATGTTCTTATATGATTTTATGTTTAGGTTTCTGGCTATTTAGTATTTAAAACACCGAGCTTTGGTTTAACCGAAAAATAGTTTTTTTTAACAAACCAGTTTCTGTTGACCGGTTTTTTAGTTTTTTTATATTTTTGAACTCTTTAACAATAAACTTCGTAGAATATGTGTTATGTCAAGGACTGGTTTTGCCCGCTAGTTTATTACTAAGTAAAGTTTGCATTTTATTGTCGATCTTTATGAATTTTTATATGGTTCAAGATTATGAAAAATTTTTAAATTATTTTTTTTTATTATTGTTAGTTTTTTGCGGCCTTTATTTATAAAACCAAAACAAATTAAAGATTTGTAGTAAGGTTGATACATGTATGGGGTTACTTTTTAACTGTTTAGGTTTTGAATATTGAAAAAACACAGATAATTATCTTTTTAAAGATAATTTCATATAAATGTTGCCCGCGGCTACGCCGTAGGTGGTCCATCCGTGAGTTCTAATTTTGGCATTATTTTTCCAGCATTTCGCCCGATATATCACCAATAGCAGCTGTTATATTATCTTCCCTGTACACGAGAGACTTTAAGTATTCCCACAAAAATAGTCTAGTGGGGTCAAATCGCATGATCTTTGCGGCCACGGGACTGCTCCAAAACGTGAAATTAATTGCTCACCAAACTCGCCTTTCAATAGGTTCATGGTATCGCATGCCGAGTGGCATATGGCACCGTCATGTTCAAACCACATGTAAGCCAAGTATAATCCTTCCATTTTGGGCAATAAAAGTCAATATTCATCGCACGGTACCTTCCTCCATTGACAAATTGACATATCGCGATCTTCATTGACACTGGCCGATACAGCAGCACTATTCTCCTTGGTGCTCACTCTTCGCATACGGGTTGGTGGTTTTATGTACAATAAAGTGAAACTAGTGCGCTTAAAAAGCCTGTTCGGTGGGTCGATTATGACGACCATAAAACGGACGTAGTTAACGAAACACATTTCTCACACAGCACGAATTTTGTTAAGAAAATTTAATGATGCGCAAGCGTTGTTCGTTTGTTAGCCTATTCATGGTGAAATTGCAAACCTTACTGAGCATTTTTGTCCTTGCCACATGTCACGAATCTGTTTTTTACACTGAAAAAATCACCCTTTATTTCGATCCAGTAGAAGATGCTTCACAACTCAAAGTTTTAGATAAGCTAGAGCCTCTAGAAGAACGTATATTTTGCTACATTTCTGTTTTCTTAGTAAGCACTCACATGGTTAAGTTGATTTCCTAACAGGCACATTAACGATACCAAATTTGAAAGAGACCAAAAATTATCTATTTATCTAAAAAAAATTAAAAATGTTCAGTTATACTCGGGCTCAAGTAAAAATTATTTGAGCTTTTGTTTCTATGGCTTTTGTTATTTTGTTTGTTGTTTTTTTTATTATATTTTGTAGTCATGGAGAATACATAGAAAAGTTAAAAGACACTAGCCTAATGAAATATATTTTCCGGCCAGCTGCGACCTTCGTCAACATTCGTCGTGCCTTTTAGAATATTATTTATTTATTTACATTAATCATATAATTACAAATTATATCCTAATACCCTCACCGAACACTAGCAACAAAGGCCATCGGCTCGTTGTAGCGAAAACAGACCAGAGCCTCTGGTGGGAATTGAACCCACGACCCCCGCACTGATAAGCTAGCACGCTTATAAATCTCTTATTAACTCAACACTTTAAAGGAAAAAGCTAAAAGACTGCTCAAGTACTCAAACAAATTTTTGTTAGTAATATTGATTGTTCTGATTAGAACATAATATGTTTGATCATACATGGCTTTCAATATTAACTAATATCTAATTTAGACATATTGCAATAAAGAAGACTGTTAAGCTTTAAATTGTGTACTATTTTTATATGACTAAAAAATCACTGGAAGATAACTAATTTAAAATTAAAAAATTACATGATTACTAATAGATCTCTTTTTACTTTTCAAAGTCTGTTCAAAAATTAAAAAAAAAGATATTATCAAATTTTAAAAGTTTTGTGATGTATTGGTACTTTTTTTTATTTTGTTTTTGAAAAATAGGAAAAAAGACGAAGTTTTTCAAAATTTTAAAAGTTTGGGAAAAATGTTAATTTGATAAAAAATATTAATAATTTCACAATATGCACAAAAACTAAATACATTAAAAAAAGCAGGATGGTCTTAAAAAAATCACAAAATTTCCGCTAATTGGCAATTATTTAGGGGCCAAAAATTACTTTATCGTACTGTATGTTCTAATATCGTTAGTTTTGTATGAAATTGTCGCAATATCAACCAGTTCTATTGCTCCAAAATAGTACTAGTACTTCAACAACTGGTTCTCCTAAAAATCGAAATATTTATGAACATACATGGTCTTGTATGTTGGCAAAGCACTTATTTCATCATTGGAAAAGTACTTTATTGATTGTTTCGCCAGTACTTTGCCAACATTTTAAAAAAGAAACGGCCAACTCCAGCCGGTGTTATCATTTGGGGTTGGCAAAGCACTATAATTTTCAAAGTCTTTCGTTCTGCCAACGCTGGCACTACCAGTAAAGGAACTGGGCCGACGCTTTGCCGTTCGTATTTTTCTGGCTGGGTTATTGGTGCTAGTCGTTTTTCGAAGTTAGCGCTGTTATTCGCGATATTCGCAATTTAAAATTCCAATGCTAAAGTAACATAAAACGATATTTTTTCTATATTTTTCTATCATTTTTGAATTTAAATCAGTAGCGTCCAAACACTAATACTATGATATTTGCGTTTGTAGTAAAGAGCTTTTTTTCAAGGACGGAAAATTCAGTATGTTAGTACTTTCCATCAACTTGAAAATAACTTCTAAAGAAACATTTTCAAACACATAACAATCAGTCTATGTTCACAAAAAAAAAAATATTTAATAAAGCGTGGGAACAGTTGTTTTTGTTTATTAAAAGCAATGACGGCGATCCCGTATGTTTGGTTTGCGGTTATAATGCTAAACGCAATCACGAACATACCATTGAAAGGCATTATAATACATGAAAAAAGAGATTTTTTAATAAAAATTTAGATAGGGCCAAATTAGTAGATGAACTAAAATAAAGTTTAAAAAAAAAAATATGCCAATCGACCCATTTCAATATCAAAAAATATCAAAGAAAATAGTCCTTTTTTTGCTGCTCTATTCTTCGCAAAGTACTGCAAGCCTTTTGAAGATGGCGTTTTTTTAAATCTTTCAAAAGAAGTATTAAAGTGTTTTGCCTTAAATAAATTATACAACTTATAACATTTCGAAATTCAAAATTTCCATCCTTGTATTGTGCTCTCATATATCGAAAAGCTCTCGTCGAAGCTCGCTGTAGGTGAAAAAGCTCTTTTGTAAAAGCTTGCACATTGTGCATATGATTTGGACGCAACTGATTTAAATCAATCCGACTCTGTTAAAAACAATTTTCCAAAGAAATTTTTTTTAACTCTATTGAATATTTTTCTAAATACTATTGTACTATATCCACAAAATAACAACATTGTAGTTTTTATTTGCAGAAAAAAATGTTTTTGCCAATTTTTATTGATAATTTTTTTATTTCGATAAATTTTATCAAAATGTGTGAAAATCGATAGAACACAGAAGTTTATATTTATATTTATTAATTTTTTTACAAGCATTTCTTTCGGTAAGTTCCAGCAAATGTCAACTATCATGGAATCCAACTTTTTTTCATTGTACCAGTGTTCAAGTTTAGCCGTCGTTGGAGTCTCACTCCATGCTCATCCGACTCAGCTGGTGATTGTATTCAAGTGAATTAATTGCAATGTCGAAAAATAGCGTTGAATTGATTTAAACTTAAAACTGAACCCAAAAGTATAAAAAATATCGCTTTATGGTACTTTAGTGTATAAGTTTTTAATCGCAAATAGCAATCAACATTAAATTCAGCATACTCCAATTAGCTTTACCAGTAGGGTGCCCAGTTTGTTAAAATTTGCTACTATCACAGTGTAATAGGTCAATCTGTTATAATCCAGCAAAAGAAAAAGTAGCAAAAGAAGAGAAAAAGAAGCAGTGATTTTGATTCCGGTGCTGTGAAAATTTGGATCGCAACCAATGATTTCTACATAGGGGTGTCATAGGGTGGAAGTGTTCTTTTATGATCCTTTTTCATTACATCTGTAAGATATTTGCGGTTACATGGTTTTTATCATATTTTTTTATATAATCCATTTGTATGTTAATATGTATTTCGATTTTTACATGAGCTATCACATGAGCTAAAACATTAGCTACGTGCGCTTTCATTTTAGCTAACGATAGTATGTTGTATATGTATGGTGCGACCCTTTATATACAAAACTAAATTTTAAAAATTTGTTTCTTGGGGTATTATAATGAATGGACTGCACCACTACATATTACAGCATATAAAATAAGGACACTCAAATGTATATGGCAGTAAATCACTTAGGAAAATGTTTTCACAATACGATTAGCCTCAGACAAACATGCAGTCACTCATGTGTCTCACGACAAAGAAATTGTAAGAACCCTATATAAATTAAAAAGTCTACAAATATTCACAACTGAACACCTTTTTATTACGCCACAAAATAATTACAGCTAGACCTGAATTTGTACTTTTTCATTTGACGAAGATTTGGTACCAAACAAGGTCTGTTTTAAAAAACGCATGACAACAATTTAACTTCCTGTTTTTAAAAAGTGAAGGAAATAATTTTTTTAGAGGAATTATTTCGATCGCTTTATAAAAATAGGGGTTCAATTTTAATGTAAAAACCGAAACACACAACATATATGCAAATAATAGTTTCTTTTCTCGAACAGAGTAGGTAGCAACATTCTTGTGTATCTTTAGTAAAAAGAAATATATCAAACACTACTCATCAAAGGCATTCACGTGCATCAACATATCTTTGTATACCAGCCCAAGCACTTCCAATTTCCAACATCAGCTCATATAAAACCAGAAGCTGGAATATTTCTCGTAGTTAAAATATTGCTATCGTTTTAACTTTAGTTTTATTTGTTTTTATTTTAATGCAAATTTCATAACAACCGCAACTTACAACATGAAACCCATCAACTTATATGATTGAACATACAAAGGAATACAAATATATAAAATATTTATGTATGTAAAAACAAGAAATTTGCAAGAAATCGAAAAAATAAATTCAACAGTAAAAACTCTAAAAAAATTAAAATTAAACTTGATATAAAAAATAAAAATTGGAAATCTTGAGAATATTATGGGTATAATATTTATAAAATTTTAATAATGCGACTTTGGTTCACAACTGAATAATTTAGTTCAAAAATATAAATTTTATTATTTTAGCGTTTTATTACATCAAGTAAAATCAATTTAATAATACTCAGACGATTCATATCGGCAATATGATAAACTAGTAAAAATATTGATGTTGGGCATGCTGACTATACGACTCCCTACACCAGGTATAATTTGCGCATAATTTCGGAAAGCTGTGCATATTATTTCTGAGTTACAAACATCAGGTCAAACTCATTGTACACAAATCACGTAGTGCTGTAGAGTAAAAAGCATATACAGAAGACTTAGATTTTTTTTAGTTATGAACAAAAACTACAGATAAATATTTTTCTAATAATTTGCTAAAAATTTCCAATTTCAGAGCGCAATTTTTGCAAAAACTTTAAAAATACAATACAACGAATACAACGAATTTTCAACTTCAAGCCTGTCAATAACATCAAGTTGTAGGAAAGCAAGCAGATTATGACTCTTTAGACTTTGGATAAAAATTTTTTAAGAACACATATAATATTTATATTTTTCAGAATATTCTTCGTGCATATCATTCCGAATTTGACAATTTTTTACTCAATTTTCAAATTTAAATAACTTTTTCTCCGAGTTCAGCACTAGAAAATAAAAAGCGATTGGAGATTCTGCAATATAATCGCAATCCCAGCAAAAAAAAAAAATAAAAAATGGTAGCCCTTCCGTGGCTATAACTTCTTTCATTGCTTCCTAAACTTCAGTTAACATTTTTTTTAAATTTTTTGGTGTTATTCTAAGAAACTTCCAAAAGAATTCATGTTTTCATATTTAAAATATAGTCATTTGGATTTATAGCCGATGCATTTCTTAAAAAAACACTCTTCATTGCTTTTAAAGCATAAGTGAAACTATATCGTATATTTTCTGAATATAAAGCATTTATTCGAAATATTGTGTTCTGATTATTAAAGTCAGCAATTTCATTGTGAAAATAAATCTGAAGACCTTTTATAATTTTTTTATTAAATCATATTTATAATTTTGTTTAATGCATTTTTTTAGCTTTCATTAATATTTTTGAAAACAATTTCAAAGTTGACAAAAAATGCTTTTTCATTAATGCAGAATTATGTATTTGTTCTAATAAAAAGTATTTCTATATCAGTGCATAAAGTTCGCATCTTTAAATTTACTTTTCAGCATTCTTATGAATTAAATTTCATCAAAGTCTCAATACAACAAAGTATATGAACATTTTCCACTCATGCATCAAAATATAAAATCATTGTATTGTCATTGCTTCCTTAGAGTAAAGTATGAGAAATGGTTGTAGCTATATTTGAATACTTCCATCTTATGACACGCCAATGTTAAATTCATCGATGAAACCATCAGAAAAGAATTGATGCCTTTGCCATAGTAGTGATGCTTTCATTGCTTCTTTGGCATATTCATTTTTGCTGGGATGTTATCGTGTGTTTCTTTACCATCGCCTTCAATGTGGACAGCAGGATTTGTGGCATTCTTTTCATATTATCGCAAATTTTCTGTTTTTAGATAGAGAAGTCAAGGCTCACATTAGTCTGAAATTGCATTACAATACATTCATTAACAAATATTTTAATGCAAAACAAAACATTGATAAATTCACATAAAATTATCAAAAATAGTTCTTACTGAAAATTTTACCCGATTCGGTTGAAACTAGGCACATATCATTTGAAGCGCATTCCATGCATATGTAGAAGGCATCGGTCAATATTTAAACATACTTAAAGTTTTTATGTGATGGCAAAAGCTACAATCCTTAAAATTGTATGGAGGAATCTGTCGGAATCATTGGAATACGTGGGACTAGAACGTGTTCTCCTTTAAATTTCCCGGTTATAATATTGGCTCGATAACATAAAGCACACATTGCATCTACGCGTTGCAATCGTTGCCCTGATGTTTAACTTACTCGTTGTTCTTTTATTTGACGAGCATGTCGAGTATTTCTGCCAATGTTTACCCGTCTGAACCGTCTGGCATAGTTTTAAAACAAATTGAATGTAAAATACAAATTGAAAACACTTAAAGCTAAACTTACTTACCTTTTGTAAATTTTTGCAGAAATTCAACAAAATTTAAGCACTTTGTTAAGTAGAGCACAATTCACTTTTATAAATTAGTTATTATTCAATTTAACGACTTTAGCGGTATGATATTTTGTTAAAATATTTTTTTTATTTTTTATATTTCATTTAGTTTTTTTTTATTTGCTAAGTTCTTAACGAAATGATTCAAAGTTTCAAAAGCTTTAAAAAATTAAGAAATTGCACAAAAGTCTTGAATGAGTGTCACTTAAATGTTCCCTATAATTTAATATTTGCAACATATATTTTTTTTTGCTTATTCATAAAAAAGGATCAGGGCCCTTACCGAAATTTCGACTGCTTTCCTAAATTGGAACCAAATTATCATATAGTAGGACGCATGCCCAACTTTAATTTTTGTTCTACTTTTCTTTGTATTCTCTAATGATTCAATATGATTAGGAATTGGTTGCGGATGAGTGTTACTTACCCAGCAAAAATGAAACTGCCAAAGAAGCAATAAAAGCATCACTTCTTTTCTTAGGGTTTCATCGAAATTACCATTTGCTTGTCATAGGATGGAAGTATTCAAATATCGCTACTTCCATTACTCTTACTTTTCTCTAAGGAAGCTATGACAATGCAATGATTATATATTCTGATGCATGAGTGGAAAATGTTGATATACTTTGTAATATTTAAGCTTTAAAGAAATATTAATTCATAAGAATGCAGAAAAATAAGTTTTAAGAAGCGAACTTTATGCACTGATATACAAATACTCTTTATTACAATATAACAAATACATAATTCTGCATTAATGAAAAATCTTTTTTGGGCAACTTTGAAATATTTTTCAAAAATATTAATGAATTTTTGGACAAATTTAAAATATTTTTGGATAATTTAAAAACTGAGTGGACAATTTTAAAACATTTTTAGACACTTTTAAAATATTTTTGAACAATCTTAAATAATTTTTGGATAAATTTAAAACATTTTTGGACAATTTGACATAATTTTTACACAATTTTAAAATTATTTTCGATAATTTTAAAATATTTTTACACAATTTTAAAATTATTTTGAAAAATTCTGAAATTAAGCTGGAAATGGTATAGTGTTAAATGAAATACAAAGTTATTTAATAAAAAAAATTATTAAAGGTATTCAGAACTATTTTCAGATTGAAATTTTTTACTTGAATAAACAGAAGACAATATTTTGAATAAATGCTTTAGATTCAGAAAATATACTATATACTAACACTTATGCTTTAGAAGCAACGAAGAATGATTTTTTAAGAAATGCGTCGGTTTTATATCAAAATGACTATTATTGAAATATGAACATATGAATTTTTTTTTGGAGTTGCTTTACTGAAGTTTAGGAGCAATGAAAGAAGTTATACCCACAGAATAACTACCATTTTTTTTGCTGGGTAACTAATCAAACTCTTACTTATACCGCACCTAAAGAAACAACCTATGGAATCAGAGCAGTGTTTATTACCATAAAATATGTTAATATCTCGGCTCCGCCGTCATTTGGCGTGCCCGAATTGTATCAGGTAACTTTATTTAATTTTTGAAATTTATTTTGCATAGAGCAAAATTGTCACCTATGGGATGTAACCTTAAAATGAACCTTCCTGTAGACGAACGTTACATATTGTCCGAGTTTGGTATCAATCAGACCAGTGCATAGTTTTAGAATCACGTACACGAAAGAACATTTTTATAAATTAGAACGAAAAATTTTGTCAAAACTTATTCATTTAATTTCTAACCGGTCTAATGCATGGTTTTCACTACGTCATTTTTAATGTCAATTTGTCCAAATTGTTGGTAATTCTATGAGAACGGGTTGTCATATGGTGTCATCTGAGTTTGAAGTCAGTTATGCACACGAACTGCACTGAATATAAATTTAAAAAATTACACTCAGAAACCAATTTCTTCAGTTGTGACTTCCGAACTTATATTGCCGCATTTAAATACTCTTGCTATTCTGTAGTCGCAACCGAAAGTTTCGGTGACTACAACCTACCCATTCGCTGGTTACAAATTCGATTGCCAGTCCTAACCAGCTTTCTCTGTATATAAGTGCTATTGACATCCATTCAACCAAATCTTGCAAAAAAAATTTTAATATTAACCTTTAACTAAAATATAAAACAATACTTTCAGAACATTTCGGGTATGATCTGAAGTCAAAAAAGTTCCACCCGACTTTTTTTAAGCATTTGCTATAAGGAAAATTCCAAAAAAGTAACTTTAGGAAATTTTTATGGAGTCCTTGGAAATTTCCGATCGTGGTACTCAAATGTAAAGCATTTTATTTAGAATTCGAATCCATTAAAAATATTTAAAGTATTTTTCCATGGGTTAGGGGTAAAAATAGAAAGGAGGGGTCAAAGTAGGTTTTTTTGACACAACTGTTTTAATATATAATCTTTTCGGTAGCAAATATCAATGAGGGAGACTAAGGGCCGATTTTTTTTTAAATTGGAAATCCTTTCGGCAAAAGATGCTTGCGAATTTGTTGAAATCCAATGAAACTCAGCTTATTGATCCAATTTTTTTTTTTTTTTAGATTTAGGGTTTTTCATAAAAAAGTTTGTAAGTAATTTGATAGTTTTTACACATTTTGATGAAACTTGACGTGACTATTTTATGAAAAGTTTTGTTGACTTTCAAACATAGATTACATAGATAGCCTCCTCTCATTCCTTTAAAAATAAATAAATTCTTTCACATATATTCAAATATTTTGTACATGTATAGAAAGAACACATTTTCATGAACACATTTATATGAGTAACGTTCATTGACAGGAAATGTCAAGCTATGCTTCAAAATAGCTTTCAACGATAGGCTGTATTGTATTGTGTAACAAATTCAAAATAAAGAGTGGGATACCCAACAGAAATACACAGATATGTAAAATTTGTCAAAAATCAAGACCACAAGTCCAGAGTGTAATTTTTATAATATCTTTGACGCTCTAAATCCGTAGTAAGAATTCCCCATCTCATCAAACAATTCACTAATTTATTCTAATATTCCAACCTAGGCACACGTTTTTCGTGATACTCGGAACTTTACTACAGCTATAAAAAACTTCTTGAATTCACCAGTAAGACATCATAAACTTATGTAAATCAAAACTGTTTAATTATCAACGGACGATTTATTTCAGACTGGAAAAGGTAGGAGATAAAACATTGTTATTATATATTTAATAGAGGCTATAAACCAATGGTGGACAAGTGCGGCCCTTCGTTGATTTTAGTGCGGCCCTCGAAGTAATTTGAATTTCATCTTTTCATTACATTTTTCACAATTCCTTTCGTAAATTTTTTCCAATTACATACATTTTTGTAAAACTTTTAGATTCAAAGTGTATTATTCACAATATGTTAATATTCCTCTTTGTTTTCATACTAGTTTTTAATATTTTTACTAGTTTTTTTTCTCTTGAATTCGTTTTGACGTGAAATTTTAAACTTACTAATGCAGTTGTTTTTAATTTTTAACAATTATTTTGTTCTTTCTAAATTTAATATTTTTTTCTTACTTGAAATGTAAATAAACAGACCCATTACATTAAATGAATGTTACAATAGCACTCAAGTTTTTTTTTGTTTTATTTAGAATTATGTGAAAAAGTTAACGTTTTAATTAGTGAAACAGCACTTAAGTACTGCCAAAATCTCTAACTAATTTCGCATCGATAATCAGTGTGTAAACCAACGTAAAATGAGTTTATTTTTGCTTCTGGCGACAGTGCCCATTTCCGCTGTACCCATATATTATACCAAAATTAGTTATTAGTTGCTCCGATTTTCAAGAAAAGTAACAGTTCACAATTTGTCATACAGGGTGGTCCAAATACAGGCTGGTGCTTAAGTCATATGTTATTGCGACACTGATAGATTTTTTCTGTCGAAATATTGACTATCAGTAAGTATTATACCTCCGCGGAGGAAATTGAGTTACTTTAAACTTGAATAACGTTGGGAAATATTTTAACATTTTCAAAAGTGAGTGTTGTGTTGCCCAAACTGTGTGTTTGATGAAAAGAAGTTTTGGCCGAGTTAAAGCACCCAGCGCAAGTGCTGTTTGCATGTTTGTGCTGTATGCATAGTTCGTGAGACTGGCTTGCTAGTGGAGAAAACTCATGGTTCCCGTAATCGTACAGAAGCTCAAATCGGCCATCGAATTTTGCCAAAATATCATATTTTCTGACTAGGCGCATTTTCATCTCGGCGGTCATGTCAAAATGCAAAATTGCCGCATCTGAAGATTTAAGAACTCGCACGTCATTGTCGGGAACCAATTGGCCGCATCGGAGCTGCGTTTTGACTCTTTTTGGCAACTTGTTGTGTGGGACCGTTAAATACCGATACGATTCACACCCTAATATCATCCAAAAAATTCGTGAGAAGACTGCTGCGAAGCCAGTCGCGGTAGTCACATGATTAAAATCGTGTTCCATAAAAATGGGAATATTTGTTGTTTTTAATAAAGTTGGAAATATATTTGTATTTGAACGGCCCTTTATTAATAGATGAAAAAGCTCATTGTACGGATAATCAATTCACTAACAGTGGTAAATAATAGTTTCGTACGTCGCTTTTCCTCGGAAGGGTTGATATATATAGCCTGTGGCTCAGACTGAGGCAGACGATGACCTGATGGCTCAAGTCGAAAGTGTGGCACTGCCTCTTGCGCTGATCCTCACAATTTTTTTTAATATTCTATTACATTTATTGTAAATTATTGTTTTCAAGTTCATTGTACCATATAATTATCATGTAGAACCTGACAAATTAACTTAGGAAAATTAATTAAGCTTTTCTCTGTGTGTATTTTTTATTATATGCCATTTTGTACCAAACAATTTTTTCGTATGGAATCTTCTTTTATTTTATTACATTGACAACAAAAAATTAAATAATGCTAAAAATAGGTTATAAAAATTATTTTGTTTTACTAAAAGACCTATTTTATATAAAAGGTACTTGTTCCTACTAATTAGATAAAATGTAACAAAATTAAGCCCTTGTACCATATACATTACGGTGGTCCAAACAAAATATAGAATTCACGAGCTCTACATCCTACAAATATGCCATTATGGAAACAAATATGGTCTGCCAAAATAAAATCTGCGTATATAAAATCAAAATTAAATTCAAAATTGCGAATTTCGAGAAAATTTCATTAAAAAATGTTCGATTTTCATCAAGAAATTTTCTTATATTTGGCTCTGCGCAAAATTCTTTATTGAAGGATTATGTGTCCACTAGACCGTACCACCTTATAGGCAAAAAAAAAAGTTCACCGTACACCCTCAAATATAAAGTATTTTAACAAGAAAATTTCGAAAAAGTTTTTTTTTTGGCCGAACGTAGGGGTCGCCATTTAATATATTTATTTATATCTTCGCCATTTACCGTCGGATCTTAAAATGTTGTATATCAATATTTTTTGTCTCGCGAAAACCGATGTTTTCCTCGAAGGAGCCATTGACCTCAAGTAACCCGTTCTAGTATTAACCCACCAGATCTCAGTTGCTACCACCTTAATGTACTACCATAATATTTTAAATGGAAAGTATTCCAACAATTCCAGCGGAACTATTATTTTATTTTTTTTTAATTTTTTTTGTTGCCGAACGTAGGGCATTTTTAATTTTTTTGTCTTATCTTCTGTATTTACAGTCGGATCTTAAAGGGTTATATATCAATGTTTTTGTCGCAATGATACCAATTTGTTACATCAAAAATCATTGACCTCAAGCACCCTTTTATACTACTTAAGGGGTAACACCTACGTAAAAAGCCTATATATAAAAACTTCTTTTTTTATTATGGATCGCTCTGAAACATACACTTAATATAGAAAACTGAATTATCTAAAGAAAAGCGTATGAGTTTTTGGGTATATTAATTTTTGACAAAACAGCGAAGTGTTAGAGTCAAAATATCTATTTTTTATACTCGTAAAGAAACAGCTCTAAGTCAAAAAGTATTTGATCTATCCAAAACTCCTACGCGGATCCATAGATAATTTAGTTTTCCATATGCATTATAAATTTCAGAGAAATCCACCAAAAATTGATTAAGTAATGCTGCGTGCCGTAGACTTCTATTGTATATATACTATCATTTTGTAAAACTTTGTGTAAAAGAAATATTTGTTTGTACTTCTTCATAAATCTTGTGAAAACCAATCTTTGTTAACACAAAAATTAAAAAAAAAAAAAAAAATAATAGTTCCGCTGGAATTATTGGAATACTTTCCTAGCAAAAGTTTATTGCTTTTTTGCGAGCTTTCATTTTAAAATATTATGGTAGTACATTAAGGTGGTAGCAACTGAGATCTGGTGGGTTAATACTAGAACGGGTTACTTGAGGTCAATGGCTCCTTCGAGGAAAACATCGGTCTTCGCGAGACAAAATACATTGATATACAATACTTTAAGATCCGACGGTAAATGGCGAAGATATAAAGAAAAATATAAAATGGCGACCCCTACGTTGGGCCAAAAAAAAAACTTTTTCGAAATTTTCTTGTTAAAATACTTTATATTTGAGGGTGTACGGTGAACTTTTTTTTTTGAGGTACGGTCTAGTGTCCACGGAATGTCTTCTTATGTGAGATAGAATTTTTGTTAACAATTTAATTTTAATACGCTAAATAATGGCGAACAACTAAAAGTCAAATATTACATTCAGTTGTAAGAATAACTATTTTCTTTTCAAAAATTAAAAACAAAAGCCCTTGGTGAGTAGGTTTCAAAAGTACAAGATGTTGGATTTTTCGATGACAACGTTTTTGATAGATAGAAAAATACCACAAAAAATCGAATTTTGTTTAATTTTTAAAAACCGCGGATAATTTAAAAACCACTAATTTATTTTTAATTTTGATTGCAGATTCACAATCTTCAAAAAAAAAAATATAAGATCAGATATGAGAAATTTGTTTATGTAAAGAGTTAGGAAGTTGAATTTTACCTTACATTGTTGCAAAAAATTTTGATATTTTGACTAAATTATACATATTCTTAAGTATAAACTAATTAAAAGAATTTTTTAAAAATTTTGATTTAATATTTCATTAATTAAGACTGTATTAAATTATCTTGTCAAATTATAGAGTATACATATTTTAAATAATAATTGAATTTAAAGTCAATCCCAATTTTTGTTTAAATTGCACTAACAACAAATTACTAATTTTCAAAAGGTAACTTTTTGTGCTACCCCTAAATATAAGCGAATTTAGCTGAAACTTGGCACAGTGAGTTTTAAGGTACTAATAAATAGGGGCAACATTGTAGAGATTTCGAATTCAATCTTTTATGCTTTTTTGGACACCCTAATATACATACATACTTATTTCTTCATATATATGTACATAATAAATATTTTTTATAACTTCTACTTAAGTTAATATATTTGGTAAATACTATTTATGTACATACATTGAAATCTACAATATGTAAATTGTAAAATGTAAATCAAGTTGATCCTAAAATCAAAAAAATTATTAACATTATTCCAATTGTATAAAAGGATATTGAAGTAATATAAATTAAATCGGATTTAATGTGGGAAAATATTGCATTGTATAAATTACCAACAGACACTTGATTTAAATGGATTTTGTAGATGATGTTGGTTTGCAAGCAATGAAATGAATTATTTTGACCAACTTGTTTAACAAGAACATCATCAACATTATCTTCATCATATGTTGTTGAATTGTGCTGAGCGTTTGTGTGTGGGTCACACACACGTTGTTTATCGTTGTGTGTGATTTGTGCAGTCACCCTGTAGGAAATGTCAATAGTGAAACTGTACTGATACACTATTGACTTTGTCCCAGTACTACTGACTTATTATGCCCCAGCCAACGCTTTTTGCTGTAGACATTTAACATATGCGTGTCATTGCGAATCTACACAACTATTGACTAGGTGTTGACATTGGAACCAGAGATTCACTACAACATTTTAGTAATTCTAGTCTACACTTTTGGAACTTATTACTTGATTTCCACACTAGGAAGGAAATAAGATTAAACAGGTGCATTTATTTTGTTAAATTAGATATTTTATTAATAAATTTATTTTTATAGATTTCATTAAAGGTGCATTCCACGTGTGACTTACACGACACGAGGCAAAACTTTTGTCATTTTTGATATAATTTCTGGTACAATCATAATTTTTTTAATTTTTTCGTTTTAAGAAATAACATCTACACGAACATACGTATTAATTCATGCACTTTGATTTTTGATTTGCGATTACATATTTTTAATTTTAATATAATTAATTAGTTGTGACTTACACGACATCAAATCCATTGATTTCAGGGTAATCAAAGATAGTTTAAAAATTCTGTTATTTGTGTAGTCCGATTCCTTTTAAACTGCACCAAAAGTATTTGAGAAATACAAACAACGACAAAATGGCTTCAACTTAGTGAAATTTATTTTATTTTTCACAAAAAATAGTTTTTTTCGCGTGACTTACACGACATACAAATTGTGACTTACACGACACTAAATAATATGAAGAGTTAAAGTTAAAGTTATGAAGTTAAGATTATACAGTTTTTGATTAATTTAATTTTTGGAATTACAAATAAATTTATTTTAGCGTTTCAACTCTTTTTTGAAGATGTGCAGTTACATTAAAATGAGTTATCCTCGTCATCTTCAACATTCTTTCCAGTGTTGTGTACTTTTGTATGGAATTCACCTAAAGTAAAAAAAAATGTTCGTGCAAATTTAGTTTTGGAGTAGACAAATATTCAAAAGACTGCACAAAATCATACATGCTCCGTAAAATCTTCATCAGGCTCCACAAAATCTTTTTTCTTCATATTTTTATTAAAAACTTGAATTTTGCATGAACATGTATTTTCAACAAAATAAAACAATAGAAAAATCAAGAACATGCACAGCTTTGCAGCTGCAAAAAAGGAATGTAAAAAGTATAGACGCTTTGTGGACATGTCACCAAAAAGTCACCCAAAATAGTCGACAAAAGTGGTGACTTGTAGACACTTGACCCCAGGCTTCCTACAGGGCAGTTTACCACATTAACTGCAATTCCGAAATCATATATATATATATATTTATATATATATATATATATATATATATATATATATATATATATATATATATATATGTGCACAGCTCATGTTGCGGGGACGGTTTTTCGTTCCTCAAGTTACTACGAACACATTTTGTTACTTTGAGGACCGTCCTCAAACTTCTCATTTATCTACTGTATAAACTGAAGACATTTTACTGGATACAGAGCATATTATAGGGACGTTTTTGGCTGTATATACAGATGTCTTCAAAGAATGCGAAATGAATATATATATATTAGGGCGGGTCGATTTATTTTTCGACAATTTCCCTATGATTTCCGTATTCTATGGGTTATTCCATGAAAATTTGCCGAAGGAACCATACCTCTATCGTTAAAATCGAGTTCCCTACTTTTTGTTGGTAGATTTTTTCCCAAATTGACGTTCGTATGAAATATTACCTACACGTTCACATCCATAACTCAAAAACTATCCATCATTTTGATAATTTTACAAAAAAAATCTCCGACATTGGTCCAACGGTTCAAAAGTTACGGGCATTTTTGTCCAAATTTTGGAGCCTTTTTCCATTTTTTTCATGATTTTGTCCAAGAATATTACTTTTATGGCCATTTTTTTGGCTCAATCCATTATTTAATTCAATTTACAATTCAAAACGAAGAGTTTAAGCCCAAATTTATCGAATTCGGTTGATTAATTCATGCGATATTGCTAAAACAAAATAACACATAAAACCAACTTTTTGATTTTTTTTCATTTTTTATTTTTGCTCTCTTTTTTGGGTTTGCATACGATTTATAAAGAATAATTCTTCGCTGACGTCATTTTGACAACAACAAATACACAGCAATTCTAATTGGACGAAACAATCAGCTGTAGTTGGCGGGGTGGGGATTCCAGTGTATGCTAGTTTTGTTTGAGCGTCATTTCAGTGAAGTGTTACTTGAAATAACTAACAAATAATCAAACTATTTTGAAATTTAGAAAAGATTTAAAGGTAAGTGTAAAAACATTGCTAACTATTATAGTTAATAGTTATATTATTATTCTATGAAAAACATATATAATTCTTTTAGTGACGGTTTAAAAAATGGATTCAGAGCCTGGTTCATCGCAAAATCCAACAGATACCCAACGCAGTAGTTTGCAACATTTGGTCTCTCATGATGTTTTTTCTTTTGGCGTGGGCTGTGAATTACCTGATATTAATCTGTCAACTAAACGAGATATATTGAAGTACTATTTTTTCTTGGCCGAACGTTCAAAAGCCCAAAGCAAAATGTTTTCGTATAAAAGATTTACTCCCCAAGTAGCAGACAGATTGTTAGAAATTTGGAATCAACTTAATATTGAACTTATACTCAAAGGTAGCATCATTAGAAAATTGAATAATTTGCTTGACGCATATAGTAATGCAGATAAACAACGAGTAAAACGCGCAACAGAATTCAAAAAATTCGTAGAATCAACAAACCAATTATTCAACATTGGAAAATGTAAATGCAACTTGAAAGAAAACGACTGCTCATGTGGATCTATCCCAGAAAACTTAAAAGATTTCATGCGCGATCAATATAATGACAGAATACAAACGATACCGGAACACGATAGTGGAAGTGAAGAGACGATACCAACGACTATACCAACAATCCCAGTGAGCAACGATCCTACATACGAACCACATTATGACGAAATGGAAGTTGATGTGAGAGGAGGTTCAGAATTAGTTCTATCACCACAAACATACACTCCCAGATACAATACTAAAAACTATGCAATGATGTGTGACAGATTTGATGTGCATGATAGAATGGGATCAGCATTGGCAACAGCTCTGATGGAAGACCTGGGCGTAAAAGATGCTCATGGCAATCTTGTCATCATGGATAAAAGTAAACTTCGTAGAGAAAGAGAAAAATGGAGACAAGACGCACTTCGTAAGCGGTATGATGGCTCGAATTTGATATCATTTTCATTCGACGGCAGGAAAAATGATGCTCTAACTGTAGAAAAAATTGATGAGAAGTTGCATCCAAGGATGGTTAAAGAACCTCATCTAGTTGTTTTGAGGGAACCAAATTCTCAATTGATAGGCTACACAAAACTAGAAAGTGAAACTGCGGCAAGCAAAGTCATCAAATTGATCGAATTCTTCCAAGAAAAACAATTGTCTCTCGATTCATTAATTGCCATATGCGGTTTGTGTGTCTTCTGCACTTTAACGAGCTTCCGTTTAGACATTTGTTTGACACTTTAGACAAATCAACCACCACTGGACCACGATCAACTACCGGAAAGTTGAGCTCAAAAATTGCTGATTGTGAAAATCTTCCGGTATGTAATTTTTATAGCTAATTCTTAACCATTTTTTATTCTATTTTTTAGCTTTTATGTTTTCTTTTCAGGTGGTAACCGATTTTGAGGAAATCGCTTTGGAAAATATGCCTCCTGGTGATTTAAATCCACAAGAATTATCTACTGATTCGAGGTACTTGATGTTAATGGCCAATGCAATTTCTAATGGTGTGGTTCCTGCGGATTTATCTCACATAAAACCAGGGCCAATTGCACATTCTCGTTGGCTGACCAAAGCCAATAGATTATTATGGTTGTATGTGACAACTAATAATCCAACTGAAAATTTAAAAATTCTGGCTAACTATATAATAAAAGTATACCCGCCAATGTATTTCAATGTTAAGTATTATAGCTCTGCCGCATACGGTAGTACATTACTTTTTAAATTTATTACTTGGACACGATTTTTACCACGGAATTTACTTGGAGTTGTAAATACAGTAATTCAAGATAATCCATATTTTGCACACTCAGAAAATATCTTGCTATCTATGTTGTTTGATGATAGAATGGAAAAACGAAACATTGCTATAAAGAAGATTTTACATTACCGAAGAGATATTGTCGACCCAACGGAACTTAGAGTTTATAAAAAATCTCTTATAAACTTTAATTGTACGGAATATACAAATATGATTGATTTAAATGACGATACCATTTTATTCGAACCACCGTTTACGCAAAGTTATTCGTATGAACATTTGGAGGGATATTTAAATTACGAAGTGCCACCGTTCGATGATCCACAAATTCCTTTACACATTCAAGGAACGGAAAGACATGTCCAATTGCTGGCTGCCACTGCTAAACGAGTTGCAGGAAAGAATGTAGAAGGCGCTATGGCGACGACATTAGAGAGCCGTACGAAAACACCCAGACTTGAAAGCAAACAAGACTTTCAGAAAAAATAATGTTTTTTTTTTCACATTTTGTCTTTTACTACACTCAAATTGAATATTTTTTTTGATAATAGGTTGATAGATACTTTATTATCTCTTAATTTGAATTTTTGTAGAAAAAAAAAATAAAAAGGGGAAAAAAATCAAAAAGTTGGTTTTATGTGTTATTTTGTTTTAGCAATATCGCATGAATTAATCAACCGAATTCGATAAATTTGGGCTTAAACTCTTCGTTTTGAATTGTAAATTGAATTAAATAATGGATTGATCCAAAAAAATGGCCATGAAAGTAATATTCTTGGACAAAATCATGAAAAAATGGAAAAAGGCTCCAAAATTTGGACAAAAATGCCCGTAACTTTTGAACCGTTGGACCAATGTTGGAGATTTATCAAAATGAGCTCACCTTTCCAACGCGCCTACTGGCGATTAAACCCGATCGATAGTTTTTGAGTTATGGATGTTAACGTGTAGGTAATATTTCATACGAACGTCAATTTGGGAAAAAATCTACCAACAAAAAGTAGGGGACTCGATTTTAACGATAGAGGTATGGTTCCTTCGGCAAATTTTCATTGAATAACCCATAGAATACGGAAATCATAGGGAAATTGGTGAATTTTTTCACTCCCTACAAATCGACCCGCCCTAATATATATATATATATATTATATATATATATATATTATATATATATATATTGCACAAATGAAGATGGAGAGTGCTACATACCTGATATCTGAAAAGTTGAAGCCTAATATCTTCTTAACCATTCAATACTTTTTCATGATTTAAATTTTGCTTAAAAGATTTCTTAAATTGGCATTTTTCTGAAAAAAAATGTTCTGGGTTTTTAAATATTTTAGTAATTTTCATTTAGAATTTGTTAGGGTTAATAACATAATTAAATGAACTTAACCTTTTAACTAACTCATTTCATACAGAAAGTAGTTTTGGCATTATATGGCTAATACGGTCCATCCAGTTTTATATTTTGAAATCGGATGACCAATACGACTACATATTTGTTTGTTATATATTGACTATTATTAATTCTAAAGTAAATACAAATTGACAATAGGTTCGAAAATTATTTGAAATAATTATCGACAAAAATTCAAGATGTTGGTTGGAAATTGAAACAATTTTAAGAAAATTACTCCTATGAAATTCAGCAGGAACCAAAAAAATGTTGGAAGTTTTTAAACGAGAACCTGGGTAGAAAGTTAAAAAATCAGATAAATGTCAAAGATTCCAATGGGGTGCTAGTAGTAGACAATAAAATTAAGAGTGATATATTTAATCAATATTTTCTGGAAATTCCAAGAACCTTAAAACAACAAATCTACTGTTCACCTAGAGATTCATGTAATGCCTTCAGATCATTAACAAATTGTCAATTCGTATTTAACTTTTCTCATACTACTATTATAGAAATTAAGCAAATTATTTCTGAATTAAACTTATTGAAAAGCTGTGGTTGTGATGGAATATCGCCAAGAATGTTATTTGAATGTAAAGATATTATATCACCCTATTTTGCAAGATTCTTTGACCGAATAGTGGATACTTCAATATATCCAGGTGAATTGAAAATTGCCAAAATTGTTCCTATACCAAAGGAATGTAACGCCTTAACAGCTGAGAAGTTTCGCCCAATTGCTTTGCTTCCAATTATTGATGAAATTTTTGAAAAATTATTACATAAGCAGTTGTCTTCATATTTGGATAGTAATGGTTTATTATATAACCGACAGTATGGTTTTAAGAAAGGTTGTGGAACAGAAGAAGCGGTTGTAAATGTAATTAATAATATTTGTCATGGCTTGGACAATGGATTTAAAGGTGTGGCTGGAATTTTTTATGATTTTTTAAAAGCTTTTGATTTAGTGGAGCATTAAATTTTTATCGAGAAACTACGGTTTTATGGTATAAATGGAAAATCATTGCATTTATTAAAGAATTATTTAACAAATAGGAAGCAATATGTTGAGATAGAAAACTTCAAGAGTGATATGAGTCCTGTTGAGCATGGTGTACCGCAAGGTAGTGTACTGGGTCCATTATTATTTACTATATATCTTAATGATATAGCACATCTTGGGTTATTTGGAAAACTCTATATGTATGCTGATGACATATGTCTTCTTTATCCATATATACATGAGGTAGCTTTGAAGGTACATATGGAACGTGATGCCGCAATAATTACAGAGTTTGCAAGATTAAATAAGCTTGTTTTAAATGCTGGAAAAACTAAGTTGTTAAGATTTAGACCATACTTAATAAACAATCAAACGTTTAGTATTTTTGTGGATGGAAAAGAAGTAGTGGAAACATGTACGATAAAATACCTTGGAATCAATCTGCAAAATAATCTATCATGGGACATTCATATTCAGAAAATTAAAACCAAAATTGTATCCGTTATCGGTTTGCTTTACAAATTTAAAAATAAATTTAACACAATAACGAAGCTTATAATATACCAATCTTTAATACATAGCCACTTAAATTATGGTTATAAAAGAAGTAATGAGTTAAAATCATTGCAGAGAACTCAGAATAAAGCATTAAAAGCAGTTTTTAATTTGCCATTATCATACTCTACAATATCTCTGTATAGGAATGTGTCTCTTACAATTTTGCCTGTTTTTGGATTGTATAAAATGCAATTACTCCTATATGTTTTTAAATCACTACGTAATGTTGGTTATCACACGATTTTGTTTGGAAGAAATCATACCATACATAACACGAGAAATAACATGAATCGCAGAACTGTAAGATGCCGTTTGGAAATAACTAAACAGCGAGTGGAATATATGAGTAGTTTGGAGTTTAATAATCTTCCACAAGATATAAAGAGCTTGGAAAGAATTTCAATTTTTAAGCAAAGAATAAAAGAATATTTAATACAAAATCTGGAAATGCTTCTATTGTAATATTTTTATCTCATTCTAATTATTAAAATTTATATATATTTAAAAAAAACTTTTTTTTTTATATAAACAATATTAACTTTATATACATATATGAATTTTTTCTTTTTTTTTTCCTCTCTTAAGCTATTAATTAAAATGTATATGTCTTGCCAACTTGCCTCAACAATGTCTTGGTAACGCTGAGGCACCATCTATCTTGTAAAATATAAAATTTTGTGAACTAATAAATAAATAAATAAAAAAAAAAATTGTTTTTTCCTTGGAAAATTTCACTTGAACTTTAAATGCTTCAAATCATAATTCAAATTCTAAAATTAAACAATTATAAAATTAACCCACAATCACAACAAACACAAAATGTAATATGTAAAAATCTAAATTTGTATGCAAACAAATTGTACGCAATTTTCCAGTGAAACTCGTTATCGTGAAAAATTATTCTTTTATACAGAGTATAATAGTTTTTTCACGAGAAATCCAAATAACTTGCCATGCTTTATTTAAAAATTGTAGTCATACAAGTGTACTCATAAAATCCATCATAAGGATATTTAAATTTAATTATGAACAATTTATAAATTAATCGAAAAACCAAACATTGAATTTTCTAATAAATATTAAAAAAATATTGTTTTCAATATTATTTTTAATACCTACATATGTTACACAACCAACAATTAATCGAAGGTTTTGCCATTTGAATAAAATTATAACTTTAATACTTATTTCAATAAAAACTACCACTCCATCTAAGTCTTTAGCATTTCCAATCAATTTTAAGTCCAGTATAGCGAATAAACCGTATAACGAAAACGCGATATATTTATAATAAATATAACAAACATTTGATGAAAAGATGTAAATAAGTTTGAAAAAAATAGAAATAAGAAAAAGTTGGAGAATTATTTGATAATAAAGCTTCTAATTTAGACGTGTATCCACTACAGCTGTCTTTTTTATATTTTAGAGCCAATTTACACGATGCAGTTGATTGCGTGCAATTTTCTTAATTCCCTTTTAAAAGTTATTTCCAAAGTTATAACATATATGTCTATTTATACGGTGACTGTGAATGTGTATGAAACAACGATGCAATTGATGTCGTGCAACTTTCTTAATTCCCTTTTAAAAGTTGCTTCAAAAGTTATTTCTAAAGCAACAAAAGAAGAATACATATGAGTGTGAAAGATAGATAACAGAACATGCACGAAAAACGGAAACCGTGCCTTTTTTGTTATCGCGCTTGCTTCTCTAGCCCGTTCGCCTACAAACAAAAGTTGCACGCAATAATTGCATGTAAAATAAGTACAAAAATTTGTTACGATGTAACGAATATTTCGTTATAAGGAATTGTTTCTTATTCGTATACATGTTTCAGCTAATGTTTTCATAATTATACAGCAACTAAATGTAAGTGTCTGTGGTGCAGATGGTAGACACAATCGATTTTCTTAGGTTTCTGCGTTTAAATTACACAAAATACATCCATTTTTTTAAATAAATTTGTTCATTGTTGTGAAACACGCTGAAAAACTGTTCTCGATATAAAAAAATTATTTTTCGCGATAATGAGTTTCACATAAAAATTTGATACAATTTGATTATATTTCAAGTTAAATAGTGACTTTTGGGTTTATTGTGATTTTGTCTCTTATATTATTAATTTTTACTATTAATTTTTACAATACAATTTTTATTATTAATTTTTACAATTTAAATTTCACGGGAAAAATAATTTATGGTGTGCAGTTCGGAAATAAAAAGTGTAATTTTGAAAACAGATTCATTGTGACAACCGCAATTCTTGCCAACCGAATCGTTTTTTGGAAACCATATATGTCAATTGTAGCAGCAATACATTTATTTGCGACAACCAAATAATTCGGCAAGTGAAACCAAAATATTAAGATGGCAAGAAATTCGGTTGTCATGATGAATCTGAATTCTCTACGTGTAACAAAAATTTATATTTGTAAATAAATTTCGAAAATTACAACAGAATTTAAAATGAACAGAGGTGATTGTACCTGAAACTAAAAAAAAAATCGGTTGCAACTACGAATCTGTTTTCTGTATGCTTTAATTCCAAGTATGGTGTAATCTTATTCTATAGCTGAATGTATTCAAATGTCGAGGCTGCTGTTGTTTTTTTTTACCCTTCACCACAGGTGGAAGGGTAAATATAAGTTTGTCATTCCGTTTGTAATTTCTACAATATTGATCTTAGACCCTATAAAGTATATATATTCTTTCCTTATGAAGAGCGAAGTTGATTTAACGATGTACGTCTGTCCGTCTGTGTGTTGAAATGGGTTTTCCGAAGAACCCAGACATGATGAGGACTTGATTGTTATTTATTTCTGTTACATGTAGAGTATTCAAAAAACCGGCCTTTTGAAAAAACCGGTTTCGGTTTTCTTCGAAAAATCAAATTTTTAAAAAGCCGGTTTCGGTTTCGGTTTTTGCAGATAAAACCGGTCAACCAATTTTTTAGTTTTTTTTTTAATTTGATTAAAAAGCTTATATAATTTGTTAATTGTTTTTATTACAAAAAAAACAGAAATTTAATATATAAAGTAGTAAAAATAAAAAAATACCTACATTCATTTAAATTAAATTTGTTTATTGTATTTCATTTCAACAAAAAATTAACTTAAAACCAATGTTTTTATATTTTTTAAATATGTTAAAAGAAAATCTATTTTTCAGTACCTAAAGGGGTGTAGAATAAGATGAAATGAGTTAGATTTCTGATAAAAATTTATTTACCCCATAAAAATGTACAATACGAACTTGGGAAAATCGATAAAAATAAGATAAACATTAAAATTTTACTTTTTTGGTTTTAAATTGTCACTCTAAAAACGAAAAAAAAGATGTCACCACATAGGCATGACGTCACCAAAGTCGGCATCCAATCACAACTAACCATACCAAATCGCATCTCCCAACTGAAAGTGTGTTCACAGTGATAAACTTTAAATGCGTTTTTCTCAAAACTTCATTTTCACACACTAGGTCCCTTTTCTCGGAGAAGGTCACATATAATGATGAATGATTTTGTACAGTCTCTTTTTTAGGATTTTGAATACTGTTTATTGTGTTATTTAGATCAGAAATTAAACTATTTGAATTTGGAATATCCAAAGTAAAGTCTTCATCGGAATCTATCAGACTTACATCTAAATCTTCATAACCAAACAAACGATTATAAAAGTGTTCGGTAACCCAGTTGGTGATCTAATTAAAAAAACCGGTTAACCGAACAAAAAAGACCGGTTCTCGGTTTTCCTCGAATTTACAAAATATTCAAAACCGATCAGTTTTTAAAAAAAAAGAAACCGGTTGACCGGTTTTCGGTTTCGGTTTTTGAATACTCTAGTTACATGTGATCAATTTCTGTTTGCTATTGAAAATCAGACAGATCGGTTAATAAATGACTGAGATATTAACAAAAAACCAGGACTACCTCTAATTTTTTCCGTAAAATCCCTTTGTCTAATATGTGTGTAGAATTTTACGCATAACAAACACATCCATTTGTTGAAATTCTTTTCTTTCATCTCCACCTTTTATACACAAACAACAAACACATACAAAAGTTTGTCATTTTAATAAAAACAAACAAATCTCTAATGAACGAAGACTTTTTATATATGTACCTCAATTAACGATGATTTTGTGTGAGCTTCAATAGCTCAGTTGTCTAGACGCTATGTTGCAAATACTTTTTTTCTCTACGGCCGCGGCGGGTTCGAATCCCGGTCAATTCACTTTTATTTTTGTAAATTTTTTTTATTTTCTTAAGACTTTTTTTTTTTTTGTTTATTTTTTGTTTTTTTTTTTAACATTTAATAATTAATTTATATAAAATTGTATACTAATAATTAAATAATCCATAAATAGGCTAAAAATATCAAAATTTTTATAAAAACCCTCTAATGCAAACAAAATACAAAAGTTTTTATTTCTATTTTTTGCTCCGATTTAAAAGAATTTATAAACAGATTTTTAAACCATTTTATTTCTCATATATTAAGAAAATTTTATACATAATTTCCCTTTGATTGCAACTATTTTAGGTCATAACTTATAATTATTTATAAAAAAAAATATATAAACTATTTTCCTTAAAATTTTTAAAATTGAGCTAAAGAAATTAATATCCCAAATGCAAATTTGGCACCAAAATCAAACGTTTTTGTAGAAATAAAACACATGCATTTCTAGTGATTTCTTTTAACGATTTGTAAAAAAATATTTTTTTGGTTGAAAATAGTTTTTTTACAACTTAAAAGATTTCTAAAACAAATAATATGACAACACTGATTGGCATTATGTTTGTGGTTGTTGTTCCTTTTTTTATTTTATTTATTAAACTTCTTTTCTTTCACCTCTTCACCTTTTATACACAAACAACAAACACATACAAAGATTTGTCATTCAAATAAAAACCAAACAAATCTCTAATGAACGAAAGCTATTTATTTTATTCTATTAACGATGATTCCGCATGACCTTAATAGCTCAGTTGTCTAAACGCTACGTCACAAATGCTTTTTTTTCTCTAAGGCCGCGGGTTCGAATCCTACACCCGCTCAATTCAACTTTTTTTTTGTACAATTTTTTATTTATATTTTCTTAAGACTTTTTTTTTTGTTTATTTTTTTGTTTTTTTTTAACATTTAATAATTAATTTAAATAAAATTTTATATTAATAATTAAATAATCCATAAATAGGCTAAAAACATCAAAATTTTTATAAAAACACTCTGATACAAACGGTTTTATTTCTATTTTTTGCTCCGATTTAAAAGAATTTATAAAAAGATTTTTAAACCATTTTATTTCTCATATATTAAGAAAATTTTATACATAATTTCCCTTTGAGTGCAACTATTTTAGGTCATAACTTATAATAATTTATAAAAAAAAATATAAACTATTTTCCTTCAAATTTTTAAAATTAAGCTAAAGAAATTAAAAATATTTTTAATAAAAAAGCGAAATAAAATCCCAAATGCAAATTTGCCAGCTAAATCAAACGTTTTTGTAGAAATAAAACACATGCAGTTCTAGTGATTTCTTTTAACGATTTGTTGAAATTCTTTTCTTTCACCTCCTCACCTTTTATACACAAACAACAAACACTATTCTAGAGCTGTAATATGACCTATGGATACGTCTTATATAGCAAAAGATCGAAAATCTTTGGTATAACATATTTGCTTAAAAAAATTCGGAAAAATCGGTTCAGATACAAAAAAGTTTTGCCCAAAACATAATTTTTTTTTAAATACCTATTTTCTGGAACCATAAAACTTCCCGAGTCCAAGTTTTATCACCAAACTAAATGGTTAATTTCCTCTTAAAGGCGTCCGTATATAAATCTGTCCATTCCATATATGTCCATATATAAACTTCAGTTTTTTCCAACCATGGTGAAGGGTATATAAGATTCGCCATAGCCGAATTTAGCCGCTTTTACTTGTTACTTTTGCATTCGATGTCAGCTGAATCACCTTATGCAACAAAATCAGTTAACATATTAATATAGAGTCAACCGATTAATATAGAATCAGTTAAAAGATATAGAGATAGATAGAGTCAGCAAGTACCTTACATTATTTAGTTTGATCATCAATGTACTGATTTTCATCATTAACGTAATCATTTTGCAAACAAATCTAACTTTTTATCAAATATGTATTTTTAGGAAAGAAGTAAATTTGACATTACCAATAATATTGGGAGTTTATTGTTCACTTTATATACTTTATTTAAATTGTTGCCAAAAAGTTTCATTCGTTTCTTGTAAACTTTTAGTCAAGAAAAAAACAATATTTTTTAAAATTGTTTATAGGAATATACATAGCAAAGGCTGAGACATTATTGGCTTAAATAACTGTGCATTTATGTTGATACGAAACAAAAATAAAGAAACAAAAAAAAATATTTTAATACAAAAATTTTAATTTTTTGTTTCAAAGATATGCGTTGTGATAAAATCTGAGGTAATACAATGTGACACGACGCAACGTGGTGCAAATAAAATAACTTATTAAAGAAATTATTTACAATTACGTAAAGTGTAGAATTGCTAAGTATGGTATTTTATCGAAACATAACGTGGTTGTAACAAACTTAAAAATATCAATGCCATATGTTGCGAAAACGTGAAACCACAGGACGTCAGTTTTTATTGGTTTGAAAAGCATCCCATTACCCGGGTTTCCGTATACCCGGTCTCAAACCCGGTCTTACTGTGTATCCGGTCTGACCAGTCAGTATGTACTTTTTAAAAATACAAGATTTTTTTAAAAAGAAAATAGTTATTAATTTTTTCCAAAGTTAAAGCAATTTTACAAAAATAGTGTCATGGTCTCTTTCGGGTAGTAGTACGGTGTTTTTAAACCGGAGCTACAAATGGGTTAAAACTTTGCAGAAATAGTCTAGTCATATATTCGACCACGAAAAATAGAAATTTTTACTGGTCGTGAAACAAAAAAGTTCCGAAAAACGCAATAGAAATCAAAAAGTACAGCATTTTGCGCGGGTAGTTATATGGCATTTTCACATCGATGCTCCAAGTGAGTTAAAACTTTGCAGAGATAGTCTTGATATATATTCGACAAAGAGCAATAGAAATTTTTCCAGGTCGTGGAACAAAAAAGTTCCAAAAAACACAATAGAATTCTGAAAGTACTGTGTTTTCCATATATTTACATGAAAATGTCATAATCTTCTTCGGGTAGTAGTAGTACGGCGCTTTTACGCCGAATCTCCAAATGGTTTAAAACTTTGCATAAATAGTCTAGACATAAATTAAACCAAGAACAATAGAAATTTTTCGAGGCAGTGGAATCTTTTCGGGACCTTTTTGTTCAACAACCTGCAAACATTTTTATTGTTCGTGGTCGAATTTATGTCTACACTATTTCTGAAAAGTTTCAACTTATTGTTGTGTTTTTGTATTTGAAAAAACAGCCATATAAAACAATTCTTTTTTAGGAAAAATATTGTTTTTAAAAAGTACTTTTTCCAACAAGTTTTTCTTTTTAAAAGTATTTTTTTTAATAATCTTTTTTAATTTTTTTCTTTATACTTGTAACGGGGGAAAAGATTTAATTTATTTATTAAAAAATATTATATTATTTTCTGGGCCAAAAGAGACGCAAAGGTCAGCTATTGTCCTCAGAATAAACAACAGCCTCAAGAGACTTAAGTCTTCAACAGTCTTGTTGTTTTTATTATTTTATTGTATTTTATTTTATTTTGTAATGAAACCCCTTTTATTTTCATGCGGTATGCTGGTCTTTATTGCTCGAAAGCTAAATGCAGAGTGATCTGTTTTACAATGGTAAACTTAAAATAAACCTCTTACTAAAACAAAATGAAATGTCAAAACAAAATAAAACATAAAAGTGACTTTCAAACTATATATAAACGTCATAACTTTCTCATAGTTGTATTTTAAAAGTAATCGAAATCATTGATAACTATAAAGAATATCAATGAATATTCTAAAATGACCGTTAACTTGAATTCTGAATTTAACTTGAATGGGAAACAAACTTAAATAATTATCAATTTCAATGATTGAAAAATATAAAATAGTAATAATTACAAAACAAACAATAATTGCAAAATTTAACATAATTAATATAATGATTATAACGATTGAAAATTAATACAAAATAATATATCGGCGCTACAACCTCCCCCTCTGTTGCATCAGATCGTCCCGATTTCGCAACAGCACTCGAAGCTTAATCGTCATCATTTGTATGGCCAGCTTGCTGATTTTGTAGACGTACTGATCTTCTTGGTGTAGTAGTAGGTTGTTGCTTTGCATTTGTATCGTTGCGGCTTGTTGAATTGTTGTTTTGAAAAATTTGTTGCATAAAGTTGCTGCTGTTGTTATTCGTGTTTTTGTTGGTGTTATTTGACTTCTCAATAGCTTTTGGACGACCTCTTTGACGTATAGGGTATATCGGCTTGGATGAGGTACCTTCATACGGTGTTAGAGCTGATATGTGATGTGTTGCTATAGGTATAGTTGGATTTTCTTCAGTTGCTATTGTAAAACACGATGATCCTTTCTTAGCTATCACTCTATAGGGTCCATCTCGACGTGGTGTAAATTTAGACGTCAGCCCTTGACTAGCTTTGCTGAGTATATGAGTTGAAACCAATACTTTGTCACCACTATTTATGTTTGCTTGGGGTTT
The DNA here is from genome assembly GCA_949748255.1 of Eustalomyia histrio. Classification (NCBI taxonomy): domain Eukaryota; kingdom Metazoa; phylum Arthropoda; class Insecta; order Diptera; family Anthomyiidae; genus Eustalomyia; species Eustalomyia histrio. The sequence goes on along the minus strand of OX456525.1, from coordinate 105,562,960 downwards.
ACGGTTACGATCTGCAAGATTTTTATTTTTGTCTTGCATTCTCTCTTGAGATTCATTTGCTAATTGTAATGTATTTGCCAAACGTAACAAATGTGGAGTAATTTGTGGTATAAAGTTTTCGGATTTTACAATCGCTTTAAAATCATGTTGCACTTCTGTCGGCGTTCTCAATTCTCTCCCAAACGTGAGATATGCAGCGGTGTAGCCTGTGCTGTCGCACCTTGCGGTGTTCATGGCAAATCTTATACACGGCAACATCAAGTTCCACTTTGTGTGTTCCGTTTTCACGCAAATAGATAATTGAGTTTTTAAATCTCGATTTTTTCTTTCAACAGGGTTTGCCTCTGGATGGTAAATCGGGGTAAATGTTTGTTGAATACCCAAACAAAATGTTAATTTTTGCATCAGTGATGATATGAACTGAGTACCATTATCTGTGTGGATTCTGCGTGGAATTCCATATCTTAAAATTACTTCGTTCAATAAAGTTAAAGCACAATTTTCAGCCGAACCTTCTCTTAACGCAAATAATTCAACCCAACGGCTGCACAAGTCTTCAACGATTAAGATCCATTGGTATCCATCACTGGTTCTAGGCAAAGGCCCGAACAAATCAACTGCGAGTATTTCGAATCTTTTATTACTGCTGATCGTTTGCAATAAGCCCATAGGTTTCATGTTTGTTGGCTTGTACTTTTTACACTCGTCACATGATCTTACGTACTTTTCGATATCTGCTCTAATGCCAGACCAATAGAATAGTGGTGTTATCCGACTAGTAGTTTTGTCAATTCCATAATGACCAGATAGGGGATCGTTATGATATTTGTAAAGGATTTCCTGACGAAGAGATTCAGGAATAACTAATTGGCCGTTTTCCAAATCTTGTTCCGAACAATATCTGTAAAGAATACCATCAAGCATCATGTATCCACGATTAGTATAACGAATAACGTTTTCATCATTATCTTCAAATGACGTAATGATTTTCTTTAGTTGTTTATCTTCTAGTTGTGTGGCTCTAAAGTCCTCAGACCCTTTTCTTGGAAAATCTATTTCAATATGATTACATTCACATACTTCGAAGCATTGCTCATTAGTACAAGGTGGCCTAGATAAGGTATCAGCAATCACGTTCTGTTTACCAGGAGTATACGAAAAAATCAAATTATAGCTTTGTAACAAGAGCGACCATCTGGCCAATCTTCCGGTAGCAGATTTTAATGTAAATAACCATTTCAACGGCTGGTGGTCGGTTAAAACCATGATTTCAGCTCCCTCAATGTAACCTCTAAACTTTTGTACTGCCCATACCACGGCTAAAGCTTCTCTTTCGGTAGTGGAATAATTACGTTCGGCGGGAAGTAACAGTCGGCTTGCGTATTCTATAGGCCTTTGTTCTTCTTTCTCCCCCTGCATCAAAACTGCTCCCAAGGCATATTTGCTAGCATCGGTTCTCAAATAAAACTTTTCATTCTCCTTCACTTGTTGTAATATAGGGGGTGTGGTTAAAAGTTCTTTGAGTTTATCAAACGATGTTTGTTCTTCAGCTGACCATTTCCAAATAGATTTCTTCTTTGTAAGATTAGACAATGGCTTTGAAACTTCAGCAAAATTACGAATAAAGCGGCGAAACCAGGAACATGTTTGAAGAAATGAAATTAGTTGTTTTACGTTTTTCGGTTCTGGACGTTTGAGAATGGCTTCTGTCTTTTCGGGATCGATTTTAAGCCCATTTGTAGTTAAAATGTGACCCAAAAATTTTACCTCCGGGCGACAAAAGAAACACTTTTCACGATTCAAATGAAATCCAAGTCTCTTTAACTTTTCTAGCGTAATTTTTACATCATTTACATGCGACTTAAAGTCTTTTGAACAAATTATTAAATCGTCCAAGTATGCCAAAATAAGGACATTAGGTAAACTAAGACGAAATTTATCTATAATACGTTGAAACGTGGCTGGCGCGTTTTTCAATCCAAACGGCATGCGATTGAAAACAAAAATACCATATGGTGTAGTAAAAGCTGTCTTAAGTTTATCTTTATTAGCGACTTTAATTTGCCAGTACCCTGATTTTAAATCTAATGTGGTCATAAAAGGTGTAGTTTTCGCTGCGTGCAGTACATCATCTATTCTCGGAAGCGGATAAGTATCTGTTATTGTTATCGCGTTGAGACGTCTGTAATCTACACAAAATCGTATACTATTATCCTTCTTGGGTATAAGTACTACTGGGAATGCCCATGGCGATTCGGTTTCTTCAATTACCTTCTTTGCCAACATGTCATCAAGCTCATGACGTAATTTTACTTTCATTGCGGGCGAAATACGGTAAGGAACTGTTGAAATTGGTTCATGATCACCAGTATTTATTGTGTGTTCAACACCATGTATTGGTTGAATTACGTTCTCGAATATATCTTTTTGTTCTTTAATTAGTTTTTCCAGATTTTCTTTTTCAGTTTCTGTCAGATTAGGGGCTTCCTCAATTCTTAAACATATATCAATAGAGTTTAGTTCAATATAGCACAACTCAAGTTCCTGATTTATTGGCGACTGTTCATTTGATTTTACTTTTTTAAGTGGGGGGAATAAATCGGATGCTTTTGGAGTTTGATATGTTTCTGGTAAACAATTATAAAATATTTTGTTTATACCATCGGGAGAATACTCAGTTTTCATCGGAGAACTTCTATTTGGAGTTTTATTGTTTTCTACGAACCATGACAAAAAGTCATCTATGGCTTTTGGTTTAGATGTTGTAGGTTGTAGTTCAAAATTAGTTTGACTGATGGAAACATTTTGAGTTATCTTTGGCGGATTGTTTTTGAACTCAAATATTTTGTGAGGCTCATCTTTAAAATACCAATTTCTCTGTGCCAAGTCCATAACTATGCCAACCTGCTCTAAAAAGTCGATGCCCAGCAGAGTTCTGTTGTCTCTTGCATTCGGCAAGCCAATTAATCTTATACGTTTGAATCGTTTTCCTATTATAATGTTAGCTATGGTTGAAAATACCATTTCTTTACGAGGAATTCCATCAGCTAACGCAATTACTGCAGGTACTTTTTGAAAAACGACTCCTTTTTCTCTTAGTTTTTGAAACAAGTAGTAACCTGCCACACTGGTTCTAGCGGCTGTGTCCATATAAGCTTCTCCATTTAGTCCGTTGATATTAATATTTATAGTAGGAACATTTCTACCTACAAGTGTGGTTTGAATGCTATTAAAATCTAACTCTCTGGGACTTTCCATACTACTTTTATTATTACAAGATGGACAATTTGACCTATAGTAACCTGCAGCACCACAACCGTAGCAGTTCAGTTTAGTTTCTTCCTGCTTACCTTTCCTTTCTGCTTCTATTCTTTTGTAACAGACGTCTGCGGAATGATTTTTTTTCCTACAGAATGTGCAACGAGCATTTGATTTTTCTTTAGGTTCAACGTGTTTTTGTATGGGATCTTTGTTTTCATGTATGGTTAATTCTATTTCACGAGCCTTATTAAGTAAATCTTGAAAAGTTTCAACATTTTCCTTATTGATCTTTTCTCTTATTTGAACATTAATTTGGTGAAATATCATATTTATTATGGATTTTTCGGGCAGTCTGTCCTTAAGTTGGGCAAACAATCTCCTTTTTCTGCAAACAAAACCATCAGTTGTCTCCAGAGGTTTCTGTTTATCCTGAAATATTTCCGAAAAAATTCTCCAATCGGGTTTTGGGGGTGAAAATGCATTTCGTAAAAGTTGGATTGCTTCATCAAAAGTCCCAGCTTCATGTTTTACACCTTGCCACCAGGAGGAGGCATATCCTTCGAGGAGAAGAGGAAGGCTAGTAAGAGCAAACGAATCGGACACATTTTCTGCTTCTTTGTATACGAGTATAGTGGCAATGAAATCTTCCACTTTCGCTGAGTTACGACCGCCGTTAAATCTAGCATTGCAGGAACTAAACGTTGACTTATTATCTTGTCTAACATTAAGGCTACCTAGCAGATCGGAAAACTGACGTTGCGTAAGGCTAATCATTGGAGGATTCATTCTCGCATTTGGGGCATTATTGTTAGAAGGCTGATTTATATTCTGAACTTCACCAGCTGTATTTGCGTTTTGCATACTACTTGAGGCAGATACTGTAGATGAAGTAGAATTAGTACCATTCAGGCGATTCTGGGTATTCACATTTGGTTCTGTGGCAGAATTATTTGCGTTTTGAGAATTTATTGTGGTTCTTGGCATTTTGCATTAAAAGTTTCTATTTAATGGTATATGGCAACCCTGTTTGAGATTTTTCAGAGAGCACCAAAAAGCGTATGCAAAAAAAATTGCAATAGATACCCAAAACAAAATCGTGACGTCACAGTGTGTAATACGAAGAATAGCAAGAAATATTCGATAATGTAAAAAAATTGAAGAAATTATAGCAACAACATCAACATTAATATAAGCGCAGTAACAACAACAACGTAGTATGTAGAGAACAACAAGTTATTTCAATTACAATGAGTGGCTTCAAAATGCAACAAAAACAACAACGTGACATCAAACGGTATATTTCCAACCACAATTGTATGATGATTTTGTTATGCGCAAATTATATTGATGAGTGACGAATTATTTTAATTTTCGTCAAAAATTATAATTTTATTTTAAAAATTACAAAAAAAATTATTAACGTTGGGCGCCAGTGTAACGGGGGAAAAGATTTAATTTATTTATTAAAAAATATTATATTATTTTCTGGGCCAAAAGAGACGCAAAGGTCAGCTATTGTCCTCAGAATAAACAACAGCCTCAAGAGACTTAAGTCTTCAACAGTCTTGTTGTTTTTATTATTTTATTGTATTTTATTTTATTTTGTAATGAAACCCCTTTTATTTTCATGCGGTATGCTGGTCTTTATTGCTCGAAAGCTAAATGCAGAGTGATCTGTTTTACAATGGTAAACTTAAAATAAACCTCTTACTAAAACAAAATGAAATGTCAAAACAAAATAAAACATAAAAGTGACTTTCAAACTATATATAAACGTCATAACTTTCTCATAGTTGTATTTTAAAAGTAATCGAAATCATTGATAACTATAAAGAATATCAATGAATATTCTAAAATGACCGTTAACTTGAATTCTGAATTTAACTTGAATGGGAAACAAACTTAAATAATTATCAATTTCAATGATTGAAAAATATAAAATAGTAATAATTGCAAAACAAACAATAATTGCAAAATTTAACATAATTAATATAATGATTATAACGATTGAAAATTAATACAAAATAATATATCGGCGCTACATACTATATTTTTAACAAAACACTCTTTTGAAAAAGAATTTCTCTTTACAAAAAGTACTTAAAAAAATTATAAAAAATTAGCTTTGGAAAAAACTATTTTAAAAAGGCACTATTTTTGAAAAAGTGCTTTAATTTAAAAAAAATTTAATAAGTATTTTTATAAAGTTCGCACTGACTAGTTTTTACGGGTAGACCGGTCTACCCAGGAATTTGGTCTATCCGGTCAGACCGAAAGACCGGATAGACGGGCTAGACCGTAAGGCCGGGTAGATCGTAAGACCGGTTATGATAACCAATATCAAAACAAAACTAACAGTTGCGGTCGATTGCATCTAACGACATTGCATCTTACGATAAGGTGACACATTTTCGACCACCTTGTACACATCGCATCGCCCACCTTCGGTGTTAACCCCAGCAGAAGTAAAATATAATAACAGGACTATGAACAAAATAGCTTTAACATGTTAGCCAAATGTTCTAAGATAAAACATCTCGCGCAATTTCAGTGTTGCTGTAAGCCCTTCATTTTTCACCACCTTTCGACTCTCTTTATCACCTTTTCAAAGAAGGCAACACATTAGTCAATCAGCCAAGCTAATCTCGCTTAATATTTGCCGGTTAAATTTTAACAAAATAATTAAAACAAGTAAGAGCGGCTAAATTCGGCTATGCCGAATCTTATATACCCTTCACCATGGTTGGGAAAAAACTGAAGTTTATATATGGACATATATGAAATGGACAGATTTATATACGGACGCCTTTAAGAGGAAATTAACCATTTAGTTTGGAGATAAAACTTGGACTCGGGAAGATTTATGGTTCCAGAAAATATGTATTTTAAAAAAATTTATGTTTTGGGCATAACTTTTTTGTATCTGAACCGATATTTTCGAGTTTTTCAGCAAATATGTTATACTAAAGATTTTCGATCTTTTGCTATATAAGACGTATCCATATGTCATAATACAGCTCTAGAATAGTGTTTGTTGTTTGTGTATAAAAGGTGAAGAGGTGAAAGAAAAGAATTTCAACAAATCGTTAAAAGAAATCACTAGAACTGCATGTGTTTTATTTCTACAAAATAGTTTGATTTAGCTGGCAAATTTGCATTTGGGATTTTATTTCGCTTTTTTATTAGAAATATTTGTAATTTCTTTAGCTTAATTTTAAAAATTTGAAGGAAAATAGTTTATAATTTTTTTTATAAATTATTATAAGTTATGACCTAAAATAGTTGCACTCAAAGGTAAATTATGTATAAAATTTTCTTAATATGTGAGAAATAAAATGGTTTAAAAATCTTTTTATAAATTCTTTTAAATCGGAGCAAAAAATAGAAATAAAACCGTTTGTATTTTGTTTGTATCAGAGGGTTTTTATACAAATTTTTATGTTTTTAGCCTATTTATGGATTATTTAATTATTAATATAAAATTTTATTTAAATTAATTATTAAATGTAAAAAAAAAACAAAAAATAAACAAAAAAAAAAAATCTTAACGAACCCGCGACCCTTCCACCTGTGGTGAAAGGTATAAAAACGTTTGTATTTTGTTTGTATCAGAGGGTTTTTATAAAAATGTTGATGTTTTTAGCCTATTTATGGATTATTTAATTATTAATATAAAATTTTATATAAATTAATTATTAAATGTTAAAAAAAACCAAAAATAAGCAAAAAAAAAAGTCTTTAGAAAATAATAAAAAAAATGTACAAAAAAAAAGTGAATTGACCTGACCGAGATTTGAACCTCGAACCCCGCGGCCTTAGAGAAAAAAAAGGAATTTGTGACACAGCGTCTAGACAACTGAGCTATTGAAGCTCACACAAAATCATCGTCAATAAAGGTACATATAAAAAAGTCTTCGTTCATTAAAGATTTGTTTAGTTTTTATTTAAATGACAAATCTTTATGTGTGTTGTTTGTGTATAAAAGGTGGAGATGAAAGAAAAGAATTTTAATTATTAATATAAAATTTTATATAAATTAATTATTAAATGTTAAAAAAAAAACAAAAATAAGCAAAAAAAAAGTCTTAAGAAAATAATAAAAAAATGTACAAAAAAAAAGTGAATTGACCTGACCGAGATTTGAACCTCGAACTCCGCGGCCTTAGAAAAAAAAAAAGTATTTGTGACACAGCGTCTAGACAACTGAGCTATTGAAGCTCACACAAAATCATCGTCAATAGAGGTACATATATTAAAGTCTTCGTTCATTAGAGATTTGTTTAGTTTTTATTTAAATGACAAATCTTTATATGTGTGTTGTTTGTGTATAAAAGGTGGAGATGAAAGAAAAGAATTTTAATTATTAATATAAAATTTTATATAAATTAATTATTAAATGTTAAAGAAAAAACAAAAATAAGCAAAAAAAAAAAGTCTTAAGAAAATAATAAAAAAAAAATGTACAAAAAAAAAGTGAATTGACCTGGCCGAGATTTGAACCTCGAACACCGCGGCCTTAGAGAAAAAAAAAAGTATTTGTGACACAGCGTCTAGACAACTGAGCTATTGAAGCTCACACAAAATCATCGTCAATAGAGGTACATATATAAAAGTCTTCGTTAATTAGAGATTTGTTTGGTTTTTATTTAAATGACAAATCTTTGTATGTGTGTTGTTTGTGTATAAAAGGTGGAGATGAAAGAAAAGAATTTTAACACATGGATGTGTTTGTTATGCGTAAAATTCTACATACATATTAAACAAAGGGATTTTACGGAAAAAATTAGAGGTAGTCCTGGTTTTTTGCTAATATCTCAGCCATTTATTAACCGATCTGTCTGATTTTTAATAGCAAACAGAAATGGATCACATGTAACAGAAATAAAAAAGAATCAAGTCCTCATCATGTCTGGGTTCTTCGGAAAACCCATTTCAACACACAGACGGACAGACGGACATCGTTAAATCAACTTCGCTCTTCATAAGCACCCAGAATATATATACTTTATAGGGTCTAAGATCAATATTGTAGAAATTACAAACGGAATGACAAACTTATATATACCCTTCCACCTATGGTGAAGGGTATAAAAAGGGCAAACAATCATATAACCAGTTTACCGTTCGCGTTGCATTTTTAAGACATGCAAACTACTTAAATTTTGATAATTGATCTTAATTTAACATGCACACAGAAACGACGTAAATCACTTAATAGGTTAATGGCAACAGCCTAACAAAACATACCCATCTAGCAAGTAAATTTAAAATAATATTGAGATATCACGTTCAGCGTAAATTTTTTGTTTTCCAATTGATCATAAAGTTTACGGTGATATTTAAAATATGTCCAAATTTTTGTTTTTTCACATTTTAGGCAATCATTCATAACTAGCTGTTCATTTAACTCTGTTGTGATACATACCTTAATTTAGGTCGTGTTTAAATACAACCGTGTCTCATTAAAAAGACTCTGTAGTTTGCTTTTAATTTACAAAGTTTTTCCTTTTCAAGTTTAATCTATTCAAATATACTCGTACATACACGCTCATAATTATGCACACTTTTACACAATGAATTTTACAAGCTTTTCACTATGTTAACAAACAAACATTTTAACAATTATCTTGAAACCCAAAGGAACGGTTATGTGTATAAAAGTTTTATGTAAAAAATAGTTCATAAAGTTAAAAGAAAAACTAAAGGAATACATGTTTTTTGAGTGGCATGATAACTTTTTAAGAACCTAAATTTTATGTGTCCCTTAGATTATGAAATGTCGGTTTTAAATGAAAAATTTTGTATAATAAGGTTTCAAATGCTCAGACCTACAATATGTGTTTTTTCATATACATTTTCATAGAAAACAAAATATAACAGTTTTCGTTAAGATTGTACATACATAAAATTTGAATATTAGAAATCTATCATAAACCGGTGCAACAAAAATTGATAATATAGGGCGTCTCAGTAACAGTGCACTAATTAAATATATTGTCATGATTTTTTTTGTGCAAGTGGCAGCTCTGAAATTTGCCAGCTGTCACACATGTTTTTTCTGATTATTAAAAATGGAGCGCTTTTAGACAGAACTTCGCAAACTTCGAAGAATTTTCAGTCGAGAAAGTGCACCTAATGTGTCAACCATTCGAAGAGTGGTCAAACAATATGAAGAAACTGGGTCGGTTATGGACAGTAAGACTCCGAGCGGTACGTTGAAGCACAAAGTACCAGTGCCTTGAAAACATTGCTGCCGTAAACGGTAGTGTCGCCCGAAAATATCAATTCGGCATCGTTCTCAAAAACTTCTTTTTTCACGAAGCACTACGCAGCGAATTTTGAAACAAGACCTCCACAAAGAGTAATCACCAGAGCCGTGGGGCCCATTTGACGGATATTTAATTTCATACTTAATCGGAACATGTCTTCTTAACAATTCAATAAAAATTACAACTATCTCAAAAAAAAACGTGTTTTTATTTTAAAATTAAAAAGTGCATCCTTACTGAGACACTCTTTATTTTAGTGATCGTTTTTCGGTAGAATGTAATTTGTTTAACATTTGTTGTATGTATTCTTAAAAGGGTGAGATTTGATATGCAATTCGGACACAGTAGCCTAGATGATCGAAAAAAGTGTTTTTTGTAAAAAGAAGCACAAATGTGTATGTTTTTAAAATGGAGAATAATATATCACATATTTATTTATTCAGCAAAAAAAATTGTGGTCCTTTTGTAGCTATAACTTCTTTAATTGCTTCCTAAACTTTCCAAAAAAAGTTGTATACTATTTCTATAGGAAAGCAAATTTAGAATCTAGAACATAGGAAAAAGTTCTCCGAATCTGCAACAATTTGTCTAGCAAAAAGTTCTCAGAATCTGGGGCTATTGCTCTTAAAATCTCAGATTATTTCTAATGAAGTCCTTAGAAGTTATTGGAAAAGTAATGGAAAAGGTGAAATCCTCACAATCTGATACTTTATCTAAAGAAAACAGTTCTCAGAATCTGAGTTTTCCTAAGAAAAAAGTCTTTAAAGCTTTCTTTAGTAAAAAAGACACATAAACCCTAGGAAAAACTACTGAAAATCTTTTTTTTTCTACACCCAGAAAACAGTATCAGTTGTGGCCACCGAATTTGTTGCCAATCGAATTCTGGCGGTAACGACAACTATTCTCATATTAAATTATATTTTTAGTTGTGAAAGCCAATATTGAGTTATACAATTAAATACTTATATTCCACAGAAATATTATGACGTTCCATAAAATTTTATTTAAAAAAAAACTAATTTTTAAATTTTTCCGGTATCAAACCTGGACACTCAGATTCATAGTTCACACTCTTGCTTACTGCACCACAACTAATTTTTATTTTCTTTGATATATTTGCTATTTAAATTTTTTAATATTTTATTTTAATTAAAAAAAATAATTTTTTAAATGTTTGCCTTTCCGGGATTTGAGCCCGGAAATTCGGAATACTGAGCTACCTCTCTACCCACACCACATACATTTTGATGACTAATTTTTAATTTAACACAATTCGGTTGTTTCTACTGAAACCCTAATTAAATGATATATTTGATAAGAATAACCGTACTTGTAGTAACCACTTTTAAATACCGACAATTTTTTAATAAATTTGAAAGATTGTACCAAATTTCATATATATATTAATTAAATAAATGGTTGCTTCCACCGCACACAAATACTAAACGAATTTTATTTTTAAAGGTGATTGGAAATACCAATAATTGAATAAAAGGATTGGTTTTTAGTTTCTTTTCCCATTTTGAATTGCCACTACAACATTTTTGCTTTATTAATGAATTTTAGGTTATTCTAAATAAAATTAAATCCTTACAAATAAATGTTAATGGTTTTGATCGAATTGCAACCAATCTTTTCTCTGGGTGTATATGCCAATCGAATTATGGCAGTTACGACAATTATCCTCATATTAAATTATATTTTTAATATTTGTATTTCACATAAATATTATTACGTTCCACAAAATTTTATTTAAAGAAAAATTTTATTTTTATTTTAATTTTTCGAGTATCAAACCTGGACACTCAGATTTATAATTCACACTTTTGCTTACTAAACCATTTCTACTTATAATTTTCTTTGCTTTATTTTCTATTTAAACATTTTAATATTTAATTTTAATTTAAGAAAAATAATTAAATGTTTGCCTTTTCCGGGATTTGAACTCGTATATTCGGAGTACTAGGCTAGCTCTCTACCCACTACACAACAAACTCTTATAATTGTTGATGGCTAATCTTAAATTTAATTAATTTGTTAGGAAAATAAATTTAGTTTAAAATTCTGTTAGCAATACTAATTTTTAGTGGCGTCTATAATCATTACAATACACAATTCGGTTGTTGCCATTGAAACATTAATTCAATGGCATTCTTGATCAGTATTTGTAGTTACCACTTTTAAATATCGATAATTTTTTAATAAATTTGATATATAGATTGTACTAATTTCCTACTACATTTACCAAATAAATGGATGCCTCTTCTGTACGCAGTTACTGATCAAATTTTATTTTGAAAGTTCCAATTTCCGAGAATGCTCTTAACATCCTTGCGACAGAAACATTGTAGTTGTTAGAACGATGCTTTCCCAACAGGCTTTCTATTACTTCTTTGATTGCCTGCCATGCATTCAATTCAGTGTCAATCAAAATATTGTTGAATGCGTCACTTTTAATCAGCTTTCGTATATCTGGACCATTTACTACGCCTGATTGGAAAAAATCAATTTGTTAAGATGGAAAATCATGGGAAATGAATGTGATATTATAACTTACCTTCTTTAATTTTACTTTCGCTGAGTCTCGGGTAAATTAGTTTCAAACACAAGAAAACTTTATCTCTTTTGGCGACAGTTTTGATAAAATTCTTAACAATTCCAAGTTTAAAATGCAGTGGAGGCAGCAATATCTTCTCCTTCGGCACTAGAGGCTCACGAATAATATTGGCCGTTTGTAACCTGCTCTGAGTTTCCATCCGTGGCATGCATATTGGTCACCGGAAAATCGTGTGTCCCAATCGCACAAAAAGCACATATATTTTATATAGCCGCTTTGAAGACCACAATGCATTGCTACAACTTTTAAATCGCAGCATATGCGCCACATATGTTTGGCGTAGTTAACCATTTTTTAAATATTTTCCAGTGCATCATATGTTTCTTTCGTTTCTGTACTATAGGCGATTGGAACTGAAGGTTTTTTATTGGTCTTATGCAGTAAAACCGCCTTCAAGCTGAGTTTTGAACTGTCAATAAATAATCTCCAGTCATCTGCTTCATATTTTATTTCCATTGCGTCCATCAATTTTCCTACATCCACATGCATAGCAATTCAATGGATTGTGATCTTCGCCAGGATTAGTCCAAGTCATTGGGATACCGAATGGCATACTTTTACGTCTTCTATTTTTCCAATCCATTAGACGGTTGTAGCAGCTTTTACACACTATATTTGGTACCCAATTTTCGTTCACTATAACATTTTGGTTGAAGTACATCTCGTATGTTTGAACAAAATCAGTAGTGAAATTTCCCCTTTTTTTATGTGTTGAGACATATTGACCACAGCAGTAGCAAAAACTATTTATATCTGGCTTGCACAGTTCCATATTCTGTTCAGTTTTGTTCACTTTTAAAAAACTGGAGAAAAATCACTTTTACTGTTCGCCTTCGTCGGCACTTGTTCAATGGCAAAAATCACAGAACCAGTGTGAGAAAGAGAAGAAGTATAATGAAAATGCATGTTTTATGTGAACATTACAGAACCAGTGTTGCCACATCAATATTTCTCTTTTAGTACAGTAGAAAAATATGAGAGAGTTCGGCTTGTGAGTGTCAATGTTTTCTCCAAATAATGTTGTGCATATCTGGAGCAAATTTCATACATTCATTTTTAACTTCGAAAGTGTTGCACATATAGGAAAACGGTATAGAAACAGATTAGAGAAATTGTAATTCTTAATTTTTCTTAATTTGTTTCATCAAAATCGGACAAGTGGTTCTCGAGTTATGTTAAACTACGTTTTTGCCAAAATGTTACAACTAAGCGAAAAAACATCAAGATAAGGAAAAAATTTAAAAGGTCATAAAACTGACACATACGAATGCCAAACCCTTTGAGGGTTTTACTATACTGACCTAGTACCATCACCCTGACTTGGAATTTCTCACCCCCCCAGATTGGCTGTTGTACTGTGTAATTAGATAATAGTATTATTTTTTAGTTCACTTTCCCTATTTTTAATTCCCAATACAATATTTTGGCTTTATTAATGGATAATAGATAATGGATAATAGGTAAGTCCAAATAAAAAAACATGATTACAAATAAATCTTAATGGTTTTGATCGAATTGCTACCAATCTTTTCTCTGGGTGTACATTAGGGCGGGTCTCCAAGTATGTATGGAGAAAAACAATGTAAGCGATTGACCATTCCTGCCCTAGAAATATTAATTTGTTTGTAAAACCACGTCATGCAATAAATTAGGATAATCAGATATCGGTAAGAGGTGCCGCATCGACTCTAAAGTTTGAAAACAATAATTACAAGGGAAAATATGTATTTTTATTGATTTCCTCACAAATTTTTATATTTTAAAACTAGTTTGAATTTATCTTTCAAATAAGGCAATAAAAACCAACATAGGTTGAAAAACAGTAAAGTTATTAAAAATGTCTCCGGCGTACAGATTACGTGATCCACAAATTTTTAAATTTATTAAAATTATCTACTACAACAGCATTTTTGATTTTTTTAATCTCCAATGAACAGGTTGATTGAAAAGTTCCTGCGCTCGAAATGAAAGAATACTGTTTTTGTTACGAAATATATTTTTTTATTCAATATAATCTCCTAGAAGCTCAATACACTTGTTCCAATGATCATCCAATAATTTTATACCATCCTTATAATGGTTTTCCGGAAGCTCTTCAAAATAACCGTCTACGGCTGCTATGGCCTCTTCATTCGACGAAAAATGCTTTCCACGAAGGAAATGTTTGAGATTTCTGAAGAGATAGTAGTCACTGGGGGCCAAATCTGGTGAATACGGTGAATGCTCAAGCAATTCGTACTTTAATTCTTTGAATTTAGCCATCGTCAAAACACTTTTGTCAGCAGGTGCATTGTCTTGATGAAAAATGATTTTTTTCTTCTTTAAACCAGGTCTTTTCTCACGAATTTTTTCATCCATCTAATCCAAAAGGCAGCAATAATATTCAGAGTTGATTGTTTTACCTTTCTGAAGATAATCAATCAACAAAATTCCTTTTGCATCCCAAAAAACTGATGCCATAACCTTCTTTGCTGATCGATGTGACTTCAACTGCTTTGGAGCTGAACAACCAGCTTCAGTCCACTGCAAACGTTCTTGTTTCAATTTAGGATCATGGTGGTAGATCCAAGTCTCATCCATAGCTATAAAACGACGCAAGAAGTCGGTTTTATTCGGCTTAACACGCTCCAAATTACGCTGAGAAATTTGTTTTCGATCCAGTTTTTGTTGAATTGTTAATGTGTGCGGCACTAACTTTCCAAACAGTTCTTTCATACGTAATTCTTCATGTAAAATATGGAGTACTCGTTCGTCTGAGATGCCTATGGCATTAGCAATTTCACGCTTAGTCAAACTTGGATCTTCACTAACCATATTATGTACCTGCTCAATGATTTCTGCTGTGGTTGCTGTTTTTGGTCGTCCTTCGCGTGGATCGTCTTTAAGGCTGGTACACCACGTTTAAATTCACCAGCGCGAAATTCAACGGTGCGTTTTGAAGGTGAGGACTCCTTATACACTTCTAACAACTGTTCATAAATTTCCTTTGCTTTTAAACCCTTCAAAACAAAGAATCTAATGACTGCACGATATTCAATTTTTTCCATATTAAAAAAAATCAATGACATGTCAACTTCAAATGGCTTGTAAACAAAGAAAGAATTGACAGAATTACTGGCAACTTTACATGTGTTCTCAGGACAGTTATACCAACTTGAGAAAAAAAAGTTTGGAGCTAGCAGTGCCATCTCTTGGTGAGCGCAGAAACTTTTCAACCAACCTGTACTTATGTGAGAAGTATTTTTCTTCTTGTGAATTGCTAACTTGTTTTAAATTAATTCCATATAGATCAGAAATTTTAAACACAGGTTTTAAATCTCCAATTTTATATTTTAAAAAATTTGTTTAGTTTTAATTTTTTCAAATCAAAAATCAACGACTGGACCTTAATTGTATTAAGCACATATAATAGATTAAAAATGTCAAAAGTTGTAGGTATTCTTTTTTTCGTTTGGTAAGGGCAACGGATTTCGAGAAAACAGCGATTTTTGTCACTTATTTAACATTTAGGCAAGTTTACCATTAGTTTTTTACAAATTCCTAGATTTTTCGTCGGCATATTTCAAAACAGTATAAAATACATCAATCCTTAAAAGTATCGCAAAATAGGGACACACCAAATTGACTATAGGATGCTCAGAGTTAAAATCTTCGAGCCAATCATCCAGTTTCATAGTCTTTGTCTGAAACACCTAAACTCAAGTTTCTGAAATATTGGTGCCTAGTTGGTCTGTACATACTATTGTTTCAAAATTCTTGCCTATAGTTGTTTTTCGTATTTTCGTGTAGGCACGTTTACTCCTAATATGGATAATTTTATACATAACTTCTTTGCGTTTGATTAAAATGGAAATATTATAGAAATAGCTGTTAAAATTTTTATTTGAACTTTAATCGGTTTAACGTAGATTTGGTTTAAATACTTAATGTTTATACTAAGCTAAGAGAAAAAATAACAGTGTTCATCGCTTCATAAAGAAAACAAAAGTAGAGGCCTCTTTAAATTGAAATAAAAGTTTTTCTTTTTACATTTACTTCATGACTCCTACTTGCGTATTTTTTTCTTTGAAAAAGAAGCCAATATATATATATTTATGCATCGTACCACGCATTTCCTTACAACGGAGGTTGAAGGTCTATAAAAGTTAAGTAGTGTAAGAGTAAAGTAGATGAGTACTTTAGCAAAAGAAATTTACGTGGGTTTTTAGAATATAAAAATAGAATATAGAAAAAAGTTTGCAAAATTTTTGCATGAAATTTTCTTAAAAACTCTTTAAAGTAGCGAAAAATATAAAGTTTTTTCTTTTCAAATAACAAACAGCTAAACAAGTAAAGAACAAGTACTTCTATAAAAAGGTTAAAAGAATGAAACAAAAAATAGGACGAAGTATTGTTCAAGAGTTTTCTAAAGAAAGTCATAGCAATATATATTTTTTAAATTTTCTAACATTTTGTGCTATTTTCGGTGGCTACATGTGTAAATTATAAGCCCGCATATGTTTAATTAATACAAACTTGAATAATATTCAATATAACTTTCTTCTAGTACAAGCAGCCACGACTATATTTCATATATAATTTGGAAAATGTTCTGTATTTGATTTGGTTGCCAAATAACTTAAAAAATGAAAGAGTGTTAGCCACCCAGCAAAAACACACATTACCAAATACAATACGGATTTTACTAATGCAATCTTACAAGTTATCAAAATTAGATTTTTTATTATAGAGCTAGCTTTTTCATATGAAATGTTCCAAAACTTATGTGTTATGCTTACGAAAATATATGATGTTACCTGTATGCATATATATGGTTTATTTAACCGCAATTTTCCTAAAACCGCGGTTGAAGTTAAAATGGCTGCGGTTAATTGCAATCACAAAGTAAATAAGAAATTATCAATTTTATCGTTAAAAATGACAACGTATACTTATTTGATCTAATTATAAATAATAACTACCAAATTCCATTAAAACGGCCGGTAATTTGTTTGCACCTTATATCGTAATTTTTTAATAAAAAATCCGTAGTAAAATTTATAAATTCTTTTTAAAACAACGTAATTTTTATTTAAATCTATTATTTTTGAAGACATGGCGTAGTAAAAATTTTAAAATTTTAAACACAAATACAATCACCTATAAATTTTTTGTTGGATTCCAATTAGACATCGAACTCCAGAATCTATCTAAAGCATTTAAAACAAAAATAAAAATATGTATTTTTATCTGAAGCATTTAAAACAAAAATAAAAATATGTATTTTTATTTGAAGCATTTAAAACAAAATTTACAGCATATAAAATAAAAATTTTATTTTAAACTTATTTATCACATTGACTGGGATCTAATGTATACAGTGAATAGTGGGTATTAATATTAATATCAGCGTTTAGAAGAATTCATATATGAACACTTACATTTAAACATTTATGATAAATTGTCATTCGAAAATGAATTGCTTAGATTTTTTTAATTTTAAGAACACATAAATATATATGTTTTTTCTTTTAAGTACATACGTATGTGAATAGTGAGAAGTACAAAAATTCGAATGCTTAAATATGAGAAGCCTACTCATCGCTCTCATTAATGTTCATACACACTAATTCCAGTGATAGTTTTTATCGTATGTGTTTGGACTTATACGTTTTTTTTTGGTTTTAATTTTTTATTCATGTGTAAGTTGTTTTTTTATTTATTCCATACAAAAATTAAAGAAAAATAATTATATACAATTGTTTTTAGAATTCGTGTGACGAAAATGGCCATTTAACAAAATGACCAATAACATGGAAACTAAGCGAGAGTTCATTTGCCTCTGTTCCGCCATAAACAGACTCAATTGCATCAATTTCGAGATAAAACGAAGGATAATAATGGCCAATCGATGCTACTTTGGTCTGCGCAATCGATTTAAAAAAACAGCAATCTCTCGGCAATCGCCCTAAAAAACGCTTATAATACCCGTTCTCTTATATGGTGCAGAAGCATGGGTGCTCTTACAAACAGATGAAGCTGTTGTAAAAGTGTTTGAGAGAAAAATTCTTCGAAAAATATATGGACCACTTTGCGTTAATGGTGAGTATCGAAAAGCGCATCAAAATACATCGACTACGATGGCTAGTGCATGTGGTACGCATGGATCATAATGATCCAGCTACACTCAGAAAAAAAGTTAGTAGAACAATTTGTAAACGGTTTTCAATCCCACTTTACTATTTTTGTACTGATTTTTAATAAAAAATTATTATTTAGCAAATCTTTTTGCTATTTACATTTTACAAATTACAGAATTTTTACAGAATATCTACAAATTTTCGTTGCTAATTTCAGAAATCATTTTACAAATTTTTGAAAACCGATTTGCTAAAATTAGCAAAAAAATTACTAATTTTAAAAAAGTCGATATTGAAGGAAATGTTATTTCTAATAATTTAAACTTATACATACAAACTTAAATTGCCCTAAAATGTAACATAGGATTAAAAAAGGGATCGGAAGTGAAGATACCGACTCATGTCTAAAAAGAGGACATCCACTTAAAATAGCACTAAAAAGGGTTTTTAGTTCTCAAAATCAGCCCTAAAAACAATTAAATTTAACCTTAAAAGTAAAAAAAAAAATTGACTATAATATTTTTCAAAACAGAAATCACCAAATTAAAACAAAATGATAAATTCGCTTATGTTTTAACAGTTTTTAAGATTTTTAAGCCTTTTTATTTTATTATATTTATTTTATTATATTTAAAAAATATAATCAAAATTTTTGATGCTCGATAAAAAAAATAAATCTAAAACTTTGTACTAATATTAATAGTATTTAGTAATTTTTTTGCTGATTTTAGCAAACAGATTTTAAATTCCACTTTACAAAAAGTCTACTAAAATTTAGTAGCGGCTACTAATTTCATTGTACTACACGTCAGCAGACATGTGCTGCTAATATTAGCAAAAAATACCGCTGGGCTCAAATTAGCAGAATTTCCCGTAATAACAGCAAAATTTTCAGTTGCCATTACAGACTTTTTTTGGTGAGTGTAAGAAAATATTCGAAATATTCGACCTATGCTCCGCTGGAAAGACCAGGTTGAACAACATCTCAATGAAATTGGTGTACGAGATTGGAGGAATAGTGCAAAAGTCGTAACGCATGAAAATCTATTGCATTTTGGTATATTCGATGTATAATATTTTGCCAACGGACAAAATTTTACCCTTCGATTGAATAGATGCCCACGAAGGGTTCCATGAAGTTTTTATAAAAAGCCACGCCACTGCACAGAGGAGAGATTCGTTGTGATAAATGAATTAGTGCAGGGTCTTTCAGTAAGGTCGGGTAGATGTTGAAGTGGAATAAAATAAGCTATGTGTGAGGTATTAACGAAATTCTTCTTTATTTGAAAGACCTATGCATGCCATTATGTATGGAATATAACATCGTTCAAATGTCCTCCGCGACTTCTTACGGTGGCACGGATTCGAGTGGTCTAATTT
Organism: Eustalomyia histrio; assembly: GCA_949748255.1. Classification (NCBI taxonomy): domain Eukaryota; kingdom Metazoa; phylum Arthropoda; class Insecta; order Diptera; family Anthomyiidae; genus Eustalomyia; species Eustalomyia histrio. Next base: position 105,543,314 of record OX456525.1, on the reverse strand, counting down.
TCAATGACTCTGGCTGAACTTGATTAATGGCCTGGGTTATGTTGACCTTAAGGACATCGGTCGATTGCGGCTTATTGACATAGACCTGCGAATTCACAAGAAACAAGCCGTCTAGTGGAGTCAAATCGGACGATCTTGGTGAGCAATTCACGTCACCTCTGCGAGAGATGACCATACACTCAAATCGTTCATTCAGAATGTGCAACGTGTGGCACGTAGCGCTATCCTACTTGAACCACATGTCGTATACGTCCATATAATTCGATTCGGGCCAAAGAGAATCGGTTCTCATCGTTTTGTAGCGCTCGCCGTTGACGGGTACGGCCTCACCAACGTCGTTTTCAAAAAAGTACGGACCAATGACGCCGGCGCACCAAACAGTATCTTTTTGTGGATGCATTCCCACCTAGTGAACCTCGTGGGTTGGCGTCGTCTTATTTTACGAAAAATTTGCTTGTTAGCATAGCCATACATCTAAAAATGTATGGCTTCCAAACGGTCCATGGTATGGTCATTGACTTTGAGCTCCTGGGTCAGTTGGATCTTCTGCGGGTGTAAGCCCAAGTTCCGACGCAAAATGCGCCAATTTGAAGTCTTCTCCATCAGAAAACTCTTTAGTTACTCGTACATATGCTGTTACATTATTCAGTTGTATAAAAAGGTTGGTCCAACCGAATTGATGTGGTTAATCTGACCAAATTGATTATTCAGTAGAATTAAAATAACACTTTTCCAAAGTTACTTTTTTTTATTTATTAGTATAAATAAATTTGAATAAAATAAAACAGAATTTAAGTTTTTGTTTTTGGAAGAAGACCTCAAATTTTATTAGAATATGATATATTTCATAGCAAACACGTCCCAATGTAAAATTGTTTTTTCGCACAACATCGAATCTTTTGTGTTTTAAGAACTTTCCGTTATCAAAAATTCTTAATGCACTTAAAAAAAACTGTTTCAAGAACTTAAAGATTTTCCTAGAATTAAACATTTTTGAAGTCTTTCGAAAAATCCAAAATTTTTCAACAGACGTTTTTACTTAGAATATCCTTCAAATTGATATTACTTATTTTATTAAAACTCTTCATATTCTGATAAATTTTACTTATAACTAGAAAATCCTCAGGTAGTGAGAATAACTTTTTATATAAAATTTATTAGATGGTGGCGAAGCGAAGAATTCACTAATATTTAAAGAACATTTTACCATAGAAAACCCCAGATTATAAAGATTCTTCGCATTAAAAACTCTCAATATCTAATGAATTTTATGTAGAAACCCAGATTCAGTGGACTCTTTTCTGTAGATAACTATTTAAATTATGGTAATTGTTCTCTAAAGAAAAATCGGACTTTCTCCTAAAGACAAGTCTGAAGACTTTTCCCTTTAGAAAATCCCTAAAATTCTCAGGTCACTTTCCTAAAGAAAAACCTAAGATTCTCACATTGATATCTTAAGGTTTTCCTGATGATACATACAGACCTAAGAGTCTAAAGAATTTTTTATGAGAAAGGTCGGAAAGAATGTTATTAGAGTCTTAAATTTTAGATTTTTCCTTTCAAGTGACCTTAACTCTCTCAATTTTATATTTTTGTTTTAAATGTAGGAAACATTGAGAAAAAAAATTGTTAATTGCCTATTTACCTCATCAAAAAAAAATAAAAAATGGTTCCTATGATTTCGCAATTTCCTTTGATTTCCTATGATTTGGCAAGTTGTTTAAAAGACAAAAAATCCACATAATTACCGACGAACTGCAAAAAGCAGTGTCGATTCTACATATCAGAGTTTTATAACAATAAAAGTGTTAATACTGTCTTCAATAAAAAGTCTAAATATTATAAACATTTTGCTTATCCTTAAAGAATCTGCACGATAACCTAAGATTTTATTTTCATACCGAACATATGTGAAGTATTTGATAAAACCGAAATATAAATGGGTTTTCTTTCATAGTCTCCAATTTAAATTCTACGAAAAACAGACCATCTTTTCATTCTAAACTTCTTCTTCTCATACCGATGTCAAGTCGAATTGCAATGATTTTATTGTAATTTATGATGTTTTTCTTTCAGTTGTTACCTTTATAAAAAATACCAATTAGTAAAAAAATATTAAAAAACCAAAATTAGCTAAAATTTTTTGATTTTTTAAATAGCTACAACTATCAACCTGTTTAAATAATATGCAATTTTTTCCTATTTGTTGATAAACCCGAATTATAAAATTTTTTTAATTTGATTATAATTTAAAACTTTTAGTAACTAACATAATATATTAAATTATAAAATTTATATTAGGTTTGTTTTTTCGAATTCTATATAGATAAATATTCAATACGAATTTTAGTGCTTATAAAATTTCTAAGTGGGTATAAATTTAGCTTCTTAGAAATTAAGTAGTTATGAAAATGCTACCAAGTCTTGAAAATTTTTGGCTTTTCTCTTTTAAAAGTCAACAAAAATATTTTTCATAAAAATGTTTCAAATTTTTGTATTTTAAATTAGATAAAAATATTTAAAACAACAACCCACTGATAAGCTAGCACACTACCAACTAGCCTATCCGGGGCGCTCTGTTCAAATTGTATTTCTCTACAAAAAATTATGAAAATTTAGCTAAGTAGGGATATTCGTTTTCTTTACAAGTAGAAATAAATATGTATATAAAATTCGAAAAAAAACAAACATATTTACAATTTTAAATAAAATTATGATATAGTGAAAAAATCATATTGTTCACAACAATTTTCCAGATGATATTTTCCCTGTGTATAAGTTATAAACCCAAGTAACAAGGGAATCTCTCCAACGCTTACACGGCGATTTGAATGAAACTCGATATGTGATTGAATAAAAAAATCGAAGAATTACGAGTTATTTTATGTCTTATCTCACAGGTTTAAGGAGTTAAAAACGAGGCGCGTTTTATAGTTTTCATGTTATTTCTTTTTAAGGAACCATAAGCCAAAGAAAATTGAAAATTGGATTTACTGCCGACTGAACAGTAGGATATTTAACAAACTTTTCCTGTCTATTTTGGTTCCCTTTTTTAAATTGGATAATCCAAAGCAGCAGTCATCGAACTGGTTATAGGAATTCCAAAATGCATATGACGACCTTTATCAGCTTTCCAACATTTAAACTAGAGGTACAAAATGAACAGCAAATATTTGCACCCAATTCTTTTTTTTATGTTTCACGAGAATCCCAAATTCATTCAACATAAGCCAATTTTATATGTGTATGTAGTTGTGTTTCCTTTTTGGAAATCTAAAACTAAATAAACAAATTTTGTAGAAATTTTTTTTAGGATTTATTTTACAATAACGAGGTATTTTATTCATATGAAATACTTCGCGAAACCGTTATAATATCAAAACATAAGTTATGGAGGTAACGTGTATAAAAATCAAATATTTCATTTCAAATAAAATAAAAATCATTCAGAGGATAAAATTAATTTTATTTTTATATTGTAAAACGAGTTAAAATTAAAAAGTTCATATTCAATTTTTTTCTGAAATATAATAATTTTTTCTTGTACTAAATCTATAAACCTAAGAACTGCTAACTTATCTCAGAATAATCAGAGGGTACGCATTATACCCATAGTTATAAATCTCCAATATATATTGAAATATCTGTGGTTAACATTTTACTCTGATTATATGTTAGATAAGTTTCCCGCCCTAAGTTGTAAAATTCTTTTTTTTTTATCAAATATTTTCTTTAGCCAATTTATTCTCAATATTTAAATATCACTTATAACACGTATACATAAAATGAAATTTTCTCTGATCATTAGCGTAAATCTAAAGCGAAATATCGAAAATAATCTGAAAGTTTTTTATTCTTGGTTACTCATTTAGGGGCCAACTACTCTAACTTATTATTTTATGTTTTAAAATAATGCTGCACAAAGAGAAAAATTTTGTCAGTTTTAAACTGAAATTCGATCACTACAACTAAAATCGATTGGTACAACAGAATATTGGCTTTCACAAAAAAAAGTCGGTTGATACAACTAAATTTTGGTTGCAACAGCCAAAATATTCCAAGCCGTATTAATTGGTTCTCACTTTCCAATTCGGTTGTTAATTAATTTTTTTGTGTGTCAATGCAATTATTTATCATAACAAGGTAATGTATGTAAAAACAAGTCATTACCATGTTTTTGCTGGGTTCTAGTAGTGGTTGTGTAAGTAAAATTAAAACAAAAAATTTTACTTCTAAGCCGCACTGACATCAATGGAATTACCAACTCAAGCTAGCAACCTACCATCTTAACATCGATCCCTGGATTTACACAAAAGTTGTGTTCCTAAAAAATCATATTAATCATATTGTCGTGAAAATATTTGAAATACTCATTAATAAATTAATGTGTTTAAGAGTAAAACAAAATTTTAAACCGAAACATATTGAGAGGATTCATAAATTTATTTATATGTAATGTATAAATACATTAACTCGAAAATATAAGTAGTAGAAAAATTAGTAATAGGGGTTGTATATCAAGTACACTAGTTTTCAGCTTTTGAATTTTTTTTACAGCAATTGTGTTTTCAGCAAAAACTTTAGTTAGATTTTTTAGCAAAAAACTAACTTTGAACAATTTTTTTAAAATGTTTTTGTTTCAAAATTGTGCTGATCAACTCATTTGAATCGCTTATTGTAGAATTTTAAATTTTTAGAAAATTGATAAAAAAAAACTTCTCATTTTACGAAAAGCCATTTTAAATAAAAAAAAAATCTGAATGTAGAGGAAGGTTTTACACACAACAGAACCTAGAAAAAACCTCAACCCTATGCACTTTTGAGATTTCAGCAATAAAATACATATTTAACCCTGTTCGAATAGTTTATAGGTAATAATAAGTATTGTTTGTGACAAAAATTTACAAAGCAGACTTTTTATAAACTAATTTCATGTTTTTATTTTTTTTTTCATGTAATAACAAAAATGTTTTTAAGCAATAATTATTGTTTAAGCATTATTGTTCTTCGTATACGGATATCGTCCAACTCAAAATGGTATTGTAGAAGTCGGAATAGTCTGTGGTCTACTCCTTAAGTTTTTCAAGTCATCAATTTGGTTTTTGTTGAATCGGAACTCTTCTAGCGGGGTAGGCTTTGATAGTTAGCAATTCAGGAGGTCGCTTGGTCTTTCTCAAAGAAAATGCCGATTAAGATAAGCCATTAATAAAGGTCTTGACTTCAACTTTTCCAGGTAAGCGATGCTTAAAAATAAAATGCTTATACGAAGATATTTTAAACGTTATTCTGTTATCTTATGAATGCCTTTTCCTGACGTTGCATCCGAATTCACTGTTTTCTTGTACGAAGATGAACACCAGCTTTTAAAACTAAGAATTTCGTCTGTTTGTACTTGATGAACCGAGAAACGACCACATTTGCTAGCCTCTACGATAAGTTTAGCATATTGCTCTGGTGTGTAGGTGCGATCTGTTTTTCTAATCTACCTATCTAATGTGTACTCAGTGCTACCAACGCAATAATGTTTTCGCAGCAAAATGTGTATAAACCATAATGACTAGTTTTAATAAAAGGCACATAGGTGTTTTTGCACAAATCGAAGCGTTTACTAAAATAATACAAAAAAAAATTAAATAAATTAAAATTCGAAATTTTCATTTATCTAAATGAAGTACAGACAAAAACTAAATCTAAAAATACAACTCTTCGAAGTCACAAAAAAACACAATCCTGATAGATTTTTGCAAGGAGCCGCCGTTACCGTCAACGTTGAGCGTTACCGTGCCATACTCAACGAATTTTTGTTTCCAAATATTCAAGAGAATGACATGGAGGATATTTCGTTTCAACAAGATGGGACCACATGTCACACAGCCAACGCAACCAAAATTATTTTACACACTGTTTTTGCAAATCGAATAATCAGCCAAAATTGTGATGTCAATTGGACGCCTCGGAGCTGTGATTTGAGCCCTTAGGATTATTTTCGTATAAACACGTGTAATCTTATGTGCGGACGTGTTTATATTTGCTCCGTAATTACCGCCTTTTTAAATATATTAAAGTGGATACAAAAAATAAATAAATTGCGAAAAGACGCTTTAAACAAACAACAATAAACAAATGTTCACGGGTGACCGTTTTCTTTTTGTTTTCATTTAAAATTCATAAACAAAATAAAAAAAAAATAAAAAAACTTACAAAACAACAATATAAAAATAATGCCTGTTGGGCACTCCCCCCTCTCAGGAGAATACATTCCCGCAAAACCATATGCAAAAACAGTAAATAAGATTAGTAGTGCAAGTGAAAACAAACAAGATATAGAATCAAGATCAAGTCTTTCCCCGCCAAAAATAATAAGACAAATTCTCTCCGCTCTCATGGAGTTCACAGAGTGCTACTCCTAACCTAAATACAACGACAAATAATATTTTAACCTGCAACTACATCCTCAACTATAACAACTCAAATTAATAATCTCTCACATACATACACATCAGTCAGTTCATTCGCTCCCACAACAACAACAAGTACTACTTCATACTCCGCTATAACAACTACAACAATGTCCACATCGACAAAATCTTCTCTTATGCCGATCACTGATCTACATATACCTATACATACTTACCAAGCCAAGTAAAAACTCCCGTAAATAAAGAGAAAATCAGCACACAAAATAATAGTAGCTCAAAAAAGGTCCCGCAATTCACCTAACAATACAAATAGTACTAAAAAACAAAAAACTAAAGAGCAATCTCAAAAAACGTTAAAATCTTACTGGTTAGGCCAACCTTCAACAGCAAACAAATTTGAAATTCTGTCCCAGATAGAAAATGATGAAAAATCGCAAGTAGAAAATGAACATGAAAACCATAATGCACCCCCAAATAGCAAAGCCAAAAAATCGCAAGCCTCCACCAATATATGTACAAAACGTTCTATTTATTGGTAATCTGATCGAAGCACTAAGCACCCTACCCAACTGCAACTACGAACTAAAAGTTCTTAAAGGTAATGAAGGCAAAATCCAACCTCTAGAATCTTTTCACTATACAGAAATTGTTAAACTTTTAAAAAACAAAGAAACTCAATACTATACACACAAACCGCAAGACCAAAAATGATTTTAAGTAATGCTAAGAAATATGCATTATTCAACAGACAAAGAGCAAATAAAAAAAGAACTTTGTGAACACACGTGCAAAATGTACTACAAACAGGTACAAAAACACCCTTATCATTGTTCGCAATTGAACTCAAAACTAATAAAAACAATAAAGATATATATTCCATCACTCACCTTTTACATTGTAAAATAAACTTTGAACCTCCACACCAAAAAAGATCCTTACCACAATGTACAAACTGTCAGAAATATGGACATACAAAAAACTTTTGCAAAAAAGTCCTGTTTGCGTCAAATGTGCCGGAAGTCATAAAACTACTCAGTGCCTAACAAAACAAAGGCGTGATCATATTAAATGTGCCCTATGTGGCGAAAAACATACAGCAAAAAACCCCAAAGAAAAAAATCTAATGGTGTTAAATCGCACGATCTAGGCGGCCAATTCTGATCTCCAAAACGCGAAATAACACGACCGGGAAATGACTGATGCAGCAATTGAATTGTTTCTCTGGCTGTATGACATGTGGCGCCGTCTTGTTGGAACCACATGCCCTCCACATTCATTTCTTCAATTCTAGGCAAAAAAAACTGGTTATCATTTCACGATACCGAACACCATTGACTGTTTGCGCTTGACCTGCCTCATTTTCATAAAAAAAGGTCCAATAATTCCTCCAGCCCAAAAACCACACCACACAGTGACACGTTGAGGATGCATTTGCTTCTCGTGAATCACTCGAGGATTTTCCTCACCCCAAATGCGACAATTCTGCCTATTGACGAAGCCATCAAGCTGAAAATGGGCCTCGTCACTGAAGATGATTTTATCGGCAAAATCAGCATTTTCATGTTGTCTCTCCAATACTCAATTAACGAACTTCCTTCGCTGTCCATGGTCAGCTCGCTTCAGTTCCTGAGTCAATTGAACTTTGTATGCATGAAGATGCAAATCTTTCGTCAAAATTCGCTGCAAAGTGGATTTGGAGACACCAATTTGCTGAGCTCGGTGTCGAATTGAGGTGGATGGAGCTTGAGCGACATCATCACGTACAGCTGCGACATTTTCGGTCGATAGACCTGGTCGATGGCGCGTTGTTGTCTTTACATCACTAACAGACCCAGTTTCGGCAAATTTATCCAATAATCTCTTTACAGTTGACTCTTTTGGAGCATTATTGTGACCCCAAATTGATCGGAATTTGCGAACTGTAGCCGCAAAACTTTCACCATTTTGGTAAAACAATTTCACAATGAGAATGCGTTGTTCATTCGTGTAGCGCTCCATTTTTACTAACCTCGTACCTTTTACTAGCAAACAATAACAATTGTTCAAATGTCAAACAATGACACTTCGAATGTTGCCAGATTTAAAAATTGCGTTCTTCTTGGGACACCCTTTATAAAGGTTGCATGGTTTACAAAGAACTAAGAGTAAAAAAATTTCCCCCTCTTAGAAAGAAAGAAAATGAACCTTCAACTAGTGAAGCTCAAAAACGAAATGAAACACATCAAACAAATCTACATAATAACGAACAAGCAAGATCTGAAGATAATTCTGGTCTTATTGTCACATACAATAAAAGCTAACAATACAGCTAATACAACAAATATTTCCACAACAAGTTCTACCTTAAATTGTAATAAAAACACAACGAATAACTCCACAACTAGTTCCGTACTAACCCCTAGATTGCAAAATATCAAAGATATGATGAAACAGCTTATAACACAAGTATCTAATATGATGAATATAATTACAGTTCTACTTTCAAAAATTGATGGACAGACAAAATGACTTACAGATTATCCTTTGGAATTCGAATGGGCTAGGTCAACACGTCCTTGAACTAAAAACTTTTATATATAGGAACTCTGTAGATATCTTATTAATATCTGAGACACACTTCACACAAAAAAGTTACTTAAGTATACCTAACTTTACAATATTTAACACAAATCATCCTGACAATACCGCCCATGGGGGTACAGCAATAATTATCAAAAACTCAATTAAATGTACCGAACTTGAAAGTTTCAGAAAAGATTACCTCCAAGCTACCTCAATATTAATTGAAGACTTGTTCGGTCCACTCGTGTTGTCTGCTGTGTATTGTCCTCCCAAACACAATAACACTAAAATTGAATACATTAATTTTTTAAAATCAATTGGTAATCGTTTTATTGCTGGAGGAGACTTCAACTCCAAAAACACTTTCTGGGGTTCGAGAATAACTCTTACAAAGGGCCGACACCTACTTGAAGCAATAAGAGAAACAAATAGCAAATTTTTAAGCACTGGAGAGCCTACTTACTGGCCAACTAACTTAAACAAAAAACCTGATTTAATTGACTTCTTTATCACGAAAAATATAAAACATGAACATTTAAAGATAGAATCGTGCTTCGAACTGTCCTCCGATCACTCACCCATAATACTCAAATTCGAAAGTAATGTCCTTCTTGCGACCCATAACAAATTTTCTTACAAACAGACTGGGAGTGCTTTAGAGAAAAAGTTGAAAATAAACTTGATATACAGATATCACTAAAAACCAAAGATGAAGTGGACAGTTCAATAGCATATTTTAATGACACAATTTTGTATGCTGCAATTGCTTCTACACCCATAATAACCCACAAATCAAACAAATATAGTATATCACCATTCATCAAAGAAAAGATTAAGGCAAAGAGAAAAAAAAGAAAAAAATGGCAATCAACAAGATCACCCTTTGATAAAACAATCCTTAACAAACTAACCAAGGAATTAAAGGATCTTTTGAAAAAGTACAAACAGGATTAACTGAAAAGTTATCTTGAAAACCTTGATTCAACCAAGACAACAAACTACTCATTATGGAAAGCCACAAGAAAAATTAACAATGCTATTATACATCAACCGCCAATCCAAAAATCTGACTTAACGTGGGCCAGAAATCATAACGAAAAGGCTCAAGTATTAGCTGATCATTTTTACAGAACTTTCTCTAATGAAATGGACAAACAAAATATTACTCTGCCAAATATCATTTTATCCACAAACTGCCACATCAAAAACGTTTCTCTACATGAAGTTAAAACTACTATTAAAACAAGAATTGATGCTAAAAAATCCCCTGGCTATGACAGAGTAACGGGCAAACTATTTAAAGAACTACCAATGAAGGGACTTACCTACATAAGAAATATCCTTAACGTTACAATAGCAATGAAATATTATCCTAAAGTATGGAAAGTTGCAGAAATAATCGCTATTGCAAAGCCTGACGCCACAAGGGCCACTTCATACAGGCCAATAAGTCTATTACCACTTTTATCTAAATTATTCGAAAAACTTATTTTTGATCGACTAGAACCAATACTTATAGAACGAAATCTTATACCAGCGCATCAGTTTGGTTTTAGACCCATGGACTCAACGATCCAACAAATACATAGAGTAACAAACAAAATCTCATCTGAAATTAATAAGAAAGATTTTTGCGTGGCCACATATCTTGATGTAGCGAAAGTGTTTGACAGTGTGTGGCATGCTGGCCTACTTTATAAATTGGAAAAAAATCTACCAATGGACTTTTTTCTTATTCTAAAAAGTTATTTAACTGACAGGCACTTTTATGTTAAATATAAAGATGAATGCTCAAGCATAATTAAAATGGAAGCGGGAGTTCCGCAAGGTAGTGTCCTTGGCCCTATCCTATACCTTCTGTACACAGCAGACATTCCTACTCCAACAAGAAATACAGATATGATTACAACATTTGCAGACGACACTATCCTTTTGTCATCAAATAAAGATATAACTTTGGCCATATCAAACCTTCAACATTTGCTGGACAATACTCTAAACTGGTTTAAAACCTGGGGTATTTTAGTAAATAGTGAAAAAACAGTACAAGTGACTTACACTAATAGGAAGATAAGTGATCATCAAGCAATTACGATAAACAACACTCCGATTCAAAATGATAATAAAGCTAAATATCTTGGCATGATAATTGACTCTAAATTAATCTGGAAAGATCATATCATCCGTAAAAAGAACGAAGTAAAGTACAAATTTGGACAACTTTACTGGCTCTTAGGAAAGGATTCAACTTTATCCTTACAAAACAAATTGCTTATTTACAAAACAATAATAGCTCCTATTTGGAAATATGGCGCAGAGCTCTGGGGTACTGCAAGCAACTCCAATATAAAAATCATCCAACGAGTTCAATAAAAAATACTGAGAACTATTATAAACGCCGAATGGTACATATCCAATGAAAATATACATCGTGATCTCAACGTCAGCACAGTCCAAGAAGTCATAAGGAATTCCAGCTTAAAACATACATTGAAACTTACATCTCATTCTAACAATGAAATTAGACAACTACCCTATAACGAGCTCTCAGGTTCAAGAAGACTTAAGCGATGCACTCCATCGGAGCTATTTGTCCGATTCTTATAATTGATAATTTGGCAAAATGTATTTTATATAATTTAATTTAAATGTTTACTAACACTAAATATAAGTTATCTTAAGTGTTGATTTAAGTTAATTAATACCCAAACCTCAAAACTAATTACTAATTGTCCTATAGACAGGTGTAAATAAAATGGGATGTTAAATAAAGGATTATTTTCTGTGGGGAGCCATTTAGTCAAACGATCTAGAGACGAGTGAAGCGTTGAAACATGAAATCGAAGTTGCAGCCCGTTAAGTGGGAGACTTTTCACCTTTTTGCCCCTCCCCGTAGGAGAAGGTACCTATGCACCAAATTTCAACTTACCAGCTCCAGCAGTTTTGGAGGATTTTCCAAAAATTACGTCTTTACTGTAATCTTCACGGGAGAAGGAGTCCGCATACTAAATTTCAACTTCCTAGTTACACCGGTTTTACAGGCCGTTAATGGGGAGACTATATCGATGAGTTGGCATATACTCCAAGAAAAGCATGTTTTAAATTTCAGCTTTCTGGCTAAAGAGGTTTGGGCAGGCCGTGAAATGGGAGTTTTTCCTTGTTTTGCTCTTCCCAGAAGGAATTTCCAAGATCCCCGTCTTAGCAAATGTCTACGCCGGAGGAGGAATCTACTTGCCAAATTTCGGCGTCCTACCTACATTTTCACATTTACACCTTTTGACATTTGCACATCAAACAATCAAACTTGCACTTTTGCCAATTTTTCACAATTTCACATTTTCGAATTAGCGCATTTTGAAATTTTCACTTTTGCAAATTTGCATATATGCATATATGCACATTTGCACTTTTTCAAATTTGCTCTAACTCTAGCGGTTTTGTCAGGCCGTCAAAGTGAAGAATTTTACCCTTTAATGCCTCAACCCGTTGGATTTTCCAAAAATAACGTTTTTTGCGGTTATCTACTCTGGAGAAGGACCTTGTATTCCAAATTTCAACTTCCTAGGTCCAACGGTTTGGGCAGGTCGTAAAGGGGGAGACTGTTCGCCCTTTAACCACGATTTTTACGTAAGGCATGTTTCAAATTTCATGTTTCTTGGTAAAGGGGTATGGACAGGTCGTGAAAGTAGAGCTTTCCCCCTTTTTGCTCCTCCCCGAAGGAATTTCCAAGATTCGCGTCTTAGCGGATACCTAAGCCAGAGGAGGAACCTACATACTAAACTTCAGCCTCCTACCGTTTGTGGTTTGGGCTGGGCGACGTTGAAAGGGTGAGTGAGTCAGTCAGTCAGTAAAGCTATTTCTTTATATATAGAGATTATAAAAATCAACAAAATGTCTATGCTGTAAATGTGTATTTATAAACAAATATTTATAAATTGTGAGCCTTTATGAAGTTTAGCGAAAATAAAACAAATATGCCGCATGTTGGAAATTGACAAAAAAAAATTTCTATTTTATTTACTATTTGTATATGCATATAACAAAGTTTATAAATTATTTTAAGAATCAGTTAAGAATTTAAATGCTTTAAATATTGCTTGTATTGTGCTTTATTTTAAGTTGTTTTTTACAGTCAATTATTTTAAATATAATTTAAATATTTGGTCAAATTTACAATTTTCCTCTGTAGATTTTTATAAAATCTAAATTTCGCCCATGGATTTTAACGAAAAGTTAAGCCACATTTATTTGGAGCTAAGCTCTGTCCTTACATAATCTTTTTTCTTATTTCAAGAAAATTCTACAAATTTCTAAGCTTCTAAATAAAAAAGGATTAGAGAAAAAACATTGAAAGCCAAAAAATCAAGATTAAATATACAAAACTAAAATTATAAAAATGTAAAAGTTTTCATGGCTTTGTTTAAACTTGAATTTAGCGCTTAAACACAAGTGTTATTATTATTATTATGTTGTTTGAACTTGAATTGAACTGTGATTCAATGCTTGTATATTCTCACTGTAATGTTCGGTTTGAATTCCAGTGTCCGTTTTGCTGGATAAGTCTATTGAAAGTGTAATTATAAATCAAGGCTTGAAATTGGAAAACATGACTTGAATAACACTTAATTTTAGCTTTAATTCCAGCAAAAATGCTTATTGGGAATATTCAGGACTAAATTTTCAGCATATATATTAACTAAAATATAATCTGTCTACAAATTTTTGGAGTTTTACAGTTTACTAATATTCAGCAAAAAATTTTATTAGTTTTAGCAAGGATTTTTTTATTTACAATATTTCAGTATGAAAAGTTTTTATTTTAATTAAAAAAAATTTTTTAGTTCAAATATTAAATATTGTTATTTAAAAATTTTATTACCAAATTTAAAATTCTGTGGCCTTTTGACACTAAACTAAATGTCAGCACAACTTTTGCTGAACTTACTAATTTTCAGTAAATTCAGTTCGCTGATTTTCAACAACATGATTTTGTTAAATTAACAATTTTCTGCAATTTTACTGACTCAACAACATTTTTGCTGACTTCACTAAATTTTTTTTTGGGCATGATTGCTTTTCGTAGTTATTATGTAATGGAATATATGTCCAAATTGGAACGATATTTTTAAAAAAATTTATCGATTTTTAACATTTTCATTAATCAATGAAATCGAATTCTTGAATCAATATCAATAATTCAAAAAATGCAAATAATTTCATTACAATTGATATCAATGCAATTTTAAAGAAATTAGTCTACTTACTTATAGAAGCATTAATCGAAATAAATATTTCTGTATTTCTGAATATACACGGAATTTAAAAAAAATAATTCGTTATAAGGTAAAATCGTGTAAATCGATGAATAGGTGTAGTGAATTTCAATTAGGCCAAAAGTACAAAAATATTTAAACCACAACATTTGTTTTTGGTTGTGCAGTCAAATCCGCAAAGATTACTTTATGCTGTCATGAGGTTCCCCAACACATTTCAAAACTCTGTGCAGCCTAACAAATTTACTTACAGAAAAGGCGCTCACACAGACTGAGTTTGCATAGACATTTGTCTTGGCGCCTATTTTACCTTGACTTGTACAAATATGCGTTAGGAATTTTTAAGGGCTTTTGTGCTATTTTCAAATATTTCGAATTGTTTAATATTTCAAATGCCATTTATTTAACCAGTTTATTCTTCATCATCTGCAGCAGCAGCAGTAGCATCATTCTATATTTGAGGTTGATGGTGGTATTAGTGGTCTTGTTACAAAATTGGCTCTTGCTACACAATGTAAAGGTTGTGGGTAGAAAGCGGAGTACTAGGTAAAGCTGCTACCATAGATTTAGTAATATGTCTGACATCCTTTTAAATTTTGTTTAAACCATTTCATGGCGCGGTTAACTTTTCCATAACGTTTATGTCCTCTATAGTTGCTATTATTGCCTTCTGTTTATTATGAACAATATTTTTAGTCTAGGCCTGTATACCACATTGTCTGCATCTTTGTTGTTGCTGTCGGTGATATTGTTATAGTTAGTAGTTACGTGTTTACTACCGCTCATATTGTTGTTGCGACCGGCATCTGGCCTTGCATTGATACATGTACAATAAGATGCTGCAGAATATTAAGTGAGCATAGTTTGCATACATACGTGGTAACATCACTCTTAAGACATCCCTGCTTACCGGGCTTAAAACAAAAATGAATACTCTTCATATAAAAATTTGCTAATGTCATTCACTTCCAGTCTAAACCTTATTGCTTCTTTGTTTCAGGATGTTGTCCTAGTTTGTTTTTGGCTTTAAAAAAAGAAAAAGCTATAACTAAAATAGTGAAACTTCACTTCTATTTAGATTAGCTCAATATTTGTTGATAAGCTAATGAATCTCAAAGATTACATTTACAAATATAAATATATGCACGAACATACATGCAATATGTACGTTATTAGTTGATATGTACTTTAATTAGCATTGCATGGACATTGTAATAAAATTATTTTCATTGCTTTTCTGGAATTAAGTTTGTGAAATCTTCAATCAATAGCAATTATAACTCTATAAATTAAATTACAGTTGACAAATAAGCTTTTCGAATGCACTAAAAGAATTATCCTTCATATTATTGTATCGTACTATCAGAAACAGAGTTGTTAAAATTTTATTTAAAAAAAAGATACAACAATAGAATTTTGTACCTAGTTTAGTGTTCTACAGGTTGGTTGAAAAGTTCCTGCGCCCACCAAGAGATGGCACTGCTAGCTCCAAACTTTTTTTTCTCAAGTTAGTATAACTGTCCTGAGAACACATGCAAAGCTGCAAGTCATTCTGTCAATTCTTTCTTTGTTTACAAGCCATTTAAAGTTGACGTGTCATTGATTTTTTTTAATATGGAAAAAATTGAATATCGTGCAGTCATAAGATTCTTTGTTTTGAAGGGTTTAAAAGCAAAGGAAATTTATGAACAATTGTTAGAAGTGTATAAGGAGTCCTCACCTTCAAAACTCAGCGTTGAATTTTAGGCTGGTGAATTTAAACGTGGTCGTACCAGCCTTAAAGGATGGGATTAAATTATTGGAACATTATTGGAACAAGTGTATTGAGCTTCTAGGAGATTATATTGAATAAAAAAATATATTTCGTAACAAAAACAGTATTCTCTCATTTCGAGCGCAGGAACTTTTCAACCAACCTGTATGTTTAAGAGTGTTAAAAAAACAACAACAGAAAAACTTATAGTTAAAAAAATAAGAGGCACTCTGTTTAAAAAAAAATGCTTCTTTCAAAAAATTAATTTGTTTAAATTTTTTTAAAGAATATAAAACTGAATTTTTAAATGGATAAAAAAATTCAGTTGGCACTTTATTTTTCTGTGTTCATATTTTACACTTTGGGTTGGTTCTTACCACGTTCATGACAAAAATGAAAAACATACTCTATTACTGAATGAGCCCAAAATCCAATAAACACGAATTTTAAATTTAAGGAATTGCGTAGAAATTTTCAAATACCAGATTTATCGTCTGTCTTTAACGGATTTGGCTGGACAATGTTAAGTCAGTGAGTGAGTCAGACAGGATTCTTCTAGCCGAAGAGGACCTCCCCGTTGGTATTGTTCAGGAACCCTGAGTCAATATCAATATCTCTATTTGTTTTCTACTTTCCGACAAAATTTGTCGCCGGAATGTCCAAATAAAAAAAAAAAAAAATCTTATAACAGCAACGAAATAAATCTCCACCTTTTGCACTGCGAATTGATCCGAAACCAATTTCAATAATTTACTAAACTGGTTAAACTATTTCCATGTTTGGAAAACTTTTCGTTTTTTATAACTGACAAATAAAATTTTCTATCAAAATTTTATTAAATATAATCCAAAATTTTATTACATATAATCCATACCTACCTGGGCAAACTTTTTTATACTTTCCCTAAGGGTGGGTGAGAATTGGCTAAATAAAATCTAAAATAAATTCAGGGTTCTAAATTTCTTTGAAATTTAAAAATATTTTCAAATATATTTCAAAACAATTTAAAATTTTTTAGTAATTTTGTCTTTAGTTTAAATTTATTTAGCCACCTTGCACAGAGCTTAAACATATAAAGTTACTTCCCACTTGACATCGAGTCAAACTGAATAAAACTCAAAATTTGAAACCCAGCAAAATAAGAGCTGAGGAAGAAGTAGTTAAACACTACATCTACTGAACACGAAGTTGTGAAAATTTCGGTGAATCATTAATGATTTTAACATTGGCGTGTCATTGGGAGGAAGTAGTTTGTTTCGGTGCTATGAAAAGTCGATAAGCAGACGGACTTTTTCATTAGTTTACGGAAGTTGTTAAATATAGGGACTACAAAATAAATATAGGGAGTGGCTTTTTTATGAGTTAAAAATGTGATTTTGAACACGCCAAGAATTATTATTGCGACAGGACAAAGTGAATAACACTGGTATGCAAAATATGTTTCCAATAAGGCATTTAATCACTGCAGGAATTAACCATTTATGGACCAACTAAATATTTTTTTTTTTACTAGTGGGGGTTAATATCAACATTTTGGAAGTTGTTTAAAATGACTTCTTACAAATCGAAAAAATTGCACTATCAACTTCTTTGGATGTTCTGAAAAAGAGATTCGTAAAGAATAACATCCATTTTATTTTGCTGGGAATGATTATTTATTCTAAGAAAGTGGCTGCCACAAAATAAACAATTTCGTATTTGTCCCACAAATCGCGAAATCGTTAAGAAACAGCCATCGAACGCGTGGGTCGAACACTCCCTGAGACAACAGACGGACTACGAATTTTCTGCAAATCATTCGTATAATAGGTCCCCAAAAACTTACCATCGCATTCTTTGATAAGTGATAACTCTTACTACCTTACAATTTTTGTGAAGTTTTAGACCAGTTTGGCATTGAAATGATCCGCAGTACTACTCCGGAAGAAATTTCTTTAAACACAAGTGCCCTAGAGCGTAAATTAAACCGATGTCCCTGTCTATCATAAGCCCTTTCCAGATTTCTTCCCTAAGTAATTATATTCCTGTATCATTTGGTAATATGGCAATACTAAAATCACCTACCACGTGAACGGTTTAAAAGTCAATATCAAGTGATGGGTCTGAAAGTACCAGTTCTGTAGTAGGTGAAAACAGGATCGGTTTCTTAAGTACCTATCACGTTATCGGTGGTCTGTGTTATGTGAAAACAGTACCGGTTCTCAAAAAACTTACCACATGCTCGTTTCAAAAGTCTCTTTCACGTGATGAGTTTAAAAGTACAGGTTCTGTAATATGTTCATTTGAGTTAGCAATTGACCCCCTTCTAGGACAAGACCATGTTAAAGTGACCGGTAATTTTCTAATAAAAAAATCAGTCCCGTGATCGGTCCCTATCACTATGAACCCGTCACTTGACGTGCCCTGGAATAGGTCCTTTTCCCTCAGGATGTGTACTTACCTTTTATTTATTTCAAATGATTTTTGTTATTTATTTAAATTTAGTTTAAACAATTGATACATCAGTAAAAAAAAAGAATAATCAAACAATTAGAAATAAATGTAAAAATTTTAACTACCAATTTCTTAAAAATAACTGATTTTTTATTTACTTAAAACTGTTTCCATTATGAAGTTCTTGTAATTTGAATTATAATAATTTTGTATATAAGCAAACAATTTAAATAAAAAAAAATGGAATTTTTTGAAACAGACGGCAAACAAAATTTAAATTTTTAATAACTGTAACGGAAAAATATTTCCGTTTTGAGCACAAAAAAAATGAAACTTAAAAAAATCAATAAAATATAAAAAACCGTTTTGAACAAATGTATAAAAATTTTAAAACAAATATGTATATCTTTAAAAATAAATGTATGTTCCTTTATTTTTAAATTAACTGAAACATTTCTTATTAAACTGCAAGCAGTAAATTACATAATATTCTGAGTGTGTGGACTCGTGAGATGATGTTCTCATGGAACACGCAATAGCACCCAAATGTGCATCCCAATCCTTTTGATCACTGGAGACAAAAGAATGAATCTTTGCCAACGTATTTCTGTTTACGCGCCAGATATGGGTGGAGACTTATTAACACTTAAAAAAATCAACCTTCAAGGTTGTTGTCACTTTATTAATTAATTCTTTCTTATCAATATTACAATTATTTATACTAAAAGAAATGCAGATTAAGCTTTAAAATAATAAGTGCAAAAAAAATACAGAACAAATTTGTAAAATGCTGGTTAAACTAAATTGTTATTTTTATGTTGGCTTATGCGGAAGATCATATTGCAAAATATTAATTGGATTAACAAAAAAAATATTAATAATTCAACTAAATAATTTCTTATGTCTAGAGCGTTGACTTTTGTGTTGTTGTTTTTACATTTAAGCCAACCTAGGTGGTTTTGCTGGTGGAGTTGTTGTTGTAGATGATATTATGGGGGTTTCCATAACTCGCTCAATGCATTGGCTTGAGGAGAGTACACCGCTGCCAATCGTTGTCTAATGGCATAACTTCTTAAAAACTCCTTGAAATTCCGATATCGCCATCATCGCAAAACACTTCTCCTGGAACCCCTAAAAGTGTAAAAATATCTGATTTCTAAATCCCTACAACGCTAAAACTGGTTGCCTATCTAAGAGCCTTCAGAAAAACAAACTTAAAAAACTGGTCAACTGCCATGAGGATAAAACGATTCCCTATGCAACTTCGGGGATAAGGACTAAAGAAGTCCACGTAAAGATGTTTAAAATGTTTTTCCGATTGTAGGGTTCTTTTCATAGAAGGACGGAGGGCATTATTGGGAGCCTTCGTCATCTTACACACCTCATACGCATAAACAAACTCTCGGACTAGGCGAGCCATCTTTTTCCAAAAATACAATTTTTGCAAGCATTTCAAAGTTTTATAAAAACCATCATGCCCACACATAGGGGAATCAGAAGCCTGAGAAATTAAATTATGAATAAGAGTACCAGGAACCCAAATCTTCCAAGTGGAGTCATAATTTAATAACGACGATCTATTAAATGCCGTACATTTATAAATTATACCTTCATTTACCTTCACGTCTGCTATCAAAATTGAACCTTTCAACAAAATGCCTAAACTTTTCGGCGCTAAGAATAGCCGTTAAACCTTCTAGCTCTGTGATGGCATAATTTTTTTGAGCTCAATTTAACTTTTTGGACATAAAAGCCATAACTCTCTCGTTAATCGATTTGTAGTGGGATCCATAACTTTTTAACGACAAAATTCGGTAGATACATTGTCAACATTTGATAATTAACAACGAAATTCGTTAAAAGTAATTGTCTAACTTTTTTCTACCGAAACTTGTAGTTAAAAAAATTCGTTAACTACAGAAATTTTTTTGAGTTTAAGTTTACGATTTTTGTCGGTACTTTAAAAAATTTCAAAGCACATAAATTGCAAAATAACACATATTGTCGGTATCTCATATCAATTATTTTAAAAAATACATAATAACTTTTTCGGTCGCTCTACCGACAATTATCGTTATTAAACGAAGTCGGTAAAATCGTTAAAAAAAAGTTAGAGAATTGCACTACTGGTAAAGACCTGAACCTAGTCCTAATTTACTAGCATCACTTGAATCACGATCACGAAGGGTCTGTTATAATCTGGATGTCCATACTTTATTTATACCCGGTTAGACGGGTAGACCGTAAAAACTTTTCACCGCTAATCCATGCGGCTCTATAGGGAAATGATATTTAAAGTTTATAAAAGGGTTAAAGTCCATATAGTTTTTTAATTTATATCAAAAATTGTGAAAAATTATTTATTTTAAGTTTGTTGTTTTTGAATAAATGAAGCTTACTTAAGCTTTTTTTAACATTTTCAATTTATGTATTTCAAAAACAATTTCACGTTTTTTTTCCAAATTTTATGTAAAGTAGATGGGTTAACTTCTTTGTGAGTTATTGGAATTTTTTATAGAAGATGGCAACTTTCCCGAGGTTTTCACGATCATTAGCTTTAACCATTGTTCTTTTCCACCTGACTAGTAATATTTGATCCTATTTTTTAATTCTTAACTCATATATGTTCATATTTCATTGACTGATTTATTAATCAAAGAATTTGAAACTGATTTTCTTTTTGAAGTGTATTATTAAAATAATGATATTTGAGGTAATGATGCAAAAATGTGGGTTACACCATAATCTATAACATATCAAAAAATGGTATTGATATATTTTCCCTTATTAAATGGCGACCAAAAGTGTTCTGTATTTTACTCAGCAGTTAGGCTAAATTGAAAAACTTAAATGCAATTATTTCGAAATCGCTTTTTTTGAGTTATGCCGGACTTCTCAAAAATGAGCGATATGATCTAAAATATATGGTTATATATAACCATGTCCTAAATTTTCGTATCCAAACAGAAAAAGAAAGAAGTTAGCAGTAAAAACTGTCGACAAGAATTCCTGCAAGAGCAAACAAATATTTCTTATTTATTTATTTTTTTATTTAACTTTTGTAACTTTACTTCATCCAACAAAATATTCTTTAGGGCTCAATCACCTGTGATTGAGTTTTTGTAAATACTCAGAACAGCGGATGCTTGTTGAATATACAGTTTTTCTAAATCCATATTTATGTTAGTGTTGAGTTAAATTATAGTAGTTTTAATTTTATTGTAAGCATTGTGTCAACCACCACCACACATTTAGAATAATTGATTTGAATAATTGATTCAATGATTAGCCACCACTGAAATATCTGTAATTTGTAAACATCAATTTAAAATAAATACGAATAAAACAAAAAACACCAACGGAATAATAATGTTTTACTATGCATGTGTGTATTAGAGTATTCAAAAACCAGAAACGAAAACCGGTCAACCGGTTTCTTTATTTTTAAAAACCGATCGGTTTCGAATATTTTGTAAATTCGAAGAAAACCGAAAACCGGTCTTTTTTGTTCGGTCAACCGGTTTTTTTAATTACATCACCAACTGGGTTACTTGGTCTCTTTTATTTTTTCGGAACACTTTTATAATCGTTTGTTTGGTTACGAAGATTTAGATGTAAGCCTGATAGATCCCGATGAAGACTTAACCTTGGATATTCCAAATTCAAATAGTTTAATTTCTGATCTAAATAACACAATAAACAGTATTCAAAATCTTAAAAAGAGACTGTACAAAATCATTCATCATTTTATGATGATTTCATATATCTTCATAAATGCGACAAAAGATCTGAAAAGTTGGGAAATTTATATAATTGTCTTTTGACTATTTGTCCAACATCTACTATTAGTGAAAGAGTATTTCCCCTTCTAGCTTTATCAAAAGCAAACAAAAAAAATCGTCTTAAAACGAAACTTTTAAATTGCATATTATTTCTAAAATATTATTTTAGAAGTGAAAAATGGATTTTCTTTTTACATATTTAAAATCTAATATTAAAAAAACTTTTTAATGCCAAAGATTTTAAACGTTCAAATTACTAACGTTCCTATTTTACAAACTTAATGATCTCTATTCAATCGATATGAATATAGTTTTATAATATTAATTTTTAAGATATTATATTAAAAAATATTAAAACCAATAAATAAAATTTTGAAATGAAATACAATAAAAAAATTAAGTTTAAATGAATATATATATATATATATATATACATATATATATATATATATATATATATATATATATATATATATATATATATATATATATATATATATATATATATATATTTGTTTTTCAAAGAATGTATGTTTTTATTTTTATTACTTTATATATTAAATTTCTTTTTTTTTGTTTGTTATAAAAACAATTAACAAATTATATAAGCTTTTTATTCA
The DNA here is from genome assembly GCA_949748255.1 of Eustalomyia histrio. Classification (NCBI taxonomy): domain Eukaryota; kingdom Metazoa; phylum Arthropoda; class Insecta; order Diptera; family Anthomyiidae; genus Eustalomyia; species Eustalomyia histrio. Next base: position 105,520,472 of record OX456525.1, on the reverse strand, counting down.
AATTAAAAAAAAAACCGAAAAAACCGGTCGACCGATTTTTTTTTGCAAAAACCGAAACCGAAACCGAAACCGAAACCGGTTTTTTAAAAATTCGATTTTTCGAAGAAAACCGAAACCGGTTTTTTCAAAAGGCCGGTTTTTTGAATACTCTAGTGTGTATGTATGTTAGAAATATACTAAACTAAAAAATTTGGATTATTTAATAATGAAATTAGCATATTATAATATTGTGTTTTTTGAACCACCCAAGTAAAAAAAGTTTTATTATAGTTATATTACAACATATTATCTTTAATAAATAATTATATCTCTCTTTATATATTATAATCATACTCGATTTTTCTTCCAACGGGGTTAGATTTATTTTTTTTTTTTTTTTTGTTAAAAAAATAGGGTTCTTTTATATTGCAAATAATAAACAAGAGTTGAAATTTATATAGCAACTCTTTAATTACACATTGAAATTACACTTCAATAGAGTTACACAATTAATTAAATTAATCACCAATTTTATTATGCCTAGTTATTGTCGTCTTCGCAATCTATCTCCAATTGAGTGCAAATCTGTTGCCATCTACGATTCTGTGGAAGGTTGAAGGCCCTACTGTATTGTTTTACTCTTTAGGGCTACCATATGGGGGTTTCTGTTTTCTCGGATAAATTAAAATTGATGAATAAAATATCCACAATAATATGTATAGTGCAACATTTGACAATATCCAATTATATATAGATCTAAGTACGACAGAATATGCCACAAGTAATTATATATTTTTATATACAATTGTATCTAATTCGATTTAATTATATCACATAAGAAATAATTTGATACATTTGGATGAGACAAAAATTTGGATATATTTGTATCAAATTACACCCTGAAAACAATATCAGTTGTGGCCACCGACTTTTTAGTCAATCGAATTCTTGCTGTTACGACCACTGACGATCGTCAAAAGAAAATTTACCAAAAGAGGATCGACGATATTATTTTTTATTTGTTATTCAAAACATTTTATGTTTTTAATTTAAAGTAATCTTAATTGTACAAACTGAACTAGTGATGTGTAAGCAATCACCTTTGAATGTAGGAACAATTTAATAAATTTGATAGACTGCACCAATTTTCCAGTGCATTCACTAAAACAATTGTTAATTCTACAATTACTAAACGAATTTTATTTTGTAAGTTGATTAGAAAAACCAATAACACTTTAAGTAAAATTTTAACTTTTCAAATGACACACGAAAACCCCGAAAAAAGTAAACTTAATTTTTGGTCGTGGAATCCGGTGGTATACCACGTTGTGAAAATATATTTAGATTTTAAGTTTGTTATTAATTTTTTGTCTATCCATTTATTAAATTATTATTATATAATTACACCGTGCTACGAAAAAAAATGCAAAAACTTGTGAAATGACCTAGTGTAGGTTGTAGGTCTAGCTGAGTGTATTATATAACCGGATTTATAAGTTGCAATATACCCTCAAAATTTCGAGATATGGGGAAAAGAGAATTTTTTTGGACTGGCGTACTTAAACTTCTAACTCAGTCATTTTTTAACCAATTTCGGTCATCGGCATTATTTAGAAATGAACGTGCTCTTTCCAAATATATATATTCCGTATACTATAAATATAAACATGTAGAGATTTTTTTTTTTAATTTTTTCATTTTCTACGAATTTCCTTTTAAAACAACAATAATCTCAAAGTCAGTGTCCTTCTGAGTAAAACAAGCTTTTATTTGTGTAAATCGGTTAAAAAACAAGTAAAAAAGGGCTAAATTCGGCTGTGCCGAATCTTTGAATACCCTCCACCAAAGGGGATGAAGATGATATACGTATATACTAAATTTTGCATGAACTGTAATATGAATATGTTTTGTCAATTTATGTAACGAACTTTTGTTATTTAGTTTTAGCAAAGTTATTTACAGAGGTCTGCTCTGTTAGCAACTTTAACATTGTTCATTTTTACGTTAACTTAGTTATCATAGTATGTAAGACAATAAATGTAATCGAACAATAAGAAGACTTAATAACATTTTTACTTACTTAACAGAAAAAAAAAAAAATAGATACAGAAAAATTGTACAAATTTGTATGGAAAATTTAGAGGTACCTTCACATTTTCACTCATAACTTTTGAACCGCTTGACCAATTTTGCTCATTTTAAATACCAAACTGCTCGGGAGGATGTTCAATAATCTGGGTAAAAATAGGCACCCCCGCTTGCGTCTTCGCGTCGTGATCGCCATATCAACAGACAGACAGACGGACATCGCTAAATCGACTTAAAATTGCATAAGGATCACGAATATATATACTTTATGGGGTCTTAAACCTATATTTTGACATATTACAAACGGAATGATAAACTGATATATACCCTCACCATATATGGTGGAGGGTATAAAAATGATAATGTTATAGTACTTTTTCTAAACAACGAAAACCCGATTTCGATTATATGATTCAAACAAAAGAAATAATTTAAATTACGAACTATTTTTTTTTTTTAATTACGTTTATTTTTTAAAAATGTTTACTTAATCTACTACGTTTGTAAGACAAATCATCAGTTTCACGTTTTATCGACCAGCAGTAATTCGTTAGCATTCTGGTCTGACTTTTTCCTTCGAACCGCTTTTCCATTGTTAATAGCTCTTGGTGGATGCGTTCGTCTTGCTCGTCACTAAATTGACCCAGATTTGCTGGGAAGAATTCCAAGTGAAAATGCAAAAAATGTGGTTTGATTGACATTCTGCATCCCATTTCTCCATACGCCTATAGATATTCATTAACAACATCAGTGTAGTCAGCACTTCTTTTGTTACCCAAAAAATGTTTAGATAAAGATATAAAATTCTTCCATGCTCTTTTTTCAACTTCATTTAATTTTTTAGGAAAGTCTTCATCTAGAAACATTTTTCGGATTTGTGGTCCAACAAAAATACCTGCAAATCAACACATAAAACAATTAGGTGTAAATACTCTTTGTCTCGTGAATGTCTCAAAATATCTTGTACCTTCTTTTATTTTGGCATCACTTAGTTTTGAAAACACAGATTTTAAGTGTGAAAAAGCCTCGCTGTCTTTGTCTAGTTGTTTAACGAATTGCTTCATATAATCTAGCTTTAAATGAAACAGCGGCAAAATGATCTTCTCGGCGCGGACCAGTGGGATGTTAACCCTTCGTCAGGCACATATTTTGAGCCCTTAGTTCTGGCACATGGTGTCTGGCCAGACCCCTATACATTTACATGCATTTGTATGGAAATAAGGGCTGTTTGTCGTTAAATTTTTTATTAAGATAGGAAAATATTTGTTATATTTTGTGTTTCTTTTTCTTTTTACTATGTTATTAGCTACCTGAGGAAGAAAAAATAGACCTGAAAAATTCTTTGGAATGAAAAGGGCAACAATTTTTTTGTTCTATATATATTTCTCTTTATTATGGGTAAAGTAATAAATGTTTATGACAAAATAGAAAATTAGTATGAAGAATACATTGATTTTTTTATTCAGAATTTTGCGGAAGGCAACAAAAACATAAATAATCTACTTTTGAATGTTGCTGACAAACAGGATTGTTGCATTTGCAGCAAAAAAAGCGTGTCTTAGGGTGTATTTTGTCACCTTGCTGCATGCAAATTCTGCAATCTTTTTTGGCAGCTAGTGTGTCTGGACCACTGCGTGAAGCCACATTACGGTTTGCTATATTGAGAGGTCTCCCAAAGTACGCTTCAAATGCTATACGAGTTGTTGGTTGAGCCACAATGTGCGAATTATTGATGCGATTTTCAACGTTGGCCAGTACCAATTGCTTTGCAAGTTTATATAAAAATATGCGTCTTCTTTCTTTTCTTGTATTTTCATCATTTAGCTTACATATAATGTAACTTGCCAATGCCATCACATCAATCATGTTGCAGAAAAACGCGTATGTCCAGCGTCTGGTCGACCGTTTTGTTGTGTAATGAGTTAGCATTTGATCCATCGTATCGACTCCGGCTTTAGTTGAATTATAAAATAAAATTGCTTCCGGTTTCATGGCTACGCCTTCAACATATTTCGTGTAATGCACGGTTGAAATTAAATTGACTGCCTTATTTTTTTTGGGCACGTAGCTGCAAAGTGCAACAAGATTTTCATGAAAACCAAACACACTTGAAAGAATTGGTCGGCTGGTGCTCTTCATAACTTCCTTAGGAAGACATCTTTTGTTTGCTCGAATGGTGCCAACAAATGCCAGTCCCATAGCAGCCAGTCGTTTAGCGCCGTTCAATGAGGTGAAAAAATTATCAGAAATAATTGTTCTGCCGCTGTTTGCGTAACAATTTGCGAAATACATTAGAACGTTTTCACCTTGATTTATCTCCCGATTGTCTCCTTCCTTTCCAGTGTATAGTTTTCCTTTCAATGGAAATTTGATCCCATAGCTTGCAGGTTTTGATGGGATATATTGGGTGAACTTTGTGCGCCCACGATACGGAAACAACTGCTCATCGATGATGATATTTTCATAAGGTTCATAATAATTTTGCAGATTTTCATTGAGAAAATTCCAAAGGTCCCGGATAGGAGCTGCTTTATCTGTTTGCTGTCGGAATGCCCGCGTACGACTATTATCGAAACGAATATATCTGGACAGAGTAATGAATCGTTTGTGCGATATAGCCGCATGGAATATGGGCAGCGAATCAGAACGCCATAATATACTGGAGTCTTGCATATTATTATGGCTGAGACCAGAAGCCAACAAAATCCCAATGAATGCATCTAGCTCAGAGCTTGTCAAATCAATCCATTTTCTTTGGGTAGACTCTGGATGTTCTTCATTCTATTTTCTAATTGATTCTCGCCCATGCCGATTTGTTTCATTAATGATGACGAACGTAATATTGGTTGAGAAAAATAGCTTGAATACCTCAACTGGATTGGTGAGCCTTGTTTTTGTACCAGATCGAAAACGCATGATATTATGCTGGCGCAAACGAGATACAGGGGGTTCAGTTTCGTTCCATTTAGTACCGTCTTTACCATAAAAACAGCCTGAGTCGACTTCATTTGCTGCTTCAGCATCATTTCTACTTTCTTCTTCTTCATCACTATAATAAAGTTCGTTAGGTTCGATTTCCAAATCATTTTCTATGTCTGATGCATCATCTTCTGGCACATAATCAGCAGTGTCGTCACCATTGTTTTCAAAAACATCATAATTTTCATCAGCTTCTACCTGACTTTGAAAATCATGCACTAATGCCTCTGACAATTGGGGTTGCAAATTCGCGCTAAGCAAGCGTGTATTATAAATAAATTCCAGTTCATCAGCCATAATATACTAACAACGCAACAAATCTACCTGCGTAAAATTATTCACAAGTTCAAAATTACCGCACAAAAACTAGATTACTTCTTCACTGTTCAACGTTCAATGAATAACTAACTCACAAACAAAATCAGAAGAAAGAAAGAAGCATAAAAGAATAAAGTAAATACAAATTTCCAACTCGTGCCATGTGCTTTGCCTATGCGTTCATGCAAAATGCATAGGGGTCTGGCCAGACACCATGTACCAAAAGTAAGGTGAAGATTTTTTATTTGGCTTTTTTGTCCTGTTCCAAGGACTTTTTTCAATTATTAATTTATACATCGAAAGCCAACAATATTTTGGGAGATTACCTGAAATTACAGCCATGTACCTAAAATAGAAGTATGCTAAATTGAAGCATGAAAATTAAATATGTCTGGCCAGAACCATGTGCCACTTCGAGGGTTAACAACATTTTTTCGCCTAGTTGAAATGATTTTCTTTGCATTTGTAATGGTCTATTCCATTTAAAAAGATAACAGGAAAACTTAGTGAAACCTTATTGCATTCCAAATAGAATTGTCAATACTTTTAAGTCAGAGACAATTTGCCATTGATATTTCTTGTAATTAATTAAACTTAGAACCTTTTCCAATGTTGCACATGTTTCTTTCAAATCAGTAGCATACACTATGGAACATGTGGTAACTGATTCTCGGTATGTAAAAGGACTACTTTCAAACCTTACAAATTCGTGAATAAATAATTTTGAATTTACAGATATGATCGACAAAATACTTACTTTTACATGAACCATCCAAGAATAACCGCCAATCTTCTGATCGATGGTTGTGCCTGAGACAAAAACTCATCCACATCCGTGCAATATACAAGCTTGTTGTTTATATTAACAACTTTAAAATTGTTGATAGAGTACTAAAATATACAGAGTGGATTTTCTTTATTTCTCCTTCGCACTTATGTCTTGTTTGTATCATACTATCTCTTTTTTATTACACTCGTATAATAACTCTGTAATTGACCTAAGTTCCTTAAGTTGGCTTTGGCATACGCCGAACTTGAGTAACAATCTAAAGTAAAAAACAAAAAAAAATTAATTTCTTTGTAAATTGAAACGTAAATAATAAAACAATAGCTAATTTTAATTGGGCTTTAACGACGATTCGTAACCAAAAATAAAAAAATAGTCTAAGGAATTCTAATATCTCTTAATTTGAAAAAGTACTATAACTTTGTCAATTTTCAACCAACTTACACGAATAAAAGCTTGTTTTGCCCAGAAGGACACTGACTTTAAGATTATTGTTGTTTAAAAGAATATTTTTTTAAAGTTCAAAAAGTTTTAAAAGATTGAAGAAAAGCTATCGAAAGCATTTTCGAAAAAATTTTCTAAGTACAATAGGTAAATGTCAAAGTTCAACACCCTCTAACTCGAAGAGTATTTGACCGATAGCGCTAAAATCTTGAGTCGTATAGGACTCAAGATGGTTCAAGTTTTATCCCAATCCCAATACATCGGTTTTAAAAGTTTGTACACTTTAGATAAAATCCCCCGAATATTCAACACAACACAAAATGTCTATTCTTATTAGAGTATTGAAAAAACCGGCCTTTTGAAAAAACCGGTTTCGGTTTTCTTCGAAAAATCGAATTTAAAAAAAACCGGTTTCGGTTTCGGTTTTTTCAGAAAAAACCGGTCAACCGGTTTTCTCGTTTTTTTTTTTAATTTGAATAAAAAGCTTATATAATTTGTTAATTATGTAAAAAAACAAAAATTTAATATATAAAGTAATAAAAATAAAAAAATACATTCTTTGAAAAAAAAAATAATTTTTTTATTGTATTTCATTTCAACATTTCATTTATTAGTTTTAATATTTTTTAATATAAAATCTGTAAAATTAATATTATAAAACTATATTCGTATCAAATGAATAGAGATCATTAAGTTTGTAAATTGGGTAAAATAAGTACGTAGTAATTTGAACGTTTAAAACGCTTGGCATTAAATAAGTTTTTTTAATATTACATTTTAAATATGTAAAAAGAAAATCTATTTTTCAGTTCTAAAATAATATTTTAGAAATAATATGCAATTTAAATGTTTCGTTTTAAGACGATTTTTTTTGTTTGCTTTTAATAAAGCTAAAAGTGGAAAATACTCTTTCACTAATAGTAGATGTTGGACAAATAGTCAAAAGACAATTATATAAATTTTCCAACTTTTCTTTTGTCTTTCTTTTGTCGCATTTATCAAGATATATGAAATTATCATATAATGATGAATGATTTTGTAGTCTCTTTTTTAGGATTTTGAATACTGTTTATTGTGTTATTTAGATCAGAAATTAAACTATTTGAATTTGGAATATCCAAAGTTAAGTCTTCATCGGAATCTATCAGACTTACATCTAAATCTTCATAACCAAACAAACGATTATAAGTGTTCGGAAAAAATAAAAGAGACCAAGTAACCCAGTTGGTGATGTAATTAAAAAAACCGGTTAACCGAACAAAAAAGACCGGTTTTCGGTTTTCTTCGAATTTACAAAATATTCGAAACCGATCGGTTTTTAAAAATAAAGAAACCGGTTGACCGGTTTTCGGTTTCGGTTTTTGAATACTCTAATTCTTATTTAACTCATTAAATTTGCTATACAGAGATACGTTTACGTCTGGTTGATCCAGGCTTAATTACACTGCACAACAATTTCAAACTTTTTCCAAAATTACGGGGTTCCGACGACTGATTCTTGTTAAGGAGACCAAAAAAAATTAACGTGTGTCGGCGTTTTGATAGTGTCATACCGTTATCTACAAAGTTGCTGAGCATACCCTACACCTCAGATGTAAAGAAAACTAAGTTTTATATACCGATATGCTGCAAGAACAGGCCAGAGGTGGGAAACTTAAACCGCCTCTAAAATTAAATTCCGATGTAAACTATAAAAACGCCGACATACGTATATTTTTTGGTCTCCTTAACAAGAGTAAATGGTCGTAACCCCGTAATTTTTTTTTTTGTGTTGAACTGTGTTATGAGAGATGAGACTCATTTTTATCAGAACGTATGCGAACTATTTTATATGAGTTTTTATTGGCGGAAGTTGATGAATTGTGACTGGAGCGTATGTGGTTTCAACAAAACGACGCAATGCACTTACAGCTCGCGCGACAATGCATATTTTGGGGGATGTGTTTTCGGTTCGCATAATGTCTTGTTTTGGGGATTTTCAGTGGCCAGCTAGATCGCCCGATATAACCACTCCAGACTTTCTTCTTTGGGGTTTTGAAGTGACGGAAATATGTAAACAAACCCAGACTCTGGAAGCTCTTAAAGAGAGTATCCGACATGAGTGCGAGAACTTATCGCCCGAAGTTTCCTCCAGATCGATGCGGGAAAAAGTGCCCAAATGATCAGCAACAATGACCGATATAATCTTCAAAAATTAATTAAAAAAACTTAATTAATTGGGATTATTTCATTGGTATTGAAATTTCATTAGCATTAGTTGAGTAATGAGGCACTAGTACTCAAAAGCTATTTACAATTGATCAAAAATGTTTGAATTGCTTAACACAGGCTTTTTTAATTGATCCTTCGTGATCTCTCGCAGTGTATTGACACTCTAAAAAAGCAAAAAACTTCGCCCGTTTTGTGCTATCTCGTTTTATTTTTGAGGTGTTCTCTATTTTTAAAATGGCCGGTATCTCGAGATAAGGCAAAACGGACAAAATTAGTAGCCCGAGTAAATAAGTTTAAATATGTATAATCATATGTGGCCTTATATAATACATTAAATTACCATGTATTTTGTCATATATAACCATATCTGGTTATATATTAATCTTTATAAAATTGGTGGGTCGTTTTCGCTACAACGAGTCGATAGCCCTTGTTGCTAGTGCTCGGTTAGGGTATTAGGATATAATTTGTAATTATATGATTAATATAAATAAAAATATATAAAGAATATTATATCATATAAAATGGTATATATTACTATATATAATTATATATGGGTTACACAGGACTGTATATATACTTATATATTTCTTACACTGAACCTATCTAATATTTGAGATAAGATAATATATGGGCCATTATCAAAAATATTTTTTAATATGGTATGAGATATACTTATATATGGTAAAATATGTGCAAACAAATTTGAGTTATTGTTACATATAGTTCCATATCTAAAGTATTTTTGATATGGTAAAAGATATAATTTCATATATTTATATGTGGCCCCATGTCAATGGTTTCGAATCCCAGTCAGTGAGATAATTTTTTTTTGCTTTTAGTTTGTTTTTATTTCCTTATTTACATTTTTTTAAAAAAACTTTCAAATTTTAAATCGGAGCTATTAACAGATGGAAAGTTGTAAAAACTATGATTTTTAGGAACCGTGGGTAAAGTTTTTACAAATATAACACAATGATACGACAAATAAAGTCTAGTAAAGTCAGCAATTATTTATAGCAGTGTGTAACTGAGTGCTTACATCACGACAACTCCAGCACGCGCAGTTAGCATTGTTTTTTTTAGAATTTTAATTTTATTTTTTTATATGTTTTTTGGATCTTATCTGATACAGTTCGATCTGAAATTTTTCAAATTTATTTTGATATTACTTTATCCCCAAATATATTGCTGCATCTAATTTTATCTGCCATTTTTCGAATTAAATAAGATATTAAGGAATATAAAATTGGATTTGGTTAAATATTGTGATATATTAATTTTTTATTCGGGGGAGTATGAATATGAAATTATATTCTTTTAATTATTAGTTTTTAATTGATTAATAATCGATTGCATTAATTGCAATTTTAAGAACATTACCATTAATCAATGAAATTATACAACTAAAATCATTATCATTATTTCAAAAAGTGGGAATGAAAATAATTTCATTAAAATTGATATCAATACAATGCTAATGATATCATCAATTAATTAGTCTATTCAATTAAATAATCCCATGTATGGTCCAAATAAACACATAAAAAATAAAATTATTTCATTTAATTTTAAAGATATAGCAAAACAGCATCGGGTGAATGTTTGTGGGCCATCCTCTACAATATGTTGCTCCATAACTGATAAATTAAAACTTTGATCTATACTTCAAGATATTTCGTAGTACAACTACATACATCTAATACATCATAAAGAGTTTTGTTAGTTGTATTCTAAACTTTATGTAAATTTCACAATACCAACATTTGCCGTTTCCTTTTAGGATGATGAACGAATGACTATTAAACAATATGATGTGCAGAATAAAAAACCAGAAATCCACCAAATCAAAAAGCTGGTTTCAAAAACAAGTAGCGGAACTTTAAATACGTTTATTTTTACAAGGACTATGCAAATTTCAGGATGTATAGAGTTAAAGCATCAAGCCAATCATTAGACATGCTTTTAAATCTGTATATCCTGAAAGTTCCACAGTCCTTGCTAAAATTAACATATTAAATGTTTCGCTACTTGTTTTATAAACTGCAGTTTATGAAACTTGCTTTTTGGTTTTTTGGCTTTCTGGTTGGCTTTTGATTTTTTTTATTATGCACATCCTATTGTTAGACAGTTTTTGGTTAAATTTACTGTAGATGTAGTGCACACAACGAACACGACCTCACACTGAAAAATAAAGTGTATTTTGGTTGCGACAACCAATAAATTCGGTTAGCACAACCAAATGTGATTGCTGCATATTTTGGGTGTTGTCACCAATATTCAGTTGATTTAGGCAAGTTTTTGTGGAAAGCAATATACAGATGTACCAACCGAATTTCAGTTAAAAACTGACAAAAATTTGCTCTGTCTACTGGTAATAATAATGTTTACTTTAATGTTTACCTTCCAAACAAAGCAATGTTTGTATGCACAACATGACTGCAATAATGATTATGATGTCGAAGAATATTTTGAAGCTTTAAGGTGTTGTCAAAAGAAGCTACACAGAGAAAACAGATTCATTGTGACAATCGAGTTTCTTGCCAACCGAATGGTTTGGTTGGAGCCACCAATATATTTGTTTTTCGCTATTGAAAATAGATTAACGCAACAGAAATTTGGTTGAAACCAAATATTTAAATTGTATCAGGAATATATTTGTCTGCCACAACTAAATAACTCGGTTGCTGCAACCAAACTATTAAGTTGGCAAGAAATTTTGTTGTCACGATGAATATGTTTTCTCTGTGTAGAACAGTAGAACCACTCTTTTACTTCGTTGTTAATTCATTCATTGGATTATTAACGTAAACGGTTTTCGTTTTTGTTAAATTTTAGATTTATAATTTGTGTGAAATTTGAAAACTGTATAAGACGAAAAGACTTATTCTGGGGTTTAGTATGAACGTATTATAAGAAATAAATGATATTATTGTTCAGCTTAAAATTTGTCAAAATACAAAAAACAAAACATATAGAAAAACTTTAAATTTTTGTCAAGTTCGTATTAAAAATGGAAAATTTATGACTGTCAAAAGTCGATTTGGAATTTCACGTACTTCTTTAATTCGCGAGAAATGGAAATAAAAAATTCATATTTTTCTTATAAGGAAAATACCAAAAAATATCAGAAATTTTTTTTTATAAAAATGGTTTATTTTGATTAGTTTTAACAATAATTTCAAATCAACAAAAATCTCAGATTTACCTCTTTGCTGGACTGATAAAAAAATAAAGTTTTTATAATACGCAAAGCTCTTAATAGTTGTTTAAATTATAGGAATTCTACAATTTTCTAAAATTTTGTTTGAATTTATTTTTTTTAATTTTATGATCTTTTATTGCAGATTCCACCTAAAATTTTTTATTCAAACTAGAACCAAGCGAGGCTATCAGTTGAATTGGTACTTTTTGTAAATAGTTTTTCGACAAATAAAATTAATATAAAAATCAATAATCCAAATTCCATCGCGTTGCCTGTGTGAATTTTTTAAGGGTGACGAAAAAGTAATACCATGTCTTTTATTATTATATTTATGTGCTTAAAGCCCGTATGACATATGCTTGATTTCGTATTAAAAAAAAATGCTGAATTTTCTTGTGGGAAATTAATGTATAATAACTCAGTAACTGGCATATGAATGTCCGTAAGGCAGCACTCCGATTTAATTTACATTACTGTCAATATCAATTCAAACCTTTTTATATTTTCAATTGTATAAATCTTTCCCAGGATATCCCGGACCCAAAACCTTGGTATTCACAGATGTTTTTTATATGACAATTCTTATTAATTGAAAATTCGTCTTATATCAGATCGTCTTATTCGAGTTTTACTGTAAAAACAAGAACAGCTGAAAACAAGTAAAAAAGGGCTAAATTCGGCTGTGCCGAATCTTTGAATACCCTCCACCATAGGGGCTGAAGATGATATACGTATATACTAAATTTTGAATGAACTGTAATATGAATATGTTTTGTCAATTTATGTAACGAACTTTTGTTATTTAGTTTTAGTAATGTTATATATTTAGTTTTAGCAATGTTATTTACAGCGGTCTGCTCTGTTAGCGACTTTAACATAGTTCATTTTTACGTTAACTTAATTATCAGAATGTTATTAATCTCATAGTATGTATGTATGTATGTATGTATGTAAGACAATAAATGTAATCGAACAATAAGAAGACTTAATAACATTTTTACTTACTTAACAGAAAAAAATAGATACAGAAAAATTGTACAAATTTGTATGGAAAATTTAGAGGTACCTTCACATTTTCACTCATAACTTTTGAACCGCTTAACCGATTTTGCTCATTTTAAATACCAAACTGCTCGGGAGGATGTTCAATAATCTGGGTAAAAATAGGCACCCCCGCTTGCGTCTTCGCGTCGCGATCGCCATTTCAACAGACAGACGGACAGACAGACAGACAGACAGACAGACAGACGGACATCGCTAAATCGACTTAAAATTGCATAAGAATCACGAATATATATACCTTATGGGGTCTTAAATCTACCAAAGGGGATGAAGATGATATACGTATATACAAAATTTTGCATGAACTGTAATATGAATATGTTTTGTCAATTTATGTAACGAACTTTTGTTATTTAGTTTTAGCAATGTTATTTACAGAGGTCTGCTCTGTTAGCGACTTTAACATTGTTCATTTTTACGTTAACTTAGTTATCATAGTATGTAAGACAATAAATGTAATCGAACAATAAGAAGACTTAATAACATTTTTACTTACTTAACAGAAAAAAAAATAGATACAGAAAAATTGTACAAATTTGTATGGAAAATTTAGAGGTACCTTCACATTTTCACTCATAACTTTTGAACCGCTTGACCGATTTTGCTCATTTTAAATACCAAACTGTTCGGGAGGATGTTCAATAATCTGGGTAAAAATAGGCACCCCCGCTTCCGTCTTCGCGTCGTGATCGTGATTTCAACAGACAGACAGACAGACGGACATCGCTAAATCGACTAAAAATTGCATAAGGATCACGAATATATATACTTTATGGGGTCTTAAGCCTATATTTCGACATATTACAAACGGAATGACAAACTGATATATACCCTCACCATATATGGTGGAGGGTATAATAAGCGGCAAAATAACTAAGAACCATGTAGCATCATAAACAATTTTTTTCTCTCAACTTAAACCCCCTAACATGACAGCAAAGATGAAAACGACGACAACGACATAAATTGCTTAAAATAGTCTGGTGGTCATGAGATGACATGCAGTTAAAAATTTATTGCATCTTATAAACAACAGTTAAGTTAAATGTTCATGTTTTTGCTAGTAGTTTCCCACTAGCCTCTCTTCGATTATAATTTTAGTCTTCTTGTCGTTGTCTTTTAGATTTATTGTCAAGTAGTGGGGTAAACTGTTAATTTTTCTATTTCATTTTTTATTGCATTTTTTAAGACATAAAATTATGTTTTTAGTCAAAACAATTTCCATTAAAAAAAAATAGATAAAACCAGCAGGATTTTAAGAGACAAGACAATAAAACAATTTAATACCTGTTATTCAAAAATATTCGTGAAGCTCGGTTAGCCTATCGTAAATTAAACAGAAATAAGTGCTTAACTACAGTTAAGAATGTAAAATTTGAATAGAAATGAAGAAACTGATTTACTTTAGTTATTTAAGACAAATTACCCGTCATTATAAATTTAATATTTTTTTTTTTAAGGAAACAAACACTATGACACATTTGTTTTTATTAAATTTCCCTCAGAAACATTATCCACATTTGAACTAAAAAAACAAACAAACAAAAAAAATATGTATATAAATGAAAAGCGTATAAATCATCTGAAATATGTAAAAAAAGAAAGTAAAATACAGAAAGGAAAATTAAATTTTATGCATATAAAACATTAAAAAAGGAAACATTTTCAAGTCTCACAAATGCCTCAGGCATTGCCACCATCGCGCAAAGGGCGGATTAATTGAAATTTAGAAATAAAGTTTTTATAATAAATTTTGGTATAGGGTTAAAAGTAGATAAAATTTTGCATCACTAGCTGTCAAAATAAATGAACTAAGTTCTTTACTTTCTTTTCAGTGAGCGGTCAAAAAAAGAAAATTATTGCTGTTTTAAAAAAAAGTGAAAAATTTTTACAATTCATGTTATTAGTATTAAATCTATTAAAATTAAATTTTTAATAATGGAACCTTCAACATCAGGTATTAAAGTATATAGTAAAACTTTTTTTGTTTATAATAATTTTTTTAAAAAAGGTCCTAAATTGGGATAATTTCCGCACTTAATGGGCCACAAGTTTTAAGTTAGTAAGAGTTGGAATTAATTTTATGGATTTTAGAAAAGTATAGGACTATGCCCGGCCCTTTTTTATTTTCATTTTTGTGTAAAAACTCTGGTTGTGTTTTATTGAACAAGACCAGTAAATGTGTTTGTTTTTTTTTTTTAATATTGTCATTCTCTATATTTTTGGTATTTTATTATTCCTATTAAAAATGTGAAAAAAGATCAGAGGAAGACAAACAAATTGTTTTTAAGACAAAATAACGTACCAAAATGAGTTTCAAGAAAGAACTGGTTGGATTGTTGATGAGCCAAAACCCGGCTTTGGTAATTCAAATGACGGAAACACCGCCAGACGTTTATTTCAGTGCGCGGAAATTTCTGCTGAAATTACAAAAGTGGACTTAACACTAATAAAAAATGCATACAATACTAATTGTTGTTTCTTGTGGTCATGAGATTCAATTGGAAAATTTTCGTAAATTTGCTCACAATACCGCTAGATATTTTGTTGAAAAATATCCATGCTTTTGTATGCCTCCCACTTTGCATAAATTTTTTATTCACGGCCCGGAGATTTTACAGCATGCACTTTTACCAATAGGAGAATCATCAGAAGAGTCTCAAGAAGCAAGAAACAAAAATTTTAAAAATTATAAAGAGCACTTTGTTGGCAAATGCAGCCAGGAAAAGTGCAATGAAGATTTTTTCCCTCGGTTTCTTCTGACCCATTTATCTAGCATGAGCAAGAAATATGTCCAGAAAAAAATCTAATTTATCAACTTCGGAATTAAAGTTAGTTTTGCCAGATATTTCTCATGAAAATTATGATAAAGATGATGGTAATGAAGATGGTGATAAAGATGCTGATGATAATAACGATGCAGATAGTGATGATGATTATGTTGAAGAAGATTATAACAATGATGATGAAAAAGATTATAATAATGATGATAAAGATAATGATGGTAATGAAGATTATGATAATTGGGATATTTGTGATGAATTTGAAAATGCAGAATAATACAAATATTTTTTATTAAAAAGGTAAAACGAAAACAAAGATTCCTCAAAAAGTTTTAATTTTTTATTTTTTCAGATAATTTTTTACATTAACTGAATTTAGTGAAAGCAAAAACTGCATACAAATTTATACTAAACGAAATTCATATTATTAACTTATTCTTTAAATTTATTTTGATTTCAAAGTAACAGCGAAAATTGTGGATCATGTTTTTTCCGTAAAAAAACGCCAAAAATTTTTAATTTTTTATTTTTTCAGATAATTTTTTACATTAACTGAATTTAGTGAAAGCAAAAACTGCATACAAATTTATACTAAAAGAAATTCATATTATTAACTTATTCTTTAAATTTATTTTGATTTCAAAGTAACAGCGAAAATTGTGGATCATGTTTTTTCCGTAAAAAAACGCCAAAAAGGTTAAAAAAAATTTTCTTCCATTTTTTTAAAGCTGTGTTTTTATGTATTCATGATTATTCATTACTAAAAAATTATAATTTTCTCTTCTGTGACTTTTTTGAAAAAAATTCTACATATATAAAATTTTGTGAAAAACAAAAATTGGATTTTAAATTAAATTTATATTAGTATAAACACATATAATAAATTTATTATTTATGTTTTAATAGCACATTAAGTATGCTTTAATTTTCAATTTTATTAATGTGAACTAAGGTCTTTTTTTTCAAGAAACAATAATGCGCTTAAAGTGTTAAACAATTTTTTTTAAGTTTTTTTTTCTTTTCTAACATGATGTATTTGTATGTGCTTATAATAACTTACCAATAAAATATATAATATTTTAAAACTACGGCTTCTATGAATTAATATCCACTTCGCGTATCACCGAACCCACTGTGCATCGCATACAAATATTTAATGTTAATACACAGATATAGTGTAGGCGGAACTTTAACAAATAAATATAAAACTAAAGTAAAGTGAGAATCTTAAAGTGATAATAAAAATAATAAAAAAAAAATAATCCAAATATTGGAACTCACTTTTCGGATATTAAAAATTATCGAGCACGATCAATTTAAAGTTGTTCTTAGAGAATAAATTATTTACAATACATATTTGGTAGTTGTTAAATATCAAAAATGTAAGATTAAAGTTATTATTAACAACTTACAAATTAGTTATTTGTATCAATGTTAAGAGCCGTTTTAGAAAGAAAGTGCAGAGATGTTTGTCTCTCTTAGGAAACGTGGTGGTACTTTTACGAACAACCAAAAGAAATTCAATGATATTCTTTTGCTTACACGTTTTCCGAGATGCAAAGTGGCGGCGTCCTTAAGGTATTGTTACGGAAATTCGATTCATCAATTTTCAGTTACTTGTAGAAACATAAGTTGATCCAAACAATCGCACATCAAATTAGAACCAGCAATATAAGATTCAAATTTATCAGAAAAATGTCAGATCAAATTGTATCGGATTAGATCCAAGAATATAATATATACAGAAACTAGTTAAAATTGTTAATTAAATAATAGTTAATTGAAAAAAAAGTAAAAAAATATATAAATTCTAAAGGATTTTAACTCGGTCTGCTAGAGTTGTATTGAGTTAAGCACTCAGTCACACACTGCTATACATAATGGCTGAATTTTCTACACTTAACTTTTTGTATTGGGTATACAAGTTAATAATGTCGATTTGGACACCAGATAGTATAACTATCACATATATTTTGTGACAATAATAACAAATATAGTATTTTCAAGGGGAAACATCTGTCATTATAATTCAGTATTTGATAGACGCCAAACTGTAAACACACATTTTTTCAATCGTTATAATAATGTTGAATTTTGTGCCTAAAAAAGATTTTTTGTGGGGAAGTCTGATAACCTTTTTTCATTTAAAGAAAATGGCTGCTGAAAGTTATCGACAGATGCACCAACTCAAAAAACATGTGAACGACGGTTTGCTCGATTCAAAAGATTTCGACACAGAAGAAAAGGAGAGGCCTGGTCAGCCGAAAAAGTTTGAAGACGAGGAATTGGAAGCATTACTCGACAAAGATTTTTGTCAAACGCATTATCCAGCGCTTTCAAAATAAAGTTTTAAAAGATATGGTTAATGCTCCTTGGTATATTCGTAATAGCGACTTACATCGAAATTTGAAAATAAAAACTGTAAGAGAAGAAATTGAAAACTACGCAATTAAGCACAACAAAAGGCTGTAACGATTTGGTTCCCTTATTATTAGATTCTAATAACTTGACTAGAAGACTTAACCGTTTCAAACCACAAATCAACGCCGAAGCCGAATATCCACGGCGACAAGGTAATGCTCTGTATTAAGTGGGATCAGAAGGGTGCTTTGTTTTATGAGCTGTTGAAATCGGGCCAGACGATCACAGGGGAACTGTACCGAACACAATTAATTCGTTTGAAGAGAGCAATCAACGAAAAACCGCCAGAATAGTCGACAAGAGACACGAGGCCATAATCTTCCATCATGACAACGCTCGGCCACATATTGCAAGACCGGTAAAAAACTATTTGGAAAACAGTGGATGAGAAGTTTTGTCTCACCCGCCTAATAGCCCAGACCTTGCTCCTTCTGTAGTAGTGGCTAATGATGAAAAATACTTTAAATAATGTATCAATTCATTTTTTAAGCAACACAATCCTCAATATTAACTTGTATACCCAATATATAAATTTTAACAACTTATAGGACTTTTGAAAACAAAAATCATATACAGCAAAAGTCGTGGTACAAAAGCTATAATAAAGAATCTTTCCTAATTTATAAAAATATATGTAACAAAAGATATGACACTTATTATTTTTATTTAATGTGTTAACTTATATAATATAACAAATCAAAATATTATTTCACTTATTTAACTAAATAATAAATAAAAAAATTAAGGATCATGGTAGCTTAATATTTTTGCACAGCAAAAGTCATGGTACTCCTGAAAAAAATAACAAAACTTTATTAAAATTTTGTGATTTTTGAACTGGATTGCTTTACCTAGTATTAAGTAGGATATGCCTTAAGTCGTAGAACTTTAATCAACCATGTCGGCATTGAGGGCACAAGCTTTTTTGTGTAGTTTTCGTATATTTGACCCCATTCAGTCATTACTTCAGCTGGGCTTTACTGGGTATAGTGTGATTTCGTATGCGTTCTCCTAAATTATCCCACAAGTGATCAATAGGATTCAAATCGGGACTTTGAGGAGGGGTTTTTAGCATATGTGGTGTGTTATTTGCGATCCAAATATTAACGTCAGCTTGTGTATGCTTAGGATCATTGTCCTGTTCAAAATAATAACTATCTCGAATTTTCAGTTTTCAGCACTCTAATTGAGATTTTCTATCAGAATGTTCATGTAAACTGTTTTGTCCATTGTCTTCTCAGTGATCACAAAATTGCCAACACCAGCTGTAACGCAACCCCATACCATTACTCCAGCATCTCCATACATCAAAGCTTTATAATCTCCTTTGTATTTAGCTCGTCGCACTGTTTGCGCCACCAATTCACATCCGTTCGATCTACAAATGTTAAATTTCGATTTATCCGAGAAAATACTTTTTCCCAAGAGTCTTTTGCAAAGCCCGTTGCGAATCCATAAGCTTTTTTCTATTTGTTACGTGCAGCTTCTTGCGAGCAGTTTGAGCATTGTACAGAATGCACCGACGTACCGTGTTTGCAGAAACAGCTTCCCCAATGATTCCTTCAACTCCGAAGATATTTTACATAGGTGCACTTCTCAATCGGTATTTTTTAATAATGGCTTTAATTTTTCGTCCATCTTAATTATTGAGCTTTAGTGGATGGCCTGTTCGTAACTTATTTTCAATTCTTTTTCATCTTTCAAAAAGGTTTATAATTTTCTGGGGTACCCTGACTTATGCTGTGCTTAAATATGGAGTTATATTGGTCTATAAGTTTTATTTAGTTTAACAAGTGAAATATTTTTTGTATTTGCGATAGTATACATTTTAAGTTACGTAATTTTTGAGAAATTTGGGAAGATTGACTTTTGCTGTACACTGTAAGTTTGTACACTGTCGGACAAAATAAATTATAAAACAGTAAAAAAAAGTGTTATTTTTAGCAAAACTTAAACTGCTCAAATTTTATTAAATTCATTAGAAATACTAAACAGGCACCATTTATTAATCGCATAGATCTACAGATAAAACATTTTATATTTGTTTTGGCAAACCGCCCTTCTTCATTTAAAATAAAAACTGCCAATAATGATTGTTTTGGAAATTTGTCTATATATTAGGAAATATTAATCAGGTCTTTATGTAATGTAAAAATAAAAAAGCTTACTAAATTTCCATTTGAAAGGCATAGAAATATTTTTCTCTGGGTCGCAAGATTTAAATCTATAACGCATTAAACTTAGCAATAAAATCGTATTATTTTACCATACATAAAATATCACAATTTTGTTTTAAATACTGGTTTACTTTTTTATATTTTTTATAGTTTTATAAATTCAAAAAGTCTTAGAATTAATCAATGATTTTATTTTCGTTTTATCATTTCCATGTCCATTAATACTAACGATTTAGTCATTATATGCAAAATCATGAAATGTAATGCTTAATTAAATTGTCTATTGTTTTGAGTCCTACGACTCAGTAAAAATATTATTTATATTATCTAAAAGTTAATTTAATAAGCTGATCTCGCATATACATCATTTTTAAATCTGATCATTATTTTCTTATTCTGTAAACGAATTCCTCATTTAAAGTCAATTTTGGACGTTTTCATTTTAAACTTTACGCCCACTACAAAAAACGTCGGTATATTAAAACGAATATTACACTTTTAATCTATAGGCTTCTATAATTAATGAATGTTGCCATTTTGGTGTCTTAGATCAACATGACAAGTTTTAAAACAGTGTTTTTTATTTGCAATATAGAAAGAACTCGATTTATTGAAAAGGTAAATAAAGCAACGATTTTATTAAGGGTAAAATCGTAACAATTGGCGTCAGAAGTGTGATTGCAAAATAATAAGCAGTCATGAAATTGGAGGAGCTTAAGGTGGAACAGCTCAAGAAGGAATTGAGCAAGTTGGCGCTACCGACAGCAGGAAATAAGGTCGAATTACAAAAGAGGCTCATAGAGGAATTTGAGCGGCGTTACATTGACATTGCGACTTACGAATTTGATGAAAAAGAAGTAATGGAGGTTAGTACCCGTAAAACAGAAGCTAACATAGAGTTAAGCACAATGTTGGCTGCTATGATGGAAAAGCTAGAAACTTCTAGAGCAAACAACATAAAAATGTTAGAAGCTTCCAGAGCAGATAACATAAAAATGTTAGAAGCTTTGAGAGTATACAACGAGAATTTGTTAGTTAAACTTCAGGAAACTTTTAAGGCAGACAACATGAAAATTTTATAAGCTTCTAGAGTAGACAACATGAAAATCTTAGAAGCTTCGAGAACGCACAACGAAAAACTGTTAGCTTAGATGAAAACGGAACTGCTAGAAACAACGAGAGCAGACAACGAGAAATTGTTAGCTAAGGTGAAAGAACAACTTCAAGAAACTTCTAGAGCCACTAATGAGAAAATCTCTGAGGTCTCCAAAAGAGTTTCCGACCTAGAGAACGGCGTATATAGATACATTCGAGGTACAAACCAAAGATGTTGAAAGAAAACTACAAGATCTAGAAAAAAAGCAAATAATCTCCAATGTCAAGAGGGTCCAGTACGAATTATTCAGGAAAGTTCTGGTAGAACAAACGCCCCTACTTTTGATGGCAGCATACCGTTTAATGTTTTTAAGTTTTAGTTCGAGACAGTTGCCGCCAGAAATATGTGGAACATCGAAGAAAAAGCTATATAGTTGATTCTGGTCTTAAAAGGGAACGCTGCAGAAATTCTAGAAAGTGTGCCAATCACCTGCAGAAATAATTATAATTATAATTATGGCACTGCAGCGAAAGTATGGTGGCGAACACAAAAAAGAAATATACAGAATGGAACTAAGAGGTAGACTGCAAAAAGCAAAGGAGTCATTGCAAGATTTCGCGACAGAGAATGAGCGGTTGGTGCAGCTAACTTATCCAGGCGAAAATCATCAATTCTTAGATCAGTTCAAAATTGAAGCATTTGTGAATGGAATTCGGGATTCTGATGTGAGACATGCGGTGTGTGCTACGCAGAAATCGACTTTTGCTGAAACTGTCTCATTCGCGCTGGCTCAAGAGACTGCAAAGGTGATTTCCGAAGGACAAATGCTACAACTGCTGTAAAGTGGGACACTTTCAGCGAAACTGCAAAGTACCCAGAAAAAGCCTCAGAGCATATCAGCAATCACCTCAAGAGTCACCGTTAAACTATAAAGAGCTAGCACTACGGGACATGAGCTAGCTCCCACAACCGATGGCCCCACAATCTCCATATCAATAGCACAGCAGGGGAAAATCAATCTTACTGCTTATGGGTGCATCAACGGACAAACACACATTTTAACCATAGATACAGGAGCATCACAGTCCATCATCAGGCCCGATATAAAAAGAAAGCAGGTTGTACCATTGCACGGTGTAAGTTTGCGAACAGCTACTGGAGAACAGGCTTCTGTCTATGGTAAGGTTAATGTGAAACTAATAATTGCCAACATAAGCGTCAGTCACGTATTTATTGTTGCCGATATTGTGGACGAAGTAATTATTGGTGCAGATTTCATGATTAGGCACGGCATTAACCTGCATGTGGGGCAAAAAGTTATGATTTGGCAGAATGTTGAAATACCCCTTAGTGTTGGATATGAACGCGAGGATCAGGTAAGAAAGCTAGTTACCATCAGCCACCAAAAACCAGCACGGGCAGGAACTTAAGTATGGGTGCGTATGGAGGGAAATTGTAAGGACAGCAGCTTGTGGGTGGTAGAACCATCAGAAATCAAAAGTGACCTAATAACAGCGAAAGCCCTCGTGAAAACCAGCAAAGACAAAAGAGTTCCTGTAAGAGTACTGAACTTATCAAATTCTGAAAAAATTGTCCGAGCGAACTCTGAAATAGCCAAATGTATTGCGCCAAAAGCAATAATCAGTTGCAAAAAGAACTTGGAACCTTCCAGTGCGTCCGTTGAAGATCAAGAGATGCTGGCAGAATATGTGGAAATATGGGTTAAAGAACTGGCGCCGCCTGATAGAAATAAAGCCAAACAGCTAATCAGGAAATACGGCTCTGTCTTCGCCATGAAAACCCAAAGTCAAGGAAGAACGGCGATTGTTAAACACCGAATAAATACTGGTGAAGCGAGGCCAATAAAACAAGCGCCCATAAGTATTCCTCTAGCAAAACGAAATGAAGTAAATAAGTTAGTAAACGAAAAGGAGCGTAGTGGAATAATCTAACCATCTTCTAGCCCATGGAGCTCGCCTATAGTTTTAGTTCAGAAAAAAGAAGGCAGCACCCGATTCTGTGTTGACTACAGAAAATTAAACGATAACACCAAGAAGGACAGCTATCCACTACCGAGAATCGACGGCACTCTAGACACGCTAGCAGGAACAAAATGGTTCTCCACATTGGACTTGCAAAGTGGTTATTGGCAAGTAGAAATTTGTGACCAAGACAAGGAGAAAACTGCCTTTAGCACAGGTGACGGATCATGGCAGTTTAATGTGATGACCTTTGGACTCTGCAATGCTCTAGCAACATTCGAGCGGATAATGGAAAATGTGCTGAAAGGACTCCACTTGAAAACTTGCCTAGTGTACCTTGACGACATAATTGTCATGGGAAAAACTTTCGATGAACACCTGAAGAACTTAGCAGAAGTCTTAAGGCGAATATCTGCGGCTGGACTCTTTCTAGGTCTCTACACATACTACCGACGATTTGTACCAAATTTTGTCAGTGTGGCTGCAAGTCCACATGAGCTGACTAAGAAGGCGCAACCATTTCATTGGGGCGAAGCCCAAAAACAACCATTCCTAAGGCTCAAGGAGTTATTTTGTACAGCACCGATTCTTGGATATCCTGTGGCCGGGGAAAAATTTGTGCTGGATAGCGATGCAAGCGGACACAGAATAGGAGGTGTGCTTTCGCAAGTGATAAATGGCACCGAAAAAGTCATAGGCTATTACAGTCGAGTACTTTCGAAACCCGAAAGGAGCTACTGCGTAACACGGCGGGAACTCTTGGCGGCGATAGAATGTGTAAAGCACTACCACAAGTATCTGTACGGTCAGCACTTTCAAATAAGAACCGACCATTCTGCACTCAGGTGGCTGCTGCAATTTAAACAACCAGAAGAGCAGCTAGCTCGTTTGATTGAACGACTTCTAAGCTATGATTTCAGCATCGAGCACAGAAAAGGCATAAAGCATTGCAATGCGGACGCCCTTTCAAGACGCCCCTGCAATTTAGAGTGCAAACATTGTTCGAGGGCTGAAGAAAAAGAATGCATTGTTGATATAAGACTAACGCATATTGAGTCAAGTGAAGCCTGGTCAGCGGCGCAACAGAATGACCCCATACTGTCAAAAATTATGTCAGCCAAAGCAGAGGAAGAAGGCCTACCCGTGAACAAATATCAGCTGAAAGTCCACTAATGAAAGCGTTTTGGTCCCAGTGGAACTGTCTACGGGTAATTAATAACTGCTTATACCGTATATGGGAAAGTACGGACGGCAAAACTGAGACAAAGCTTATTGTGGTGCCATCAAGCAAAATAGACGAAGTATTAAAATAGTTCCATGACGGTCCCAGTGGAGGTCATCTCGGTGTCACGAAAACCCTAGAGAAGTTAAAACAACGATTCTACTGGGTCGGCTGCCAGCAAGCTGTATGCGTGTGCCCAATTTGAGCGGATAGCAATGGATGTAGCAGGCCCTTTCCCTGTCAGTGATTCCGGAAACCGTTACGTTCTTGTGGTGATCGACTATTTCAGTAAATGGCCTGAGGTATATGCTATACCAAACCAGGAAGCCAGAATGATAATAAGCACATTTGTGAACAAATGGGTGTGCCGCTACGGTGTTCCATTAGAATTACACTCTGACCAGGGAAGGAATTTTGAATCTACTATCTTCAAGGAAATGTGTGAGTTGTATGGAATAAGAAAGACAAGAACCACCCCGCTGCATCCACAATCTGATGGTATGATCGAAAGATTCAATCACACTTTAGAGGAAAAGTGGTCAGTACTCATCAGAAGAACTGGGACGAACACATCCCCAAATTTCTGCTGGCATGTAGATCGACTGTTCACGATTCCACCTACCGGACACCTGCAAAAATTATTTTCGGAACGGAACTTAAATTGCCTGGCGATTTAGAATTTGGGGTTAAGCCCGCCGCTAAAGACAAAGACAACAACAGCGCTTCCCGAGAACTAGAATACCTTAACGAACTTCATGAGTTTGTTCGCAATCGAATTAAAATAGTCAGCGATAAGATGTAGGCGAGCTACGATAGGGCAGCAAATTCTGAAGGATTTAATGAGGGTCAGCTGGTTCTGCTATTTAACCCGCAACGAAAGAAAGGATTATCTCCCAAACTACAAATGCATTGGGACGGACCCTATAGAGTAATTAAAAGGTTAAATGATGTGGTATACAGAATACAGAAATATCAGAGCCCAAAGTCCAAAATGAAGGTTGTGCATCTCGCCTAGCCAACTATGGAAAAGGAATAGCTATGTCTGTTCGGGACGAACAGGCTTAAGTGGGCGGCTGTGTTGCAGAAATTTCTTAATACTAGAAATTTCATCACAAACTCTTGGACAGCTAGAAAAGTCTATTGAAGCAATAACTGGAAATAACTAGAATACCTGACTACTCATATAAATACCGTATCTTGGTGACGCAGTAGTTCAGTTTATAAGATAAAACGCTGGAGTGTTAAGAACTAAAGAGTGGCTAACGTTTAGTCTGTTTATACCGTGTGAATAAAGTGTGCTATTAAAGTGTTTTTATGTAATTTTTAGTGCCTGTTATAAATAAATAGAGCTATAAATAATTTCAAACAGTGTTTATTATTTGCAATATAGAAAGAAATCGATTTATTTAAAAAGTAAATAAATCAACGATTTTATAAAGGATAAAATTGTAACAATATGTAATATTTTACTAACCCAATCGAAACGAGAAAAAAATATTGTAGTTATCCACCCTATTGCTGTAATAAAAAATTATCAAGAAGTTAAGAAAATTGTTGTAATTATTGAGAGTTAATTAAAAGTTTTCTTTTATAAACATGATCACTATAATTGAATTGCCTTAAAGATGCTGACAGCGACTTTGAAAAAAGCGACTTACCCAAGGATTATTGAAAGGTGGAATTAGATTATGAGATCTAATAGACCTAGTAATGAAGTAAGACATTTTATGTTCGTTGAAAATTCATTAGCAACTTTAATATTTATATTTAATTTTCATAAAAAAACAATATTTTTAATAAAAAAAAAGTTTTTTTATTATACGGGTAGTACTCCTATATTACCGGGAAAAGTACTCATATATTTCCATATTGCTCGGGAGGATGTCCATAAATCTAGGTAGAACTGAGCACCTCCGCTTGCGTCTTCGTGTCGTGATCGCCAGACAGACAGACCGACAGACAGACTGGGTCTTAGACCTATTTTTCGGCTTGGTGGAGGGATCGCCAGACAGACAGACCGACAGACAGACTGGGTCTTAGACCTATTTTTCGGCTTGGTGGAGGGAATGAAAATGGTCACGCTGTGGCTGTTTAATAAAAATTCCATGGAAGCTTTCTTTCGAATCTGCTCTGTGGGGCTATGATTAATCTCGCTTACTTTTCGACAC
This sequence comes from Eustalomyia histrio, assembly GCA_949748255.1. Classification (NCBI taxonomy): domain Eukaryota; kingdom Metazoa; phylum Arthropoda; class Insecta; order Diptera; family Anthomyiidae; genus Eustalomyia; species Eustalomyia histrio. The sequence goes on along the minus strand of OX456525.1, from coordinate 105,493,550 downwards.
ATTCGTCATTTCGTAAAATGGCCATTTTTGTGACACGAATTTTGAAAAAACAATATTTTATTTTTTGTATGCTTAAAATTCAAAAAATTCTTAGCTATTCATTTTCGAATGCAAGCATAAGACAAAATATTTTGCAAATTTGATTCATGATAATTTATCATGGATGCTCAAATTTAAGTGTTCATATATGTATTCTTGTAAACCCTGCTTAAAATAACACACAAAATTACAACAACCTCCATCCGAAAAAAAAGAAGAGCTATTGAACTGGAAGAGCTATTGTACTAGAAGATCTACTGAACTAGAAGAGCTATTGAACTAGAAAAGCGATTGAACTTGAAGAGTGCACTAGGTTAGAAATAGTAGCTGAACTATAAAAAGTGCTCTTTAAAATGAACTAAAATGCCCAAGCCTACATAAAATCATTCAAAAACTAATTTTGCGCAGAGCCAAATATAAGCAAATTTCTTGATAATAGTGGAGCATTTCTTGTATGAAATTTTCGTGAAATACGCGACTCCGAAATTAATTTTGTTCAAACTTCTTGAACAAGGTTAAGTTTTAAGTTTTTTTATCCAATTTTCATTTCTCTATCGTCATAACCTTGAAGATAGTTTAGTTTAGGTTTTTATCAGTTTTATCATTTATTATATCATTAATTTTGTGGAACCTTAGAGATATTTTTTGTTATATTTAAATAAAATACCAATGCAGTCTACGAATAAGGATGAAGGATTATATTAAAGGCTTAGCGATAGGTGAAGTAAATAGTTCTTTAGGTTTTATGTCTAGATAGAGTAACTGGTGATTTGTTCATAAAAATGGTTTAGGTTTTTGTCGGGCAGATGTGTTCAGCATATTTTAGTCTTAAGAATTTTCGTATTTAGCACGTAAGAATATATTTAATAAATAAAAGACCGTATCTTACAAACATTCACAGCAAAATATTGTTTCAATTCTATTTTGTTACAATACTTTAACAGTGGTCCTTCGAAACGGATAGTGACATTTGGGCGAACATAGCCGTCACTAGCTATCCGGAGGAATGGAAAAGGAATCAAGATGATTCAAGATAGCGGAGAGTGACCTACACTCAGAAAAAAAAAGTTAGTAGAAAAATTTGTAAACAGTTTTCAATCCCACTTTACTATTTTTGTACTGATTTTTAGTAAAAAAATTATTATTTAGCAAATCTTTTTGCTATTTACATTTTACAAATTACAGATTTTTTACAGAATATCTACAAACTTTCTTTGCTAATTTTAGAAATCATTTTACAAATTTTACAATTACTAATTTTAAAAAAGTCGATATTGAAAGAAATGTTATTTCTAATAATTTAAACTTATACATACAAACTTAAATTGCCCTAAAAAGTTACATAGGATTAAAAAAGGGATCGGAAGTGAAGATACCGACTCATGTCTAAAAAAAGGACATACACTTAAAATAGCACTAATAAGGGTTTTTAGTTCTAAAAATCAGCCCTAAAAACAATTAAATTTAACCTTAAAAGTAAAAAAAATTGACTATAATATTTTTCAAAACAGAAATCACCAAATTAAAACAAAATGATAAATTCGTTTATGTTTTAACAATTTTTAACATTTTTAAGCCTTTGATTTTTTTCATTTTGTATAAAACATCTTTTAAAAAATATCAAAATTTTTGATGCTCGATAAAAAAAATAAATCTAAAACTTTGTACTAATATTTTTACTAATTTTTTTTGCTGATTTTAGCAAACAGATTTTAAATTACACTTTACAAAAAGTCTACTAAAATTTAGTAGCGGCTACTAATTTTTCTACTAATTTCATTGTACTACACGTCAGCAGACATGTGTTGCTAAGATTAGCAAAAAATACCGCTGGGCTCAAATTAGCAGAATTTCCCGTAATAACAGCAAAATTTTCAGTTGCCATTACAGACTTTTTTTGGTGAGTGTATGGGCTATAGGGGAAAACAGGAAAAGAAGCTTTGTAATCAAAAAAGATTCAAGTCGAAAATTAAATATCAGTAAAATATTTTATTTGGAAGCAGAGTAAAAAGATTTGCATCAGTTATAAGAGTTTATTGTTTTTACTTAAACAAGTGAAGAAACTTGTTCTTTTTTTTCGTACTGTTCATAAAAAAGGGATATGGATCCCTTCCGAAAATTTAACCGTTTCCTGAAATTTAACCCAAAAAATATTTGGTGTGGGGTTTTATATAGTCGTCATACCAGATGTAAGTCTTTTTAATGATTTTTTAATATTTTTTATGATTTCACGATTTAAAACAAGGATTATTTAGGTAAAATATTGGGAACAAACAAAATTGCTGCTTTTTAATGAGTGTTTTTTAATAAAATTAATGAGTTTAAGGTTTCTGGAATTCACCCAATTTTTTTTACACTCACCAAAAAAAGTCTGTAATGGCAACTGAAAATTTTGCTGTTATTACGGGAAATTCTGCTAATTTGAGCCCAGCGGTATTTTTTGCTAATCTTAGCAACACATGTCTGCTGACGTGTAGTACAATGAAATTAGTAGAAGAATTAGTAGCCGCTACTAAATTTTAGTAGACTTTTTGTAAAGTGGAATTTAAAATCTGTTTGCTAAAATCAGCAAAAAATTACTAAATATTATTAATATTATTTAAAACAAGGATTATTTAGGTAAAATATTGGGAACAAACAAAATTGCTGCTTTTTAATGAGTGTTTTTTAATAAAATTAATGAGTTTAAGGTTTCTGGAATTCACCCAATTTTTTTTACACTCACCAAAAAAAGTCTGTAATGGCAACTGAAAATTTTGCTGTTATTACGGGAAATTCTGCTAATTTGAGCCCAGCGGTATTTTTTGCTAATCTTAGCAACACATGTCTGCTGACGTGTAGTACAATGAAATTAGTAGAAGAATTAGTAGCCGCTACTAAATTTTAGTAGACTTTTTGTGAAGTGGAATTTAAAATCTGTTTGCTAAAATCAGCAAAAAAATTACTAAATATTATTAATATTAGTAAAAAGCTTTGAATTTATTTTTCTTATCGAGCATCAAAAATTTTGATTATATTCTTTAAAAAACGAATTAATCATTTTGTTTTAATTTGTTAATTTCTGTTTTGAAAAATATTTTGGTCAATTTTTTTTTTTTTACTTTTAAGGTTAAATTTTAATTGTTTTTAGGGCGGATTTTTAGAACTAAAAAACCTTTTTAGTGCTATTTTAAGTGGATGTCATCTTTTTAGGCATGAGTCGGTATCTTCACTTCCGATCCTTTTTTAAATATATGTAACATTTTAAGGAAATTTAAGTTTGTAGATGTAAGTTTTAATTAGAAATAACATTTCCTTCAATATCCACTTTTTTAAAATTAGTAAAATTGTTTGCTAATTTTAGCAAATCGGTTTTCGAAAATTTGTAAAATGATTTCTGAAATTAGCAACAAAAATTTGTAAATATTCTGTAAAAATTCTGCAATTTGTAAAATGTAAATAGCAAAAAGATTTGCTAAATAATATTTTTTGACTAAAAATCTGTACAAAAATAGTAGAGTGGGATTGAAAACTGTTTACAAATTTTTCTACTAACTTTTTTTCTGAGTGTAGTTACCAACGGTATGCAAACACAGTGCCTATCATATTTTTCTGCCTGGGTAGTTGCAATAAATTGGTTTGCTTTACTGAATTCGACGGTGACAACTTAAAAGAAAAGTTGTTGGAAATAAATTTTAGTGGCAACAACCGACATTAAATTGTAGAAGGCAATTTAATGGCAATAAATCTTACAAACTTGTCTCACTACATAGAAGTCCTGAGTCTTATTATAGCTCGTTTAGACTGCAGAATAAAACTACTTGATTAAAATTAATCCACATTTGTTAATAATTATCGTATTCACTTGCATGACAGTTAATACACTCAGAAAAAAAAGTTAGTAGAAAAGTTTGTAAACGGTTTTCAATCCCACTCTACTATTTTTGTACTGATTTTTAGTAAAAAATTATTATTTAGCAAATCTTTTTGCTATTTACATTTTACAAATTACAGAATTTTTACAGAATATTTACAAATTTTTGTTGCTAATTTCAGAAATCATTTTAAAAATTTTTGAAAACCGATTTGCTAAAATAAGCAAAAAATATTACTAATTTTAAAAAAGTGGTTATTGAAGAAAATATTATTTCTAATTAAAACTTACACCTACAAACTTTAATTTCCTTAAAATGTTACATAGATTAAGAAAGGGATCGGAAGTGAATATACTGACTCATGTGTAAAAATAGCACATCCACTTAAAATAGCACTAAAAAGTTTTTTTTAGTTCTAAAAATCAGCCCTAAAAACAGTTAAAATTTAACCTTGAAAGTAAAAAACAATTGACCAAAATATTTTTCAAAACAGAAATTACCAAATTAAAACAATATGATTGATTCGTTTTTTAAAAAAATATATTAAAAATTTTTGATGCTCGATAAGAAAAATAAATTCAAAGCTTTTTACTAATATTAATAAAATTTAGTATTTTTTTTTTGCTGATTTTAGCAAACAGATTTTAAATTCCATTTTACAAAAAGTCTACTAAAATTTAGTAGCTGCTACTAATTTTTCTACTAATTTCATTGTACTACACGCCAGCAGACATGTGTTGCTAAGATTAGCAAAAAACACCGCTGGGCTCAAATTAGCAGAATTTCCTGTAATAACAGCAAAATTTTCAGTTGCCATTACAGACTTTTTTTGGTGAGTGTAGTTTAATCTGACAGTTTAAAGATTAACTTTATGGGTTTAAAATACCAAGTGATCCAGCAAAAAGAGCTATCTATATTATACTTTTGCTAGCTTAAGCAAATGTATATTGTACTTAACAAACTTTTCGTTAAGTTTCGTCAAGTGTCATTTGCTTAAGCAAACAGAGAAACTGACCGCACTTTACTTAAGGAATCATGTGTTTTTAGAAAAACTATGAAAAAACAAGTAAAAAAGGGCTAAATTTGGCTGTGTCATAGGGGCTGAAGATGATATACGTACATACTAAATTTTGCATGAACTGTAATATGAATATGTTTTGCCTATTTATGTAACGAACTTTTGTTATTTAGTTTTAGTAATGTTATTTATTTAGTTTTAGCAATGTTATTTACAGCGGTCTGCTCTGTTAGCGACTTTAACATATTTCATTTTTACGTTAACTTAGTTATCAGAGTAACACACATATAGCTCTAAGAAAGTTATTATTCTCTATGTAAGACAATAAATGTAATCGAACACTAAGAAGACTTAATAACATTTTTAATTACTTAACAGAAAAAAAACAAGTAAAAAAGGGCTAAATTCGGCTGTGCCGAATCTTTGAATACCCTCCACCATAGGAGCTGAAGATGATATACGTATATACTAAATTTTGAATGAACTGTAATATGAATATGTTTTGTCAATTTATGTAACGAACTTTTGTTATTTAGTTTTAGTAATGTTATTTATTTAGTTTTAGCAATGTTATTTACAGCGGTCTGCTCTGTTAGCGACTTTAACATAGTTCATTTTTACGTTAACTTAGTTATCAGAATGTTATTAATCTCATAGTATGTATGTATGTAAGACAATAAATGTAATCGAACAATGAGAAGACTTAATAAAATTTTTACTTACTTAACAGAAAAAAATAGATACAGAAAAATTGTACAAATTTTTATGGAAAACTCACTCATAACTTTTGATCCGCTTAACCGATTTTGCTCATTTTAAATACCACACTGCTCGGGAGGATGTTCAATAATCTGGGTAAAAATAGGCACCGCCGCTTGCGTCTTCGCGTCGTGATCGCCATTTCAACAGACAGACAGACGGACAGAGAGACAGACAGACAGACAGACAAACAGACGGACATCGCTAAATCGACTTAAAATTGCATAAGAATCACCTTATGGGGTCTTAAATCTATATTTCGACATGTTACAAACGGAATGACAAACTGATATATACCCTCACCATATATGGTGGAGGGTATAACAAAAACAATATTAACAACATCATCACCGTCAATGTTGTCTTAATGAGAAAAACAAGTAAAAAAGGGCTAAATTCGGCTGTGCCGAATCTTTGAAACCCTCCACCAAAGGGGATGAAGATGATATACGTATATACAAAATTTTGCATGAACTGTAATATGAATATGTTTTGTCAATTTATGTAACGAACTTTTGTTATTTAGTTTTAGCAATGTTATTTACAGAGGTCTGCTCTGTTAGCGACTTTAACATTGTTCATTTTTACGTTAACTTAGTTATCATAGTATGTAAGACAATAAATGTAATCGTACAATAAGAAGACTTAATAACATTTTTACTTACTTAACAGAAAAAAAAATAGATACAGAAAAATTGTACAAATTTGTATGGAAAATTTAGAGGTACCTTCACATTTTCACTCATAACTTTTGAACCGCTTGACCGATTTTGCTCATTTTAAATACCAAACTGCTCGGGAGGATGTTCAATAATCTGGGTAAAAATAGGAACCCCCGCTTGCGTCTTCGCGTCGTGATCGTGATTTCAACAGACAGACAGACAGGCAGACGAACAGACAGACGGAAATCGCTAAATCGACTAAAAATTGCATAAGGATCACGAATATATATACTTTATGGGGTCTTAAGCCTATATTTCGACATATTACAAACGGAATGACAAACTGATATATACCCTCACCATATATGGTGGAGGGTATAAAAAATAGATACAGAAAAATTGTACAAATTTGTATGGAAAATTTAGAGGTACCTTCACATTTTCACACATAACTTTTGAACCGCTTAACCGATTTTGCTCATTTTAAATACCAAACTGCTCGGGAGGATGTTCAATAATCTGGGTAAAAATAGGCACCCCCGCTTGCGTCTTCGCGTCGTGATCGCCATATCAACAGACAGACAGACGGACATCGCTAAATCGACTTAAAATTGCATAAGGATCACGAATATATATACTTTATGGGGTCTTAAACGTATATTTCGACATATTACAAACGGAATGACAAACTGATATATACCCTCACCATATATGGTGGAGGGTATAAAAACAAATTGCAATGTACGCGGAAAATATTTTTATAGAAAATTTAATTGAAAATGTGAAAAAACAAACGTGCATGTATGACAAAAGGGATGGTTTTTTTTTATTTGTTTTTCGATTGAGATGCAAGCAATGTTGCATATTTTAGTACTTTTTTATTTATGTTTTCATTTGTTTCTTTAAATTATGTAAAATTAATATTGATTTACTTGTTAATTGTAAAATATTTATAACTTGTACACATTAAATAATATTTTTCGAAAAGATACATATATATTGAAAATATAAGAAGAAAACAGTTTTTGTAAAAGTACAAATGTTTGCAACTAAGTGTAGTAAGTTTAAGTTTAAAATGTACATTGTAGCCACCCAAAAAGTTGATTAAGCATTTGACAGACTTTTCGTTAATTTTTGACAGTAGCTTAAGTTAGCAAAAGTATAATATAGTTAGCCCTTAAGATTTTTGTTCGTCTTTACATTAATTATTATCTAACTTTATATGTGTGGTTTTTTAGTGTTGCCGACCTTTGTTGTCACAAAACACAGAGTTGTACACTATTAGTAGTATGAAAACAGTTGGATTATCTGTTCATCAAACACATTAAAATATTGTTTATTACACTTGCTTTGTGCTCGATTAAGCAGTTTATTCGACTTTAACTTAACTTTTTTATAGTAGAAGTTGATGAATACATATTTTATCTTTGTACAAATAGGCTGTATCGTACAAAGATAAAAGCTACATAAACTTTAAACAAATAAATGACTAGACCAGCAGATAAACAAGTTAAAATTATTTGATTAAAATTTAACACAAACAAAATTTTAGTTAGAATTTATTTCTGTTTAGTATTATTTGTCACCATCTCTCTAAACTGTGTGGCTGTGTGCTTTATGAAGGATGTTAACGGAGAAATGAAATATTGGTCAAAAGTTATACTGTCAACGACCTCAACCGACATGAAGCTTGTAGTGTCAAAGACAGTGAATACAACGTTTCGTACATAAAAAGATGGAATTATATATACAACGAAAAAAACAACAACAAACATAACAAACTGTCATGTTCACTTTAAAAATGAATAGAACAACGGGCCAAAATAAAAACAGGAAAAACTCAACGAAAACATTAATAACAAATAAAAGACACAGGGAGTATGAGTATCATATACTCTCTTCATGTCTCTCACAAACAATGACTAAAAAAAATTGAAGAAAACACACAAAATAATGAAAGGATAACAAATTATACACACACACACACAGTCAGACACTCACACCGACAACTAAACATATGTATGGAAATTTAAACCTTCATAAATCACCTTTCTTTGTAGTAGCTGTTGTTGTTTGTTTTATGTTTGTATGATTTTTATTTATTTTAGTTGTACAGCTGAACTCCATTTTGTGCTACCTAGTGTAAATAGGGACATCAGTGCCATAAATTTTAGATGATAAACTTAAAATGATGTGTTTCGAAATTCAGAAAACATCGTCTAAAGTTGGGCGCAAATCGGGGTTCGGATGTATTTTTTCCACTGTTTTGAGGGAACGTGTGTGTTCCACAAAAATGATAGCAAAATGAATTGTAGAAAACAATGGATATACTTATGAAGATGACTATGACAGCGACGGTGTTAGTTTGTATGTGTCTGCATGAAAATTAGAATTATGTAATTCTACGTAAAATGTTTCATATCATTGATTTTTTTCCTATTATATATTTTAAGTTGTGTTTTTTATGTTTTTCTTTTTATGACATGTTTTTGTTTTATTGAAATGCTAATCATGTGTGATGATGATGTGATGGTTACAAAGTAAATTGTTATATCATGATATTTAAATATTTACATATGAGATGCATGATTGTTGTGTGCAAATATATCACATGCATAATAATGATGGTATTCTCAATTTTTGTGTATTGTATTGCCCTAAATAATAACTAGTGTTTGCAAATTATTCGACCCTGCCGGTTAGGGCATTATTCGCAAAAATCGGTGATTACCCATTTAATGTTAATTAATATTCGTAAATAATAACACAAAGAGCAGCTTTTTGTTACGAAGGCGTTGTTTTTTCAGGTTAATTCAAAGCATCCAGATTTTTTAAAAAGTCACACCTTAGAACCTTGAGAGTTTTTGAGGACTATTTAGAAAAAAAAATTTTGTCAGTGGAAGCAAACCCTTTAGTCTAAAACAGATGAACGCAGTGTCGACTGTGTTTTACCAAAGTGCGACATTTTACCGATAAAGTTGGTTTTTCATTTTCTTGGTTTGCCGCAGTCGAGAAATTAGAAAGACAAAATTTGACTGAACTGCCACTATTCACTGGCACTTTCAATACTTAAATTGTGCTTTAGAGTTAAAGGGATTTTCTATTAAAAAAGCTATAAGATCTGCCAGTATTTCTTTTTTTCAAAATATGGGTAGGCGGGCCAATAAGTCGGTGAATTTTTCAATTTCCCCCTCTTAACTGAAAGAGCAGCACTGCTCCTGTCAACAGGCATCTGTCAGTTGACTCCTGTAAAAATTTAAGCAGGCTGCGTCATTAAGTTCGTGTTTAATACAAATTGCTTTCTTATCCACCATATTCTTCGGACCTAACCTCGAGTGACTACTTCTTGTTTCCAAACCTAAAGAAATTGCCCATTTAAAAACCTATGTTTCATTCAAAAAGTCACGGATTTATTGGCCCGACTTCGTAAATATCAGTAGACTTTTGACAATAGCACTTAAGTCGACTGAGGAAAATTTTCCAAGATTTTAGTATTCTATAAACCAATTAAACACTGTTTTGTATAATTAATGATTCAAATAAACAAATTCTTAAATATTATTTGGTAATGTATGGTTTTGCTGGGATTATTTATAAATTGTTGAAATGCAAAGAAACATGAAAATTTTTATTAATAAATTATAGAGAATAAAATTGAAAAAATTCGATCAGAGCCAGCACAAAATATATGTGGTGTTAAAATTGGTAAATACTATTTTTACATTTTTGCTCATAATTTTTTATTTATTATTTTAATGGAATGATATAAAGCATATGTCCATCATTAAGGACCATTCTTAATATTTGAACCAACATTTTTTGAAATCAGTTATGGAGTTACGGAGATTACCTTCTTCAAACAAACACACATTACCTCTTGAAAATATATTAGTAAAGAGTATAGATAGAAACATAAGACCCCATACAAAAATTTTTGAAGAAACAAAATGTACTATGTAATTATATCAAAATTTTTATTCTGAAACAATGCAATGAGATAGAGTTGTATATAAATACATCAAAGCCTTATTTACTTGGATATACAGGGTTTTGCACAATATTAACATAGCGTTAAAACTAAACTTACCGACAAAACATAAATCTACTTTTACCATATGATGTAAAATCAAGGACTTTGAAATATACAGGATGTACAAAATGACTCTCATCTTCCATTTTGGGCACACAAAGTCGATAGTCATCGGGCTGTACCTTGATCCATTGACTGTAACGTTGCGATTTTCATAGTTCTTGAAGAAGTACGGTGCAATGATGCCGTCGGCCCACAAACCGCACCAAAGAGTACATCTTTCAGGATGCATTGGCAGCTCTTCACACCAAATTCGCCAATTCTGTTTGTTGACGTTCTCATTGACAATTTTTCGATAGAAAAATGGATCTTCATCCAACTTTCCATTCACCCATTCACCAAGCAAATGACGTTGTAGTAAGTAACCTGGTTTCAGTTTTTGTAGCAGCTGTATGAGGTCCCTATGTAAAATATTCCAGGTGATCGAATAATACAAGCCCAATTGTTGTCAACGGCGACGAATTGATATATCCCGATCTTCATTGGCGATCGTCGATACAGCAGCAATATTCTCCTGGGGGCGCTCTCTTCGCATACGGGTTATAGATTAATGTCCATTAAAGTGCAACTGTTGCAAATTTGGGTAACAACAGCGTGAATAGCCTGTTCGGTAGGTCGATTATGAGGACCATAAAATGGACGTAATTTACGAAACATCTTTCTCACACAGAACGAATTTTGATAATATCTATAATTCAATGATTTGCAAGCGTTGTTCGTTTGTTGGTCCATTCATGGTGAAATGGCAAACCATGATGAACATTTTTAGCATTGCCACATGTCACAAATCTGAAAAACCAAATAGCAAAAAATCACCCTTTGGTAGCTGGGAATTTAGCTGTAGCGGTTAGGAGGCTAGTTTATTGGCTCGATGAGAGTCATATTGTACATTCTGTTTATTTTTAAAGCTCTTGGTAAATTAACATATTGTAGTTTCGTTCCTAAGCTACAAGGTCGATTGATATATGTTATTTTGGATGGTAATAGGAGAGTCACATTTTGAATGTTGTATCTCCAAGCACCCTGTTTAAATACAGGGCGATTTATACTATCTCGGTTGTAATATCCAATTAAGAGATTATTATTTTTACAAAGATGCTCGATTTCAAAAAAATTTCGGCTGACTATAGAAAAAGGCATTGGGCTTTCAGAATAATCTATTAATATCTGTTTTAATACAGAATGCGGCGCAGGGTGTCAAAGTCGTCCACCTCATCTGCAGATAAACAAAATAGAGGAAATAGAGAATTTTAAGTTAAAAACTACCATGTGTTCAAACAGCGTGCCTTAAGATGTAATTTTCCGAGTGCCCGACTCTATAACAATTAATAGAATTTTAGATCATATAATCATATTCTTTCTATAAATTGTTCTTTTATTGCAAAGGAACATGAAAAATTATTATTAGCAAATTATCGAGAATAAAAATTGAAAAAATTCGACAGAGCCAGCAGGATAGAATATGTACTTAGTATTTTCAGTTGACACTACACAACCTCCTTTAGTATCCATGCCCATGTTGGGTCAATGATTTGATGTTTGTTTATTTTATATTGAGTGTTTGAAATAGGTATATTTGTAAAATATCTCAGCAAAATCGATATTAATATCTAAATGATAAACAATATTATGCTGCTTATAATTCGGTGTCAAAACTCATTATTTTATTTTGCCAAAGACACTCTGCAGATCAGCAACGTGGTGCCTGCTTATGTTTTCTTCTCACACTTTATTATCGTCCCATATAATATAGTATATATATATATCAGTCTCTTAGTTTAAGAGCAAACCAGACGTAAACCAGAACAATAACAAAACTTACGTTTTCAAAATCAATGCAAGTCGGTATAAATATTGAAAATTTGGCGTCACCTGATAAAAAAAGTTTTTATATAAGCATACAAAACTTTATATAATTCATATGCTTATATATATGACAATATTTTACGATATATGTTTATGCCTTAAGTTTTCTAGAATAACGTTTTAAATATAATCATATATCACTCTGTCTTATATTATATTTTAATATATCTTTTTTATATCATCATATATAGATTTATATAACGATAAAACGGTAGAATATACCATATATCATTGTTATATGCATATATAGCACAATTACTCAAATAATAATCCAATAAATCCAAGGACAGTATAAAACTCAGGATGTACAAAATGCCAAATTTTTAGCTTCCAGTTTGGTTATGCTGCCAAATTTGGCATTTTGTACGTCCTGAGTTTTATACCGTCCTTAATAAAACAGCCAACTCTAATAAAATGATTAATGGATTCTAAATTTTCAATTTAAAAAAAATACATAGTTGTTTAATTTCAACAAAGGCAAAATACTTTCCAGATCCTTTGTCGTATTAACAAAACAATTGTTTGGAACAATCTGAAATTGTTGAACAACTAAATTGGGTGATTTAGCCTTTATAAAAAAAATCAAATGAATTCACAATATTGTAAGCCAGTTAATTTTAATATGACTGTATAATTGTTATATTTATAATATTGTGTAACAAAGATGTGTAAAAGTTTTTGTTTATTTGTGCTCTTGAAAAAAAATTTGAGTCTTCCACTTGAAAATTCTGGGCAAATATTGTTTTTTAATCGAAGCATTTCATTTGTTTCTATTTTAGCACTTGCAAAAGTCATATAGAAAAGATAGGAAAAATGTGAACTTTTTTTTTTTATTTTGCTGTCATTTTACATCATGTGTTGGCCCATAAATAGCTTGAAGGAATAGAATTAGAATTTAAGAATCTTAAGGATGACCACACTATATGATTAAGGTACAATTACTTATTTGTATTTTTAATTTTGCTTTATATTTATATTTTATTTTTTTGACATTAATAAAGGGATTAATGCCTAGAAGTCGTGCACGTGCTGTATTTGCCCATATGTGTTATATAATTTTTAAATTAATGTCGAAAACATTTTTGAAAATAAATATTTATTTCTTTTGATGACGCAATTTAGATTTACAAATATTTTGTATTATATTTGATTAAATGCCTGTAGGCTATTTCTTTACATTTATTGTTATACAAATCTATGTTATATGCTGAGACGTATGATTGTCGGCCAATGTATAAGAATACACTAGGACAGTGGTGAAAATCCTTTCTGTCTTGCGTGCCACAAATATACAAATTTTTTTAATATAAGTCGCGTCTCATCCTTAGCCAGTTGTCCCTTTTTATTGAAAACTTTTAAAATTTCGGATATCGGATTAACAGATTTTTCCGTTTTAAAACTTTGTTTTGTTTCAATCCGTTTTTAATATAGATTCTTTTCAATACAGTAAAAACTATCAAAGACTCATTTACAATTTTTTGTTGTTTTAATAATTTCATTTGAAAAGGGAAACAAATACAAGTATAGTAACACTTTTAAAAATAAAATGCATACAAAATGTGTCAATTAAAATCGGGTTTTGTAAGCATTCTTAGTAGTTCTAACCTATCTATTACAAATTAAAATTTTGACCAATTTAGAATGAACCGCACCGCAGGCCTTTCGTCTAGGTTTTACATTTTGTTAAGTTAGCCCTTGATTAGTCATACGAACTATAATAATACATTCATATCGGGTAACTTATCTAAAAACAACTTGAGTTAAACCAAGAGCGGTAAAAACATACATGATAAACGAAATGCCGCCACCCTAGCCACAATCCTAGCTTCCTAGCCACCAAGCCACTACAACTAAATTCATAGCGTTTATAAAGACAACAAGTACTAGAAAGACCAAGGACTTTGGAAATTAGTAAATTGATATATAATTCCGTTGAGGATCGATTTTTCCTCTATCTTTACGTTCCTCCTTCTGTATATTTGATTTTAGTAAATATTTCGCAGGGGATTTTGAAAAAACTTTGTGACTAATTTTGTCAGAATTTTTTTCAGAGAGAGGTGAGTCAATCGGCTTCGGAAACGCTTATATGTTTAAAAAGTTATTTAGAAAAAAATTTTAAGTGGTGAAAAAAATTTGTTAGGTAAAAAAGATTTGAGATAAATATAAAATATTATTCACTTCTAAGCGACTGGTCGCTTTTAATGTGCCAGTCCCTACTACGCCAGTCCCTACTATGTTGTAAATACACCAAATTGTATTGGAAATTTTAGAGGTGCCTTTACATTTTCACTCATAACTTTTTAACTACTGGACTGGTTTTGCCCATTTTCAATACCAGACATTTCGGGAGGTTGTCCATTGAGCTAGATAAAAAAGCGATCCTGCTGGCGTCTTCGTGCGCTAATAACAGATACACGGACAGACAGACTCGCTAGATCGGCTTAAAGTTGCATAAAGATCACGAATATACATATATACATACTTTATGGAATCTTAAACTTATATTTCGACATGTTACACACGGAATGGCAAACTGATATATGGTAAGGGTGGAGGGTGTAAAAACAAATTTTACACTGTGATGAATTTTATGCAATTTGTTTTCTCTTTATTTTAATATACAACAATATTCTATTTTCTATTAAAAAAAAGCGAAAGTTTGGGTTAATTGTGACTGTATCTTTCAATAAACAAACAATTTTTATTTTTACAAATCATATTCCACTTTGAGGTCATTACACTGAAATTTTTTACGGAAAAAAATTGTCTTTGCTTTTGAAAAAGTAAATATCATTTTTTGATATGTGTTTATCTGAATTAAAGATATAAAATACACAAGGTCATTAAACAAAAATTAAAAATATTTTAACAGAAAATAATTTAAAAAAATGTAATATTGTTAATAAACAGAAAGCTTTTACATCCCATAATAAAATTATGGGATATATTACTAGATATATTACTTTTAATATCGATAAAACAATATCATGTTAAATTTAACCAAGAGATAAATTCATATTTTTGTTGTAAACAACAACAAATGTGTCAGTTAAAGTCACAGATAGTAGCTAACTGAAACATGTTCCATTCACAGTATTATTGAACATTTTTCGATATCGATTGCTTGTCAAAGTTTATCCTGAATATCGATTTCAACATGAGAGACTTTTTAGAGCGAAAAATTTTCTATTTTGTTTTAAAAATTTTCAAAACAATTTAATACACAATATAACATTAAAAAGAGAAATACGAAATGTATATTTATTTAACGTTGAACCATTCCACAAAATTGATGGGAAAATGAACCGCTTCATGTATAAAAACATTCTTGAAACGAAAATAATTCCGCATGCTGAGTAGAATATGTCACTTCGATGGATGTATCAACACGCTAATGGACCGAAACATACATCGAGGTTAATCGGTACAATCACCCGACTTGTACTTTGGAATATTTAATAGGATTGCTTGTGGTAAACGATTTCGTAATCGAAAGGATGTTTTCGAAATTCTATAACCTGAGTGAAAACGAAAAACGATTTCGAACGAAAAACTAGTCGAACGAAAGCAAGTCACTCGAGTTCGAATCAATTTGGGTTTCTCTATTTCGAAAGCCATCGATCGACTTGACTTACGTGTGTCAATTTTTGTTTCTTACGCATTTACACAGCGATGCCAGATCATATATTTTGAGCATTTGTTACAATTTTCTTTAAAAGTAACAAAAATACTACTAAACTGCTTAAAGATAAAAACAACCCTGTTTAACAGTGATCAGCTGTATATGACAAATGAAACAAAAAAAAAATAATAAACAAATCAATTTTTATTTGAGAATGTGTTTATTTGTAAAAATTTTTGTTATCGATTGGTTGTGGGTGAGATTGTTAATCGGAAAGCTTTTCTGTTGCCTATTGCTGTTGTCTGTTCGGTGCGGTCAATGCTACAGTCCTGTTAGCTCTTGTAAAATAAAAGATTTTAAATAAGCTGCTTGGGGCAAACGTAAGCCACAAACAACACACACTTACCTTTTACCACTCAGCAACAGCGTAATAGGGGGTGAAACGGAGTTTAGAGTTCTGGTAAAATTTTCCTCCTCTGCAAAAAAATTTGTTTGCTCCGAACACCAGAGTCCCTCTGGCAATATCAGGCCTTTCTTCCATATAAAATACACGCGTCTTCAGCTGGTCCTTTGTTGATTTTTTTTAACTAAAATTTAAAATTCCTAATAAACTATAAATAATTGTATTATTTTGTACTTACCTTTTGTTATCCAATGCTTTTTATACCCTTCACCATAGGTGGAAGGGTATATATAAGTTTGTCATTCCGTTTGTAATTTCTACAATATTGATCTTAGACCCTATAAAGTATATATATTCTGGGTCCATATGAAGAGCGAAGTTGATTTAACGATGTCCGTCTGTCCGTCTGTCCGTCTGTCCGTCTGTGTGTTGAAATGGGTTTTCCGAAGAACCCAGACATGATGAGGACTTGATTCTTTTTTATTTCTGTTACATGTGATCCATTTCTGTTTGCTATTAAAAATCAGACAGATCGGTTAATAAATGGCTGAGATATTAGCAAAAAACCAGGACTACCTCTAATTTTTCCAGTAAAATCCCTTTGTTTAATAAGAGTGTGAAGATAAATACGTAGGTTAAATACGTTTCACAACTATTGTGAATGATATAAATAAAAAATAAATAGTAGTGTCGCCAACTTTTTTTTGCCTAGAAAATGCCAAATTTGACAAGAAAAGCGCTGAAACATATGGAAAAATATAAATTTGAGATTTTACATGACATATTATTTTGGATTAAAATTTTTGGACATTTAAGAAAAAATAAATGGGGATACCGCTTGTTTGTGGAGAGCTATGAGGTAGTAGATTCCAACGATGTATTCATCTCCTTCAGAATACCATGGTGAAGGGTATATAAGATTCGGCATAGCCGAATTTAGCCGCTCTTACTTGTTTTACCTTAATTTGTTTTTAAAAATATCAAATATATATTTACTCGACAAAAAAAATAGCAAGTGACTGATTTTGACATTTGCGTTCGCGCTGTTCGAAATAGAGAAACCAAATTGTGTTTGAAAACAGTTACGTTTTCATTCGACTTGTCGTTTTTTTTTTTTTAATTGAATAAATATATAAAATTTTAATTATGTTATTTGTAATAATAACGACTTTATGATATCATTATGTTGTCCATATAAACAATTTTTTTTTCAAATATCAGCTAAATTCTTTTCACTATTTTTTTTTTATTAATAATTTATTTATTTACTCTATTGAGACTTAATTCTAATTCCGCGAAGCCATTTGGCTTGTCTGCAGAATGTAAAATATTTAATTAGGGAATAATAAATTTATTTAATAAATTATGTTTTAATTCATTGAATTATTTACAATAATTTGGTTTAATTTCTTTAGTTTTTTAATTCATTGAATTATATTTAATTTTGACTTCATTGCGGACTTATAAAATATTCTTTTAATAATTGTTTCCTTATTTTAGAATTTGCAATATTTATTAAATTTAAAGGCAATTTGTTGAAGATATTGGGTAATACTACAGATAAGGTATTTTTGCCGTAGTTGTTGCGATGACGTTCCACCTTGTATCTTCCGTCGGCTCGAAGTCGCGTGTTGTGGTCGTGATCGATGGCTTTTAAAAAACGATTATCTTTAAAAAATTCATTTATTAGTGTTGTACAATAAATACTGTTAACATTCAGTATCTCAAGTTTGCTGGCAATGTTGTTGTACGTGGTTTGGCTATTGTTGTTGTTGGCGAGGGTGTTGTTGCCGTTGACGATTATGTTGTTGTTGTTGTTGACAAGCATGTTGTTGTTGAGCACGATGTTGTTGAACATGTTGTTGTTAAGATTGTTGTTGTTGAGCATGTTGTTGTTGAGCTTATAGTTGTTGAGCATATTGTTATTGATTATATTGTTGTTGGGTATGGTGTTGCTATAGGACGTGCTGTTGTTTATTAACGAATTGTTATTGTTGGTTGTACTGGTGTTTATTGTATTGTTGGTGGGAGTGTTGTTATTGTTTATATTGTTGTTGGGCATGGTGTTGCTATAGGACGTGTTGTTTTTAATTAACGAATTGTTATTGTTGGTTGTACTGGTGTTTAGTGTATTGTTGGCGGGAGTGTTAATATAAATCATAGCGTAATTCAGATGGTTATTGTGTTGTTGTTTTTTCAATAATATTTTTAATATTTGATTTTGTGTTTGTTGAAGAGATTTGCAATACGTTGAACCTCCCCATGCAGTTTCTGAGGTGATAAAGACTATATGCTGTTTTTCTTAATTTTTTTCGTATATGTTGAATCTGGATCTTTAACATTTCATTACTATAGATCATGAAAAGAACGGGTCCTAATTTTGAACCTTGTGGAACGCCGTACTTTAGTGGAGTTTCGTTGCTTAGTTTGTTGTTCACTTTAACGCGATATGACTTTACACTCAGAAAAAAAAGTTAGTAGAAAAGTTTGTAAACGGTTTTCAATCGCACTGTACTATTTTTGTACTGATTTTTAGTAAAGAAATATTATTTAGCAAATCTTTTTGCTATTTACATTTTACAAATTACAGAATTTTTACAGAATATTTACAAATTTTTGTTGCTAATTTCAGAAATCATTTTACAAATTTTTGAAAACCAATTTGCTAAAATTAGCAAAAAATATTACTAATTTTAAAAAAGTGGATATTGAAGGAAATGTTATTTCTAATTAAAACTTACACCTACAAACTTAAATTTCCTTAAAATGTTACATATATTAAAAGGGAAGTGAAGATACGGACTCATGTCTAAAAAGAGGACATCCACTTAAAATTGCACTAAAAAGGTTTTTTAGTTCTAAAAATCCGCCCTAAAAACAATTAAAATTTAACCTTAAAAGTAAAAAAAAAATTGACCAAAATATTTTTCAAAACAGAAATTACCAAATTAAAACAAAATGATTAATTCGTTTTTTAAAAAATATAATCAAAATTTTTGATGCTCGATAAGGAAAATAAATTTAAAGCTTTTTACTAATATTAATAATATTTAGTAATTTTTTTGCTGATTTTAGCAAACAGATTTTAAATTCCACTTTACAAAAAGTCTACTAAAATTTAGTAGCGGCTACTAATTTTTTTACTAATTTCATTGTACTACACGTCAGCAGACATGTGTTGTTAAAATTAGCAAAAAAAAATACCGCTGGGCTCAAATTAGCAGAAAGTTGCCATTACAGACTTTTTTTGGTGAGTGTAATTGAAGGTAGTTTTCAAACCATTTTAAACAATTTCCTCTAATTCCGTTTCTATATCAAATATTTAATAAATTTTGATGGGACAAGGTGTCGAATGCTTTGCAGAAATCTATGAACAGTGCTAAGCAGTGAATATTTTTATTTAAACAACCATTAATAAAATTTGAAAAATTTCCCAAAAGCTTATTTATATTTTTCCCTTTTTGAAATCCAAACTGACTCGGGTTTATTATATTATATTTCTTTAGAAAACTGGTAAGCCTTCTTACAATAATCTCTTCAAGTACATTTTCTATTACTGGTAGAATAGCGATAGGCCTGTATTTTTTATAGTTATTTCTTGTGCCGGTTTTGTAGATTGGCCGTATTATGGACGTTTTTAATAGTGTGGGTATACAGGCGGTTTCAATGCTGGAGTTGATAAAAGCAGTTATTACTGGCGCCATAGATCTAGCATTGGATTTTAAATCTTTTGGTCTTATACCGTCTATTCTAGGACCTTTTTTAATGTTTAATTTGTTCAAAATATCAAAAACTTCTTCTTCGATAGCAAGGGAAATAAAAATTGAATTTTGAATGGCTGAATGCTGATTTATGTATAATTTTTTCAACGTTTTCTTTGAAATTAATTGCGAAGTTTTGCAAAATATTTAAAGTATTTTCATTTTTAAAGTTTTTAATTATTGTGTTATCTATATTATTTGTTTTTTTACCCGTTATCTCATTTATTAATTGCCATGTTATTCTAATATTGTTTCTGTTCTCTATAAATTTATTTTTTTCAAAATTCAGTTTTTTATTTAGTTTATTCCTAAATTTTTTATATTCATATTCATATTGTTTATTATTACGGTTATTATGCCATTTTTTGAAAAATTTATCCTGAATATCACAGAATTGGATTAAATCATCACTTATCCAAGGTGTTGCGTTTCTTGCTTTATAGAATTTTTTCACTTTTACAGAATTTTCATAAATTCTGTAAAATTTTCATAAATTCATCGTTCGCATAGAAATAGAGTTAGTGAAACCCAAATCAGTTTTCTTTCGCCTAGAAAGCGAACGAACGTGTTCTTTCAAAATAGAGGAACAGGCTATAAATCTTATTGATTCCATGCCGCTTAGATGTGCTGTAGTTGTAAAAAGATAAATAAACATATACGACATATTGAATTGTTGCTTTTGTTTTCTAGACTGTATATTATCACACGGCGCACATTGGGTTCAAATGGTATCAAAGTGGCGATTAATTGAAATTTAGAAATAAAGTTTTTTTAATAAATTTTGGTATAGGGTAAAAGAAGATAAAATTCTGCATCACTAGCTGCCAAAATCAATGAACTAGGTTGTTTACTTTCTTTTCAGTGAGCGGTCAAAGTTAGCAAATTATTGCTGTGAAAAAATTGGAATTTTTTACAATTCAACCGATTATTATTAGTGTTAAAATTTATTAAAAGTAAATCTTTTATAAGGGAACTTTCAACATCAGGTATTAAGGTATATAGTAAATTTTTTTTGTTTATTAAAATTATGTTTAAATATTTTTAACAATTATTTTAAAAAAGGTCCAAAATTGAGATAATTTCCGCACTTAATGGGCCACAAGTATTAAGTTAGTAATAGTTGGAATTAGTTTTATGGATTTTAAAAAGGTATAGGATATCAAGTTTATATTTAAAAAAAGTCCAGACAATGCCCGGCCCTTTTTTTATTTTCATTTGTCATGGTTGTCATTTATTAAACAAGACCAGTAAATGTGTTTTTGTGTTTTAATATTGTCATTCTCTTTATTTATGGTATTTTATTTTTTTTATTGATCCATTTTGTTTTTTTGAGATGAGTGCGTGAGTGATTTCGGTCATTTAAGCTCACGTACAAAAAATTGTATCACGCACAATTTACAGGAAGTAAACATATTTTTAATACTTTTAGCTAAATTCAATTGATTAAATTTTGATTTAATCATGATCAAAAATGGTTTACGCACGCTTACGAACTTATTCTTACGTACCAAAATGTTCATAACCAAAACCTATTACCATCATGTTATATTAAATTTATTTAATAATAATTTAAACAAACAAGTTTTAAAATAAAAGTTACACACCTTTATTAATTTATTCTCGTCTCTACGATAACGCTTGATATCAGAAAAAATATGTCGTATCCAAAATGAGTTTCGAGAAAGAACTGGTTTGATTGTTAATCAGCCAAAATCCGCGTTTAGTAATTCGAATGACGGAAACACCCCAGACGTTTTTTTCAAAACGCGGAAATTTCTGCTGAAATTAAAAAAAATGCGTACAAAACTAATTGTTGTTTCTTGTGTTCATGAGATTCATTTGGAAAATTTTCATAAATTTGCTCACAATACGGCTAGATATTTTGTTGAAAAATATCCATGGTTTTGTATGCCTC
Organism: Eustalomyia histrio; assembly: GCA_949748255.1. Taxonomy (NCBI): domain Eukaryota; kingdom Metazoa; phylum Arthropoda; class Insecta; order Diptera; family Anthomyiidae; genus Eustalomyia; species Eustalomyia histrio. Next base: position 105,471,561 of record OX456525.1, on the reverse strand, counting down.
CCACTTTACATAAAATTTTTATTCACGGGCTGGAGATTATACAGCAAGCACTTTTACCAATAGGAGAATTATCGGAAGAAGCTCAAGGAGCAAGAAACAAAGATTTTCAAAATTAAAGAGAGCACTTTGCTCGCAAATGCAGCCGGGAAAAGTGCAATGAAGATATTTTGAATAGGTTTCTGCTAAGTTCTGACCCATTTATATCCAGCATGAGCAAGAAATATGAGCAGAAAAAAATCTAATTTATCAACTTCGAAATAAGAGTAAGTTTTGCCAGATATTTCGATTGAAAACTATGATAATAATGTGCTGATGATAATGATGTGGAAGATTATAACAATGATGATGAAGAAGATTATAATAATGATGATGAAGATAATGAAGATTATGATAATTGGGATATTTGTGATGAATATGAAAATGGAGAATAATACAAATATTTTAATAATTTTTTAAAAAAGGTAAAACGAAAACAAAGATTCCCCAAAAAGTTTTAAATGTTTTATTTTTTCAGATTAATTTTTACATTTACTGAATTTGGTGAAAGCAAAAACTGGATACACATTTATACTAATAGGAATAGGAATACATATTATTAAGTTATTCTTTAAATTTATTTTGATTTCAAAGTTACAGCGGAAATTGTGGATCATCTTTTTTCCAAAAAACGACTAACAGGTTAAAAAAAATTTTTTCTTCCATATTTTTTTTTAAGCTGTGTTTTTATGTATTTATGATTATGATTATATTTGAACATTTATAAAATTTTGTGAAAAATAAAAATTGGATTTTGAATTAAATTTATACTAATATAAACAGATATAACAAATTTATTATTTGAATTTTTCAATAGCACATTAAGTATGCTTTAATTTTCAATTTTATTCATTAATTTATCGCTTTTCATTCCAAAGTTACATCATAAAATGTTACCTAAGGTATTTTTTCCAAAAAACAAAAATGGGCTTAACGGGTTAAAAAAAAATTTTAACTTTCTTTTTCCTAAAATGCTGTGCTTTTATGTGCTTATAATAACTCATCAATAAAAAAATATAATATTTTAAAACTACGGCTTCTATGAATTAATCGCCACTTTGGGTCCCATCGAACCCACTGCAGGTTTAATGCAATGCCAATGCATATTGTTTTTTTTTTTTACCAAAAAAAACTTTAGCTTAGCCTTCCACAAACATAGTTTATATGAAAAGAAAAAAATTACAAAATTCTGTTTGTAATATTTAAAATTTGAAAAAGCTACCAACAATGGAATTTGTAAATACAAACAATTTGTTGTTATTGTTTTGTAAATTCAATTTTTATATGAAAAATAACAATTTATAAACATTAAAAAAAAAATTATAAGAAATCGAATATGAATTTGACAAATATTTTTAATTAATTAA